>JBBBDQ010002621.1:287500-335000 GCA_037127315.1 Ascarosepion bandense
ACAGACACACACACACATATAGTATGCGATGAATATATTGTCGTATAAATTACACAAAAGTGAAAATTAAACTGACATCTCATGTTAACCAAAATTACACAAAAATATCTTGAAATTCGAAAAAGTAAATTTATTCAATAAAATTGTCATTGCCTTCAACCACGGTCTACAGACGACTTCGGAATCTCCTGCAAATCTTCTGGATGGTGTACTTGTTTGTTGGTGAATCTAAACTTATTTATAAATGGAACTTAGTCTGTGTGTGTGTCTGTGTGTATCCATTACCTATAGAGTCCGAAACGGCTGAACCGATCTTCTTGAAAATTTACACATTTGTACCATAAGCGTCTGCGAGTGTTCTTAGCTAGGTTTTATGTCCAGGTACCTCCGATAAATATCAAAAATCGATAATCGAAAAAATTGGGTTATAGAAGGATTGGTCCGATTTTAATCAAATTTGAGACACTCATAGACAAATACAAAAGAAACGATAATCAGAAGTTTCAAGATTGCAGTTCTTACAATAGTGCAGAAAATCGATAATATATATATATATATATATAAAAGGCAATATGTCTGTGTGTATGTCTGTGTGTGTGTCTGTTTATCTGCCTATATGTCCGTATTTTTTTTAGCCCTTTTGTTTTAGTTTTTGCTTCGGGTTTGGCTCTAAGTAGGTATAATTGTAGTTCTTAGTCTCAGCCATGATACCATTTACTCAGAGGATTTATTTAGCCTTCAAAATTCAGTTTACGACGAAAAAACTTATTTGATATCGATACCAGGAAATCATAATTTGACTTACATCCATTCATTTTTCTTTCAGTCTACGGTTTCGCTTTAACTGGAAACAACTATTGCTTTTTAGTCTTTCGTGCCAACGTCCAAAGAGTCTGAGCTCCAGGACCATGGATTAGTTTTAAAGCTTTCATTACACCCGAGCAACGCCGGACAATACTGCTAGTACTGCTATAATTCTTACATTCAGTTTATCTTTGGTGTTACAGAGAGTTTAGCTTGTCTCTCGCTCAACTGTGCCCCACACATAATAATAAAGAATGTTGCAGTCAGGAAAAATTGTTAGACAGATGTAAGGGTAATGTGGTTTCTACCTCCCCAAAGCACTGGATGTAGGCCTCCGTGTTAAGTCTGAGGACCTCAGTAACAAATTCAGGAGTTAATTTATATATCAAAACGATCAGAGTGAGTTTTACGAGCTTCTGTACCTTCGTAAGCACCATTAGACTCATCCAACTCTTCTCTGAAATGTTCATAATGAAGCTTCCGGTGGAAACGCTGAGCAGTACAGCATGCCGTTTCCAAATTATCGTGTGAATCGCGTCAATGTGCTCAAAATTTCCGAGATAAATAGCGTCATGCTGACCTTTTTCTAAAGACAGGTCGGATTAACCGGATGGGGCGGATTATGAGAGGCATTACATTATGCAACGTATAAACTGTAAACATTATTCGATATCATTATCCTGTACTAGAAACCGAGAGGAATGAACGCAAACACAGGGTCCGATGGATAAACTGTCGTCGAAATGGACACCAAAATGAAAATAATATCATCTCATTTTAATAGATATATTTACAAAAATGATAAAATATCTTAAAATAAAATAGAGGAAATTAATTCAATAATAGCGCCATTGGCTTCAACAAGGGCCACTAGACGACTTCGGAATCTCCTGCGTTCTTTCTGGACGGTCATAACCCTTGTCTTCAGTTCATCTTTGGTGTTACAAGAAATTGTGTTGGTTTCTCGCTCAGTTGCGTTCTACACATAATAATCAAGAGGGTTGCAGTCTGGGGAGTATGGTGGCCAAATTTAAGGTGTGGTGTAGTTGCAGAAATTGTCAGACAGCCATGACTGGATTTTCCTGATTGTGTGACATAGTGCAGAGTCCTGTTGTCAGGCATAGTGTCTTCCAGCAGCTACCTTCTTGACCTAGAGCGACATTACCGCCTCAAGACACTTTATGTAAGCCTCCGCGTTGAGTCTGAGGCTCTCACCAACAATGATCCGAGTGAGTTTTCTTAGCTGCCGGAGCTGCAATTAGACTCATCCAACTCTTTCAGACTCTTTACAGTCCTTAAATTAAGACCCAAACACTCAGAAATGTTCGTATTGGAACTTCCGCCGCCAATGCCAAGCAGTACAGCATGCTATTGCCAAATCGCTGGCTAAGTGAATGATGATCTTCTTTCTCTCAGACGGTGCCCAACTGACCCTACTATACTGTGTATCTGGCAAAATAAAAAATAACAACGCACATGCGCGAAATTAAAAATATAAAATTGCGACAATTTACTTATTCATCCCAAAGTTACGATCATACAAATATAATCAATAAGGCTCAGGTGATTTTTTTTTATTTGGATACATGACGTGTACAATATATTTAAGATGTAGATATTGTCGAAATTTCTCAAATAGCTGATTGTAATTATTCCACGAATAATTCAAACTACTATCTCCATTTTTGTTGTTTTCATCCCAGAGAATGTCTTCATTGGTTAACTTGGAATCTGAAATCCTCTGTGAATGAAAAAAATCATTCCAAAAGGATTAATGAATAATTTGTATATTGCGTTTGACCCAAGAGTCTGTCGTTAAAAATATTGAGATTCGATATGTGTATTCGAAAAGCTAATGCAATTTTATTCAATTAACTTCTTCTTCTTCTTCTTCTTCTTATTATTATTATTATTATTATTATTATTATTATCATTATTTTGTCATTTTTCATCATATTTCGATTTCTGCTATGGTCGCACTACCAACCAAGTCTGCGGGAAGACCTAAGGCAGGTCGTGGTGTGTCGTTACGGCTCCATTTCATGCTTTTTCTATCTCCCCTATCAGATTAGATGGTCTATTATTTCTTGGTGCTTATCACAAAACCTGCATTATTATTATTATCATTATTATTATTATTATTAATAATATTATTGTTGTTGTTGTTGTTGTTGTTCATAGAGTCCTTGAAAATCACAAATTTACAACGAAATATGATATTCATATCCTGAACAAATACGTGCCGAACAGGCAAGAAAAAAGAAAGACAACTACCGTATAAAAGAGCAAGTGTATTGAAATAGTCAACGATAAAATATGTCTTGAATGAATCAATAAAGAAAAAAAAACAATGTTGGAAGGAAGGAAGGAAGGAAGGAAGAATTTTGAAATATTTAAATAAAAAATAGGCCCTGAATTAATCAATAAATAATGAAAGAGAAAAGAAAAAGAGAAATTAAGAATGAAAAGAAAGAAAGAAAAAAGGAAACAAACAAACAAACAAAGAAAAAGAGCAAACATTTTGAAATAGTCAAAAAATATAGGTACTGAATGAAGAAAGAAAGAAAGAAAAAGAAAAAACATTTTGAAATAGTCAAAAACTACAAGTACTGAATGAAGAAAGAAAGAAAGAAAGAAAAAGAAAAAACATTTTGAAATAGTCAAAAAATACAAGTACTGAATGAAGAAAGAAAGAAAGAAAGAAAGAAAGAAAAAGAGCAAACATTTTGAAATAGTCAAAAAATACAAGTACTGAATGAAGAAAGAAAGAAAGAAAAAAAGAAAGAAAGAAAGAAAGAAAGAAAGAAATTTAGGATGGAAGGAAGGATGGAAAAAAGAAAAAAAAAGAAAATTTTTTAATATTCTTAAAAAAGATAGATCCTGAATTAATCGATAAAGAATTAAAGAAAAAAGAAAGAAAGAAAAAAGAAAGAAATTAAGGATGGAAGAAAGGACGAAAAAAAATGAGTTAAAATTTTGAAATAGTTAAAGGAAAAATAGGTATTGAATAAGAAATAAAGAGAAAGACATAAAAATGAACCAAAGTTTGGAAAAGTCAAAGAAAAATATAAGTACCAAATAAGTGAATAAAGAAAGAAAGAAAAAAGAAAGAAAGAATAAAAAAGTATATAAATGAAAGATAAATGACGGAAGAAAGAAAGAAAGAATGAAATATAGCAGGAACGAAAGAAAGGTATTCAAAGAATTTAAAAAATGTAAAAGAAAAGGAAAGAAAAATAATATAAACTTTCGGTACAATAAAAAAAAAATCAACAAATAAAAAACATAATAAAATAAACAAAAAAGGTACAAAAAAAGGTACAAGAACGTAAAAAAAAACAGTAAGTGAAAGAAGATGAATAAAAGAAAAAACAAATAAACACACAAAAAAGTAAAACTGCACTAAAAAAAGAAATTATAAACGAATGAAAGAAAGAGAAACCTAATAAAACAAGAATGAAAGAAAGAGAAACAATGAAAGAAAAGTCTTCATTCATTTTTTTTCACAGTGTATAACTCTGCAACTCTCATCACACCTGCATTCCTTTCCTTCTCTTGCTCCTTTCGAACTGGTTCGTCCTTCTCTTCATTCTTCTCTATCTAATCTTTTTACTCTTATGTAGACCCCCGCACCTCAGTGGCGTCACCGCCTTGCTCGGGGTGATATGATTAAAAACAAAAAGGCGTTCTCATTGCTTACACTCATCGCTCCTAAAATTATCAACATTTAGACTGCTCAATAAAAATGCATTAATATATATATATATATATATATATATATATATATATACTAATATATATACTAATATACGTTATTGAACAGTTTAAGAGGCTCATCCCTTGTTCCCTGTTTAGGATGTGGTTTCCGGCTTTCTCTTTGCCAATCTTCTCACTTTGGTTTTTTTTTTTATTTTCAATTGGTGTAGATAGATCTATCTATTGCCCGGTTCACACTCCACCCACATCTATTGAACAGGTTATGAGGCTCATCCCTTGTTCCCTGTTTAGGATGTGGTTTCCAGCATTCTCTTTTCCAAACTTTTCACTATTACGTAGCCCCCTGCACATCAGTGGCGTTACCGCCTTGCTCTGGGTGATACGATTAATATATATATATATATATATATATATATATATATATATACTACTGTATATATATATATATAGTGATGATCATCCACGTATACTGTCTTAACATATTAAGAAAGGAAAGAATATTAATAAAAAGTTTTGAATTTAAAAATGTACTTTTTTTTAACAGTATTTGTTTATTTTTATTATATTTTATATTTCAGACTGTCCTCGGTCCTTCATCAGAAACAAGTGGACGGTCTGAAATATAAAATATAATAAAAATAAACAAATACTGTTAAAAAAAAGTACATTTTTAAATTCAAAACTTTTTATTAATATTCTTTCCTATATATATATATATATATATATATATATATATAGTAGCTACTCACGAATCTACGTATCGTTCATTCAGTAATGAATTTGAACACTCTTGGCTACTGGCGTGTGTATACATTATATACAACTTGCTAAAATCCGCCTTCCTCTACGGATCGCCCATAACTCAGAGGTAGAATTGCCCACTGATGTCAATTCGGCCGGGTTTCAATCCTGGTTAGAAGCAATCGGGTGTCCAACCGTACTGATGAACTGTGATACGGCAAAACATCTTTTTGAGGATGACTATATATATAAATATTCTTGTGTTGGGATGCGCGTGCATGCATGCGAGCGTAAATAAAGGATGCAAAAGACATTTTTAGAATTTTACAATTTTCATTATCTCAGACCTGGCAATAAAGCCGCTAAGACACACGTGAAAAAAGAAAAAAGTCATTATTCAGAAGAGAGGAGAATAAAGAACAGCAATGAATAAAACAAAAGGCAATGATTGACATTGCATTAAAATTTTTGAACATCAAAGTTGACTGGAAAACAAGAGGCCACGAAACAGAGTTCCGGAAACGAGAGAGAATAATCTATTAGCATAGAAGCTAAGGCTTTAACTAGACATTTTAAATGTAAAAGGATGAGACCTTAAATTGGAAAATACAAAAGAATGTATTTTTAGGTTCAGTGAATAAAAACAGAGCTTGAATGGTTGTGATCGAGCGCTTTCAATCAAATTTCTGCTCATTTCAATTCCTGGGGTTATGTAGACATGTTTGCTTAAATTAACTAGTAAGATTCTACATTGGCTCAGTGTATCGTAAGTGGTTGAACAAAATTGATTCATTGTTTCTGCTTGTACAAAAACAACAAAATAAACGTATTTAATTTCAACCAAATAATCCTAAACTCTAAATAACACGAAGTAGCCATTAAAAGCATCATACATCAATGCACATCTGAAGAAGAATGCGATATATATATATATATATTCTAAACATATACTGTTAAATATAAGAGACAATGAATGTCTATTATGTTTAATCATGGGCCGTTCCAAACATCGTATTTTGGCTTTAATTTCAGGTGAAAATAAAGACAAAATTTCTCCAACATTTGGATAATTTTTTTTATTAATATATATATATATATATATATATATATATATATATATATATATATATATATATATATATCTGATTAACAATTTGCAAAAAGAATTTAACATAATCATTACTAACATCGCCCGCACTCAAAAACCTCATGGCCAAGGGTATTTGTGTATTTTCTTGCTTACTGTGGACTGAGATGTTAAATCCACTAACCTAATCTAACCTTACTTCATCTGATATAGCATCCCATATGCCGCCCATGCGTCAAATTCGCACGTAAGACATACAATTACGACTCTGTCTCGATAGTTAACCTACTACATTAATAAACATATCACTTAGTAATAAGATCTCTACTGACATGAGATAAATACTCGTAGACAACAAACGTATACTATATATATAACATTATAATTTTAAAATATACATATGTCTAAATTTTACAAACCCTCATCATAAAATCAGAACATCTGAAAGGTTCTTATGTCAGGTGCTGTGTTCACGAATTTTTGTATTATTGAATCTATATAGTTAACATTTTAAGGATTTACTTTTTTTTTAGTTATGAGAAAGAGTGACAGGTTATAGGGGGTGTCAGGAAGTGGGTAAGAGTAGCCATAAAGTGAGGGATCAGTTTATATATTGATTGAAATGTAGAATTGATCCCCCACTTTATATGCACATTTAAAATAGCATAGAATTTTTTTTTTATAATCATATCGCCCCAAGCAAGACATTTTACTGCCACTGTTGTGCAGGGGGTTACATAGGAGGAAAGTTATGAGAAAAAGTGACAGGTTATAGGGGATGTCAGGAAGTGGGTAAGAGAAGAATGAGAATACTGCTGAGAGTAGAGTGGACAAAGAAAGAAGCATTAGAGAGAGAGAGAGGAAGCAAGTTAGTGAGATAGTAGATGACTATTGACTTACATTTGAATTCTTGAAGATTGTAGCTGTCGGAAAAGCGGAAGGGAATACCACAGGCGGGAAGTGCGAGAAAATAAGCTGCTGTGGTAGAATTTGCGTTTACAATTTATTGGTTTCACAGTAAAGGGGGGTACCAGTGAGCCAAGTTCATCTGAGCAGAAGCCATTAAAATAATTGTAGAAGAGACACAGGGAAGTCACATTGCGCCGGATGATTAATAAATAGACCATTAGAATTGCACCTGGATATATCACCTAGATATATCACCAGTTTTCCACTACCCGCGGTTGCAGAATCTTTCCGGATTGACCGTTTTGTCGGACCAACAGAAGTCACTTAATAACAGTTCAATAATATCGCCCGGTTCACACTCCACCCACCTGTATTGGACAGGTTAAGAGGCTTTCTCTTTTCAAATCTTTACTCTTTTCTTTTTTCTTTTCAATTGGAGTAGATAGATCTATCTATCACCCGGTTCACACTCCACCCACGTCTATTGTACAGGTTAAGAGGCTCATCCCTTGTTCCCTGTTTAGGATGTGGTTTCCGGCTTTCTCTTTTCCAATCTTTTCACTATTACGTAGCCCCATGCACATCAGTGGCGTTACCGCCTTGCTCGGGGTGATACGATTAAAAAACAAAATATACTACTATGCCATTAATTATGAGCCTCTCATATACTATGAGTATCTTTGATTGTCAGGAACAAGTAGCACCGCAAAAACTTGTGGCCAAGCAGTGAATTAGTTTGGCATTTCACGAAAATTAAAAGGATCACTCGTAAATATATCCGAATTAAAATACTTACTGGATTATCGCTTGCCGAAAAAAATCGGGGCAAAATCTGTGCCTGCACCAATTCCGATTCATTACTCATTTTCCCACCTGCACATCAAAGCCTACATCACCTGGTATTCTCAAGCGGTCACCCATCTCGGTACTCACCAGCTTGGACGTTGCTTAACTTCGGGTCCTGGGCATGACGATAAACTGCATCCGGTAGCAAGGCCACTGATTGGGAGGTTATGGGCAAATAGTTAACCCCCAAACTTAGGTCAAAACACTATGAAAGAATAAAAATACTCTTTTATATATATATATATTGTCATCCGCAGACAGATCTGTTTCGCTGTATCACAGCTCATCAGTAAGATTAGACTCCGATTGCTACACAAACCAGGCTCGAAACCCGACCGATTTGGCGTCAGTCGGCGACTCTACCCCTGGGCCACGGGGCGTTCGGTGGAAGAATCATATCATATTACGCGCCCAAAAACTAGAGTGCGCAAATTTCATTTTTACTGAGTGCTCAATCAGGGTGTGAGAGCGTAATATATATAGATTTTTATAGAAAAATATACATTTTTGAAGGAAAAATATTACCATAACACATTTTTGAAGGAAAAATTTATACTCAGCAAAACATTTTTGAATACAAAACTTGACGACATTTTCAGTTTTCTAAAATAAAAAAAGATGAAAACAAAAAATGTTCATTAAAATCTGACTAAATGCCTTATAACCCCACCTTTTTGGCATTAAATAACCCACAAATGCCGTTACACAAAACTCAAACTCAAAGCTTAACTTCGGCGATAGTACAAGAACCGATGTTTCAGTTTCAATGTGTTGCTCATCACGTAATTAATTTCTTACAATAGTAACAGTTATTGATATTCGTATTATTGCATCTTGAATATGTAAACAATGCTCGTGGATTGTAAAGAAAGAGATAACCACAAAGCAGAAAAAATATATTATCAAGTTATTAAACGAAGCGAACACAGTGTTAGAGATTATGACAAAGTTGAACAGTAATCAGATAACAGTCAATAAAGACAGTGATAACATTGG
Organism: Ascarosepion bandense; assembly: GCA_037127315.1. NCBI lineage: Eukaryota > Metazoa > Mollusca > Cephalopoda > Sepiida > Sepiidae > Ascarosepion > Ascarosepion bandense. The sequence goes on from JBBBDQ010002621.1 coordinate 296,601, forward strand.
CAAGATAAAAACGAGGAAAAATAGCCGAAGGAAGGTCACCAAAAGAGACTGAAGTTTGAGTTTGAGTTTTGTTTAACGGCATATCAACCTCTGTGGGTTATTTTATATCAACCTCTGTGGGTTATTTTGTATCAACCTCTGTGGGTTATAAATAGAAGAGTTTTAAGATATTTTTTTAATGTTTGGTTATAGTAAGAAGGTTGATTTAATCAGATTTTGAAGAAAAAAATTTTATTTTTATTTTATTTTGAAAAACTGAAGAAGTCTTCTAGTTTTGTATTCAAAAATGTATTGTTGGTAATATTTTTCATTCAAAATGTATTGTTGGTAATATTTTTCCTTCAAAAATGTATATTTTTCTATAAAAGTCTCTTTTTATGTATCTATTTTTATAAAAGTGTATTTTTATACTTTCATGGTGTTCTGACCCACGTTTGGGGGTTAACTATTTCCCCAGAGCTGGGACCCTTACAGGTGCTACCACTCCAGGTCAGGGTGAACCTGAGAACAACAGCAATTAAGAGGTGGTTTCATGCTCCTCACAACCTCCCAATCAGTGGCCTTGCTGCCGGATGCATTTTAATGTCATGCCCAAAAGAGACTGGAGAAAAATTAAAAGAATCGTATTGGCTAGCCAAAAAAGATTTAAAGAATTCGCAGTTGCGAAACTAACAGAAAAAAGAGAAAAGATCAAAAATTCTTGCTACCTCAAAATAGAAACGTGTAAGTTGCATGAAGTAGTACATGAAAACTGAAGTGGTTCTCAAACATTTTTATTTTTTTATTTCTTTGTTCACTCATGGACTGCTTTTACTCTTAAAATTGTCTTGATAATATTAAAAATATTCGATAATAATAAAAAAATTATTTTATTTTTTTACTAATAAATAAGTTAAGGAATCGTCTTATAGAAAGAGAAAATGTATATTGTTTTATTTTGAAGTAAAACTATCAGGTCGGTGCAAAAGTTTTTGCCGATTTAAAATTTCATCTTGAAAATAAAAATCAGTGTGTTTTTGAAAATCTTTATTCATAACAATAACGCCCTTTGCTCTCTATAACTTGATTCCATCGGCGCAACATGATCTTTTTGGAATGGAGTCCTGCACTCGGTTGCTGAACTGGTCTTTCTCCTCGATTTATCCACGACCGCCGACGTTTAAAGTTATGTTAGAGAATCCACTTCTCATCACCTGTGACAAGCCTACACAAAAATGGTGTCTTATGGTGTCGTGAAAGCAAAGATTCGCAACAAGAAACACGTTGCATTTGCATTGGAACCCCTGTGAAAATGATAGAGTAGAGCATGCCTAATGTGTTCTTTAGATGGAAAGAACATGGGTGAGAATATTGCAGAAAAATATGAATGATGCTTTAATAATCTGAAAGAAAAAGTTATAAATTAATCATGGTGATATGTGTAAGGAATGACAATATGCATAAAATAAATTACAATGATTTAAAATGCCCCTTTTACAAACCGGTAAAAACTTTTGCACCTACCTAATAATTTAATGAATATAAAATTGTATTTGACAACTAAATTCTATGGGTCAGAATACATCGTTCTCACTTTTTATTCAACCTTTACATCAAAACAACCGGTAGAATAAAAGCGACGCTAATCTACATTACTTGATCACGTTTTCTGCAAGTTTCAGACTTGTTTTTCTATTTTTAGTATATTAATATATATCTGTATGGAGAGCTGACCTCTGGAAGAAAACGCGCTGGGCGCCCACAACTGCGGTATCGTGACATCATAAAACGAGATATGAAAGTTGTGGGTATCAACACGGAGTCATGGGAGAGCGTAGCAATCAACCGGTTCAAACCCTGGCCCAACAACTTAAATTAAGGGAGGACCAACTAATAAAAGTCGCCATGGAGAGGCGGGTTCGCAAGAAACAAAATGACAGCTCCGACAGTCACTCCCGCATCCGTTTCTACAGTCACAAACGCCGATGCTCCAGCCAAGCAGACAACTAGGATGCTACCCGTGATCAACCCTGACCGACGGAGGCCTAGTACTACTATATTAATATAGCGTAGATTGCTGTAGAAATTTCCATTCTCAGTTGTAACAAGCGTTCCGAAGTTAAATTGCTTTATGGACCAGTAAAATATTACCGTAGAACTCCAATTTGCTATTTTTTGTGTGAAACACTGAGTTGTTAGATTGACCCTAGATTTTGTGTCCTTGATAAATATTGTCAACACATCATAGAAAAAGAAACAATGGACTGTGGAGTAACGTTTTGAGCTAGTACAAATACTACAATATTCTTTCACGATTTTCTGCTCCAATGAACTTAGCTCACTGCTGCCCCATACTAATGCATTTACTCGAGCTACTAGACTAGCAACTAGGTTCCACCCTTTTACAGTGAAACCGACAAAATGCAACCGCAATTTCTACTCTAACAGCTACTTTTCTCACACTTCCCGCCTGTGGAATTCCCTTCCGTATACTTGCATCCCCGACAGCTACAATCTTCAAGAATTTAAGTGTAGGGTCAATAGTCATCTCCTATCCCACTAACACGCATCCTTTCTCTCAAGCTCTTTTCTCCACTCACCCCAAACCACCACACCAGTATTCTCATCCTTCTATTACCCTTATCCTGACACGCCCTATAACCTACTCCTCTTTCTCATAACTTTCCCCTATATAACCCCCTGCGCAACAGAGGCAGTGAGGCTGCCTTGCTTGTGTTGAAATGATAAAAAAATATATACACATCAAATAAATGAAATAGTCTTTTATTAAAAGAACTTGAGAATGGAAAACAATATTCAAGCAACGTAGATCTCTGTAAGAATGGAAATACTACAGGCAAAATTAAAAATCTGAATAGCAGAATAGTTGCAAACATGAATGATGGATATAGAATGCCAAGAAACCTGTATTAACATGTAAAAATAATAGAACTTAGCTCAGTGGTGCCCCTTATATATAAATTTACTCGAGCCACAAGATTAGCAACTAGGTCCTGCCCTTTTACTGTGAAACCAATAAATGTAAACGCAAATTCTTCTCCATCAGCTTCTTTTCTCGCACTTCCGCCTGTGGAATTCCCTTCCATTTACTTGCTTCCTCGATAGCTATAATCTCTAAAAATTTAAATGTAAAGTCAATAGTCATCTACTATCTCACTAACTTGCATCCTCTCTATCATGATCCTTTCTCTGTCCACTCCACTCTCGTCAGTATACTCATCCTTCTCTTACCCACTTCTTGACACCCTCTATAACCTATCACTCTTTCTCATCACTTTTCTCCTATGTAACCCCCTGCACAACAGTGGCAGTAAAATGCCTTGCTTGGGGCGATATGATTTTTTAAAAAATAGTAATTTATTCATAGATACGTAATGTGTTTTAATAAAATATCGACGGTAATATACTTTTGAATCTCCTAACATTGGTTGGAAACTGCATGAAAAAGATTCAAATAAAAAATCAAAGAAATCCACGGATCAACAAATTATGATATTATAGGTGATTATTTTGCAGTAGTTTATGTGGAATCAAGATTTTAAAAAGTAAATTTTAACATTTTCGGCATCAAAATATGCAAACAATTCTATTCTAATAGTTTCTTTCTTCGTAATTCTCATCTGTGGAACTCCCTTCCGATATCTTGTGTCCCTGATAACTAAAATCTTAAAAAAAATTAATTCGACATCAGTCACCATTCTCTGTCTCCCTGATTTTTGTTCCTTTATTGTTCTTTTCCTCACACCATCTCACTAAAGTCTTCTCATTCTCTTTCACTCACTGTAATCTTTTGGGTCTTAGTGATATTATCGCCTTGCTTGGGATGAAAAGATTTTTTTCTACTAGCCACGGACTTATATCGTCTTTAACTAGTATTAAACTGAAAACGCCTTTATTAATGCTTAACCAATTTTAACCCACTGTCCTCAGGTTTTAAAACATTAAATTCATTTTCAAATCACAAGAATTTTTCTTCCAACCAGGCAATATTTGGAAGGTAATTTTATTGATGAATCAATATGGCCTCACTACCTATATATAATACTGGTTTTAGATAATGATTTATACCCATTATTTTTTTACAGTTTTTATGCTGTCTTCAAATGAGGACACTGGGTTTAAATGGGTTAATGGGTCAAAACATAATAGTTTCCAGACGTTCAATCTAAAAGTCGTAATGCAAATTTTAATGCACGGGTGGCAGTTCTATGGCGTTTTCAAGGTGGAACAAAATAAGTAAAATGGCACCCAGATATGGTGATTTTATAAGCGTAACTTATATGTAGAACAAGGGCGAAAGAATGAGGCACCCATTGAGAATCAAACTCACTACTCAGTCGTAATTGCTCTAGCGACACAAGTTTGCCAATCATTGCAATACGTCAAGATGCCTAATGGCGCCAAGAGTTGATAACCGATAACTTTTGGATATATTTATAAATAAAATTTTATTTTTCACTTAGTTTGTTGGCTTAATAAAACATGACCACCACAAAAAGTTGCTATCAATGGAAGCTGAAATGTGATGTATTGTTCATCTACATACAAGTAAGGTGATTATCTAAGTGCATCTTAAATGTGGCACAAGGCCGAAAATATGAGATACTTTGTGAAAATCGAACTCATTATTTAATTGTACCAAGAAAAACTTGCTAACCATTAGACCATACTGAGAATCATCAGCATGCAAGAAAGTACTGAATATGTTTACACAATTGGTAAGTCGGTAGCAATTTTATTAAAACTTTGAATTGCGTAATATCTGACAATATATGTATGTATATTTTTAATAATGTCACCCTAAGCAAGGTAATATAGCCCCTAAGACACAAGGAATTACTGAGGATTAAAGCATAAAAAAGGAGCAAGAACGATATAAGATTGACATTGCATTTTAAATTTTTGAATGTCAAAGTTGTATAGAAAGCACAGAGCAGGAAGAGAGTTTCACAGTCGAGAAAAGATACCGTTAGCATAGAAGTTACTGTTAAATCTATTCAATTCAACTGTGAATTGATGAGACCTTGCCGCCAATCTAGTACTGAGCTGAAATGTTTGAAGTCTAGGTACTTTAATGAAGAGTTCATCCGAACAATTATCATGAATATATTTATAGAAAAGGCACAGTGAAGCTACATTACGGCGGTGGGAAAGTGACTGAAACTGAGACGCCAGGTCAGGAGCAATAATATTGCAGATTTTCTTTTAGATTTTATAAAGAATCTCACCCGACCATTTCAAGAACGTCTAAATAGCACCGGAACACTTCATGTCAGCCGAGAACGTTAGCTCCAAGTGAGCATCAGGCATGATGATGGAATAGATCTCTCAGACGATTAATAAAGAGATGTCTCGTTTTGGAGGTGTGAAAATTAATGTGGCATTCCTTGCCGCAATTACACACACACACACACACACACACACATATATATATATATATATATATATATATATATATATATTTACGCTCTGACACCCTGATTGAGCTCTCTGGAAGAATGGTAGACGTTGAAAAACAGTAGCTACTCTGGCATCTACGCATCGTTCATTCAGCAATGAATTAGAACACTCTCAGCTATTGGGCGTGTATAATGATAATATACACGCTAAAAAGTCTGCCTCTTCTACCGAGCGCCCGTAGCTCAGAGGTAGAATCGCCGAAATGACGCCAAAAAGGAAATCGGCTGTCTAACCTGACTGACGAGCTGTGATGCAGCGAAACAGATCTGTCTGCGGATGACTATATATATATATATATATGAATAAAATGTAACAGGAGAAAAAACTATACTTAACCGACGCGTTTCGTCCTCTGAGGGACTCTATAAAGGCAATGTAGGATATATTATGTTGCCCGTGTTTATATACAGAGGCGAGGATGTCATTGGTTTATCAAGGCTGGTAAAATTGTGAACGTTTATCAAAGTTCATCTGGTGGTTGAAAGGTCGGTCAACGCATGTGGAGGACAGAAAGTGTCATAATACAAAGTCTGATTAAAAGTAAATTAGCGGGTTATATTATGATTTATTTTTCTTTTTTTGAATATTGTACGGAGTGGGATTAGGTTGCTTATGTTATGAGGTGGACCTTTGTACTTCACACCTTCAAAGGCTAAAGTGATGGATTTAACCGTTTTCTTTTGATTTTTCGACATATCTGTGGTCGTGTATGTTGTCTTGGGAAAGTAGTAATTCGTTCAGAAAAGGCGAGACGGGAAAAAAAACCTGAGGGGTAGATTGCTATTGTGATAATATTCGATGGCGCCACTGTTAAGTAATTTTGTTTTGAATAAATCACTTTTTCTTTTAATGTTCACTTGATAAGATACGGATAGTGTCAAAACCAAATGGCTACGTTTGTAGTGATATTATAACCGACTAGCCGTCAATTCGCTCGGGTTTCAATCCTGGCTAAAAGCAACCGGATGTCTAACTGTACTGATGAACTGTGATACAGCGAAACAAATCTGTCTGTAGATGACTTTATATATATGTGGGGAGAGATTTATAAAGGTTATAGAATCTAAAAGCTCTTTTATTAAAGTGTAAACTAATGATATAATAATTTATTCATATATATGTGTTACTGTCTTCTTCATATTGATCGTTTTTTAGTTTATTTCTTATGGGATGTGCGTTGTGGTGCATTGCATATCGGCTCGGAACGAGAGATCTGTGAGCCGAGTTCGAATTCAAGTTGAATTCAATGCATTCACTTACGCGCAAGAAAGGTAGTAATCCATCTCTTCCCTCCAGTTATGGTTTAAATAACAGGACAGATTGGGTTCTATAGCCTTGGCTGGCAACCAGTCTACCGCAGGAAGCAATGGCAACCTACTGCGGGATAATCTTCTGCCCAGTCAGTCATGCCTCTTTCGAGACATGATCGCCCAAGTGTGTTTGACGTATGGCACTTAACTGACTTATGGGTTTATTTTTTTAAAAATTCTTATTTTGGACTTTTCTTGCATTATAAGATCTGTACATCCACTCCTCAAAACAACAAAAGTACGAACTATTAATAAGCATAAGCTGAAATTGATGCAATATGTTGCTCACCTACAGATATGATTAATATCGACTTTTTTCGTGAAGCCATTGACTTACATGATAAAATCTGACACAGTGTAAACAAAATCTTTATCAGAATTGGAACTACGCTTTCAAACGAATTCTACAACTGATGATACCGATTTGATAAATGAAAAATGCCGCTTGCTACTCACATGATCGTGACATCACACAAAAACACTATTTTTTTTAAAAAAAACGTTCTTTAATTAATTAATTTATTTTTAAAGAAAGGTTCCCTTTTTACAAGACCGGTGGGGGGGGGGGCACACGAGATAGGGGATTACGTTTTGTGTGGATAGAAATGAAAAAATAACGGTTAAATTGAAAATGATCAGAAGTATAGTTGGTTGCTTTCAGTCACAAATAATTGGACGATAACCATTGGATCCAAATATGTACTTGCTCCTAAAGAACATAACTAAATCTTTGTTATAAGTTTTTAATTAAACATGTCGCAATGAAAAATATATATATATATAGTCATCCGCAGACAGATCTGTTTCGCTGCATCACAGCTTATCACTACGGTTAGACAGCCGATTGCTTTTTACCCAGGATTGAAACGCGACCGAATTGGCGTCAATCGGCGATTCTACCTCTGAGCTACTGGCGCTCGGTAGAAGGAGGCAGACTTTTTCGCGTGCATATTATCATTATACACGCCCAATAGCTGAGAGTGTTCTAATTCATTGCTGAATGAACGATGCATAGATACCAGAGTAGGTACTGTTTTTCAAAGTCTACCATTCTTCCCGAGTGCTCAATCAGGGTGTGAGAGCGTAAATAATCATCCGCAGACAGATCTGTTTCGCTGTTTCACAGCTCATCAGTATGATTAGACGCCGATTGCTTTTAACCCAGGATTGAAACCCGACCGAATTGGCGTCAGTCGTCAGTCGTCATCGGCGATTCTACCTCTGAGCTATAGGCGCTCGGTAGAAGAAGGCAGACTTTTTAGCGTGTATATTATAATTATACACGGCCAACAGCTGAGAGTGTTCTAATTCATTGCTGAATGAACGATGCATAAATACCAGAGTAGGTACTGTTTTTCAAAGTCTACCATTCTTCCTGAGTGCTCAATCAGTGTGAGAGCGTATTTGAAAAGATTCTTGGAGGTACAAAATTATAACATGGCAATGAATAAGCAAAATTTAATGACATAGTAAACACTAAGAACTAAAACAAACTACCGGTTTAGTCCCAGATAGCATTAGGTTTTAATTTTCTGGGAAATTGATTCTTAAAAATATAACAAAATTCTAATGCAAGAGGAAAAAATATGATAAAAAGAGCTAGAGTCCAATCACATTCAAACCCAACAAGCATTTATTTGTAAGTGTTATTATTCTGCTATTGTCTGAGTAATATTTTTTGCACGAGCAATTCTTTCTTCTATTCGCAATAATGTTTTACCTCCTCATAACATTAATTCCGTTGTTTATAAATTTGAATGTAGTTGCGGATGTGACTACATAGGTAGAACATCTCAGCGTTTGGATTTTAGAGTTAAACAGCATTTACCCCCAGACTTTTGAATCTGTCTACAAAAAGTGGTCAACTAGAAAATACATCCGGTTCTTCTAAAGCACAACATACTATAACTAGCTGGCTGGATTGACTGCTGACTGTTTTTCAATCCTATTAAAGTGGCACTCTATATATCATTTAAAAGTTCTGGAGTCCATTTACATGAAATCTCGCAAGCGTGCTCTCTGCAAACAGAGAGAATGCTTGTTGGGTTTGAATGTGATTGGACTCTAAGTTTTTTTCGTCATTTTCCCCCCCTCTCATTAGAATTTTATTTTTATTTTTAAAAATAAATTTCCCAGAAAATTAAAACCTGAGGAGATCTGGGACGAAGCAGTAAGTTTTTTTAAGTTCTTAGTGTTTAATATTTCATTAAATTTCCGTTTATTTCTTGCCACAATATATATATATATATATATATATATATATATATATATATATATATATATTGTGGCAAGAAATAAACGGAAATTTATATATATATATATATATATATAATATAATATAATATATATATATATAATAATATATATATATATATATATATATATATATATATATAATTTAATATATATATATACTTAGTTAATGTTTGGTCATAATTAAATTAGACCAGTGCACAGTTGTATTAAAGGCGTTCAATATATTTATCTTGTAGAACTTTTTAATAATTTTTCATTTGGAAATGAGTTATTTTCGCAACCTGGGTTTTAACCTTTTCAAACGTACAAACAGGGATTTTTTTACGAACGCAACATTTGAATTTTTAAACAACCGAACATTTTCAAAATTAAGGAGGAGTTGCTTAAGGATCTTAAAACATTTCCATCAATCTTTGTATGATCCTAATATTTATTTATAGGTGGGAAATTATTCAATACAATAGTACCAATCTATAATAATCAGAGGTATAGTAGCCGTAACCTAGCCGTGATTCTTAATGTGAGTGTTGAGCTTGTATTGCCTGTGCCAGTTTATTTATTCTTGGCTTTGTGACTGAAAGGGCAATTCGGGCGTCGTATGCCACGTTGAGTCCGCTACGTTTCATGGGCTTCATTCCAAGGACAGTAGAAAAAGCTTGTTCACATCGATAAGTGGTTGAAAATCCTATGAGAATTTGTACTGCTCTAGAGGCTAGTGTTGGTATATCCTGCAGCTGAGAGATCCAAAAGGTGTATAGACCAGACTTGGTCTCAAACAAAAGTTTCCATGCATTCTTCATCCTAAGTGTAAGAAATTCTACTTTTGCTGAATAGTCCTCATCAAGAATGATATCTTCAATCTCAAGATATGGATTTCTTACTCATTCATTGTTAGAATTATTCAAGTTTGGAAAGTACTTACGTAAGTTTTCCAAGAGGCCATTTAAGTGATCACTGATGTCTGTCTTCATGTGGTTGAGGATGTCTTCAGAATTAACTTTATCAAGGAAGGCATCCAATGCAGAAAATTGTTCAAAAAGTCCCTTTCCAAAACGTCTGGTCCATAGTTCCAATTTCCTACAAAAAGAAGCAATATTGTTCTGAAGTTTTCAAACCAAACATCCATCACCCCCAAAGTATGGGCTCATTACCCAACGCGGGTAATTTACCCCGGGGTTAAGAACCATGGATCTAGATGGTTATGGTCCCCAAAACCCCTTATGATGCTCTACAGTAGAACATGCAATATTGATGCTTATGGCGAAGCATGGGAACGAGCTGGTAAGAAACTGAAGATTTCTGAGAATGTTAGATGATAAATGGTAACAGATGTTATGGAAATCCATCAAACGTTCAGAATATTGCACGAACAATTTAAGAAGCAGCTAAAGTATCGATATTTTTCGTTCACATCTTGCCCAGTAACACGCATGTAGCACTGGTGAGATTATGACACATGCACACACACTTGTGGAAACACACACACTTACTTACGCAGCCACGCAATTGTATGTATTAATTTTTTTTTTTATGTAACCATTTTATATTTGAATAAATGTAAGCTGCTTGCTGATTGGTTTGAGTTAGCCAATCAGAATCAAGGTAAGTGAACTACATTTTTACCGCCAAATCGTAAGGATGCTTGAATACCTATATATACGATTTGCCGCGCATTTTTCGCCAGTTGGCACTAGAATCTCTTACGTACACATCATGTAGAAATATACGGGCTTAAAGCCCAACTCACTCTCTCATACAAATTCATTCTTCTGTACAACTACAAAAATGGACGTTATTCACGAACTCTCACATTTGAACAATTCTTTTTAGCAATAATATTCCTCACACAAATTTCTTATCACACTAATAAATCTTTTTGAAACAATGAACATTTCAACTTACGCCAAAAGCTCTAACACAAATTTTCATACAGTCCATGGAAGACACTTTCAAACAATTTCAACAACTTTATTATGTATGTATTTTTGGTTAATATTTGTTAAATATACTTTACAGTTGCAAATTGATGATTTGTCAATTTTATTACTTTCATTTTCTTGTTTAATGAATGATTTTCAACGCTCATAAAAATAATGGTGGCATGTAAGGATTTAGTTAGGAAGTTCCTTTGGGAAGTGGCCTTGTGCCATGTAAAAATCCAAATCTAAATTAACCTTGCAACATTCCCCCTCAAGATCTAAGGTAAACCAATGATTGCTTAACTATCACCAAGAAGCCAAGCAGCATTTGTCAGATATATCTGATTGCTACCAAGTATCTAAAAGGGTAATTTGAAGCTTTCGTGCAAAAAAGGTTATGGCCTGGTAGTACTTTACTGTCTTTGGGCACTGCTCTTGAAATATTGTTTACGAAACTGTGAACAATTCCAAAAAATGATGAAACACAGATTAACCAAAAATCATGAAAGATTCCCATTACCATAAAAATTAGAAGATTATGGTACCCGAAATTCCCTTCGTATGTTTTGTTAATATACGAGAAATAATGAATTCCAAGAATACTGTCAAACATTTTTCTTTTTTTGACCCAAATGCCATTTATGTACTCAAGAAATATATATTATTTTTCAATGTCACATAATCCCAGTAGCATGATTCCTCTAATTACATCAAAACGCGGTCGACTATGTTTGTTGTCTGGGGATCCGTGTTTAAACTGAAAACGTCGGCAGTGACACTTTATTTAAATATGACAATATGCTGTTTGAGTTTTATACAAAATTTAAGAAAGTAATTTATCAGTGGAACCTGTAAATCTTTTACCGGATCTATTCAACTTGTTCAGCGAGACTATTTTGAGGACCCTAGATGTTATGCCAGGATTTGTCATTGGAGGCCACATTTGAACAACATAAGGTACGCAGATGATACAGTGCTTATAGCAGACACAGAAAGGAAACTATAAGATCTCCTACAGAAGATAGCTGAAGTAAGTGGCAATAAGGGACTACAAATAAACTGCAAGAAAACCGAATGCATTGTCATCAGCAAAAAGACCATCCCAAAATGCCAAATACAGATGGGGGATACTAAAATCAAGCAGGTAGAAAAATTTAAAAACCTGGGAAGTGTTCTGACAGAAAACGGAAAGTGCGACACAGAGATCTGAAGGTGAAATGGCATGGCGAATGATGCGTTCCAGAAGTTGAGTAAAGTATTAAAAGACAGGACATTTTCACTAGAAACAATGAAACGAGTACTGGATTGCTATATAAAGTTAGTTCTTCAATCTGGCTGTGAATGTTGAATAATATTATCAAAAATGAAAGAAAACCTTGAAGCAACTGAAATGTGGTTCTACAGAAGGATGCTGTGGATATCATAGACCGAGCCTTTGAGCAATGATGAGGTTTTGGAAAGGATGGAAACAAAAAAAATAATATTGATCATCAGGAACAGACAACTAAAATTCCTGGGACATGCAATGAGGAAGGAGAGCTTGGAGAAACTGATACTAACAGGATGAAAAAGAGACAGGGGAAAACAGCGGATAACATATTTGAAGGGCCTGAGCAGGTGGATGACGGAACGGGAGTTGTGTGGTGTTACAGGAGAAAGCGTGCTAAGAGCCCCCAAGGATAGGAAGACGTGGAAAGCCATGATCACCTACGTTCTGAAAGGACAAGCACATAGAAGAAGTCAATGACGAAGCATGGAAAGGTACTACCGAGAAAATGATTTCTCATAGGTTTAGGGATGCTACAAAACATTCAAGAAAGATGTTCAGAATATGAAACAAACAATAAAACATGCAGAGGAAATGTCTCTATTTTCACAAAACCTTGCGCAGGTAATTCTCAGACAAGTAGGTAGCAGGAAGAGTCAGGTCAATCTGCCAAGTCAACACCGCCGACTGAACATTGCCGATGATCGTCGGGACAACTCAACACCGGGACGACTCATTATCAGAAGAAAAAAAAAAAAACCTTAATAAATGAATATTTTCTTCAAATAAGGCTTTTGAAAAGGCATTATTTAAGAATACTTTTATTTTTTACTTTTTTGATTTTTACAAAATAAATAATAAATTATTAAATTATTTTTTATAAAAATATCTTAGAATGTCAATTTACGATTTATCTTATTAAAATAATTAAAAATCAAAAATTTTGTTTCGCATTTTTTATTTACTTTATCAAGAGATTTTTTAGAACAAGTGCGCTTTATTGAATTATTTTGATATGTTGATTTACTTTATTAAAAATAAATTTCTTTAATATTTACTTCATTCAAAATAATAAAAAACAAAATTTGGTTTACCTAATATATATATATATATATATATATATATATATAAATTAAAAAAGGATTAATTCAATGATGTTGAATGATTAATTAATCCTTTTTTAATTTATATTTACTCTGTAATATTTTATTACATGGAGCTCTCTTACTGTATCATTTTTTAATATTAAAATAAAATTTTTAATATTAATTAGGTTTTTGGAATTTACCTTCCTGCTTTTTTCCCTTGGATTAAAGTATCTGAATTAATATATATATATATATATATATATATATATATATATATACTATCATCATAGCCCGGTGTTGCCCGTGCAACTCAAACAGTTGATTTCCTGCATGAAATATTTAGCGAAAAAAAAAAAGCTTTATTTTATTTATTTTTATTTTTATTTTCTTCTGAAGTATGAAATATTAAATCTGAACAAAAAGACTTAAATAATTAAATTAACCATTGGCTTTTTTTTTTTTTTTACATATTTTTGTTTTGTTTAAAAAAACACTTTTTTTAAAAATATTTCTTTTGTTTCAAAATTACGGGGAAAAATAGTCACATTTTTTGTTGACCAAATAAATTTTTAAAACGTCGGAATAAAAAATAAATATAAAGGCTCATATTTCGTTTTCTTTTTTAATAAAAAGATATTTTAGTCGCGTTTGACACGTGTGCTTTGATTTCTGTGACGTAATTCAGCAACCATCTTAGATGTTTTACGTAGCAAATGTAAGCAATCGGCCCCATTGGCCAAAACATGCGAAAGGGAAAATTGCTGAACTTAAAAGGAAAAGGTATGTGCCGACCTAGCTTCCCTGTAGATATGTTTCCCCTAGAAAGTTTGAATGGCGTAACTTAAAAAATGTAGGCGTGCATAGGGAACAGTCACACACAGACTCACAGATTGCCTTTTATATATATAGATATAACCCCATCTCTGGTCTCTAACATAATTTCTAAACTTTGCTTCCAATAAGGCAAGCGGAAGTGATGGAATTTCAGTCATCGTCCCCAAAAATATGCCTCTGAGCTGGCTCCAGTCCTTTCCAAACTCTACAACTATTGCCTCACTACTTCCTGCTTTCCTGCTTGTTGGACGTCTTCCACTGTAGTTTTTGATTTTTAAGAAATTTGGGGAGCCATCTGACCCCTCTAATATCGCCCTATAAGCCTCTTACTTCTTCTTAGCAAGGTATTCGAGGCTATTATCAATACTGAAATAGTTGGGCGTCACACATCTCACAACCTTCCCTCTGACAAACAGTATGTCTTCTGCTTCACGAGGTAAACCGCTGATATGCTAACTGAATATATATACAGTACCGTGCAAAAGTATTAGGACAAGAACTATTTTATCTTTTATGAGGCATATTGACAGAAAATAAACAATTTAATTAAAGTAATTTTATTATTTTTTTACTCAACAAATGCTTTAACAAGAAAAATACTTGTTACAAATAAATTTAATATTTAGTATAAAAGCCTTTTGCTTTGATCACAGCCTTCATTCTGTCAGGCATCGACATCACACGCTTCTTCAATGTATCTCATAGTATCTCCTGCCAAGCAGCTTGTATTTCTTCCCAAAGTGTGTCTTGCTAAGTAACATTAGATTTATCAATTTTTTTTATCCCAAACATCCCATACATGTTCAATAGAGTAGTTTCAAAATAACTTGTTTAATAGAAAATAGGAAAAATTAAATATAACTTCTTTTTAATACAATTTCTTTTAGACCTAGTTTTAAATAATCAATATTTATTAGCAATTTACTTGGCTTTTCACCCTGTATTTGAATTTCAGTGAGGTTTTTAGGAAAATCACCCCTGTCTTAATACTTTTGCACAATACCGGTAGTGTGCAAAAATGTTAGGACAGGGATGATTTTAAACTTTATTTTGATGCCTCATAAAAGATAAAATAGTTTTTGTCCTAATACTTTTGCACAGTACTATATATATATATATATATATACCAGGTCCATGATAAAAAACGGCGAAGCTTAAGCTGTTGCACTTGATATCTCGAAAGCATTTGACAAACTTTGGCATGCTGGCCTTCTGTGCAAGCTCAAGAGCTTTTGTATTTATTAAAAATTGTTTAGTAATATAGGAATTATGATCTGGAATTATTTTATTGACGACAAGATATGTTGTTTCGTTATTATGAACGGAACTTTAACAGAATCAAGGGTTGCTAGAACAGTTTTATCCCAAACCTAACAGGTAGAAAGGAACATTTTTCTTTTTCCACGAGACAATGTGAGTTGCTATTCTGCAAAAGCAACTGTTTCGTTTCACAGTTATCACTTGTAATGAAGTGGGTTGTCTTGATTTCAGAATTCATTTGCATAGAGAATGTTTCGACCAATATTCCATTCTTTCCAGCTGAAATATTCTGTCATAAGTTGACGGGAGATTTCTTTATCCATATTTTGTGACTTACGACCGTATCAGGTCGAAACACCAGTTCCCGTACGATCTATAATGTGAAAGAACTAGATGGAATACCAGGTGCTGTAATCTTGGATGTACGGCAGGAGGTGTAATGGCTCGGAATTGTTAATCAGAATTCCCGTTGGATGCGTTATATTCACTTACGCGCAAATACGTTTGGGAAATATATGAATCCACTTCTTCTCCCCAGCTATGGGTAAATTAGTAAGCCTTTTATTATTAAACTATTATTATATCAAAAAATAAATTAAAATACCAACAAATTATTTAGATTTGAGTATTAACCCATAGGGATTGATATTTTGGCGATCATGTCTCGAAAGAGACCTGACGGACTTGGCAGAAGATTATCCCGCAGTAGGTTGCCATTGCTTTCTGCGGTAGACTGGTTGCCAGCCAAGGCTATGGAACCCAATCTATCCTATTATTTAACCCGTAACTGGAGGAAAGAGACGGATTATATCTTTCCAAAGAGTATTTGTGAGTAAGTGAAAGCGAGGAATTGAACTGGAATTCGAGCTCGGCACCCCGATTTATCGTTCAGAGTCGATATCCACTGCATATCCCTATCTTAAGTAGCAAATTCAAATACGGGATCTGAAGAGAACATTTGCGCCCATAAATTATTAATGATTTGCTAAATAATGTTCTATTAATAAAATCTATTGACTTTTGTAATGTTATTAATAATAATTATTAGACATTATTTCTTTTCATTTTGAAAATTTTTTCCAAGAATGAAAAAAGAAAAATGAATATTTTCTACTATGAAAAAAACATCAAAGTAACTTTATTTAATTAACATTTATTTAATTAATTTTTAATTAAATATTTAATTAGAAATAATAAAGCCTGTATGATCCAAATTCATGTTCATTTCACGCGATTTCGACTAATCTATGAACCATTTTTAAAGATTTTGGTGGTACTTTTACAAATGGTATGTATGTTGCTACAGAAATATTCTAAATTAAATACATTAAAACTATTATGGATCTAAAAAATAAAAAAAATCTTAAACAATAATAACTCAGATGCAGGTAAATAAAAAAAAAAATTGCCGAAATTGCCCCTCAAAGTACATCGGAGAAACAAGCAGAAACATATATATTAATACAGAAGAGACCTCACCAATAATAATTTAACAAATGCATTCATCATTCACAGAAATAAATTCGATCACAACTTCGACCTAAAAAATGCCATCAGTTAACTGCCATACGTGATACACGCTCTGGGCGATCATGTCTCGAAAGAGACCTGACTGACTGGGTAAAAAATTATCCCGCAGTATGTTCCCATTGCTTTCTGCGGTAGACTAAGTTACCAGCCAATGCTATAGAACCCAATCTGTCCTGTTATTTAACCTACAACTAGAGGGAAGAGACAGGTTAATACCTTTCCCAAGGGTATTTGTGCGTAAGTGAATGTAAGGAATTCAACTGGAATTCGAACTCGGCTCTCCGATTTGTCGTTCCGAGTCGATATCCATTGCTCTACAACGCACATAAAAAGTAAATAATTTATTCAGAAGGAAAATTCTCGTGAGCAGCGCGATCAAATATTACCAAAATATCAATCTGCGCCCCAGTTTTTCCCCCCAATCTCACTTTTCCCTCTAGAAACAATACTTTCCCAGGCCAACATACATAACAAAAATATCAGAAAATATAAAGACAACAGTTAATTTCCATAATATTAACATCTCATAACATAACATTACATTGCACAGGAAAATATTCTCTTCAAATATGAACTGTGACGTTTTTTAAATGCTTAATAATTTCAGTTGATATTAAAAATAATTTTTTTTTCTTCTAGTTACCAACCATTTTCTATTTATAGATCAGTTAAGTGCCATACGTGATACACGCTTGGGCGATCATGTCTCGAAAGAGACATGACTGACTGGGCAGAAGATTATCCCACAGTAGGTTGCCATTGCTTTCTGCGGTAGACAGGTTGCCAGCCAAGGCTATAGAACACAATCTGTCCTGTTATTTGACTAATCGCTAGTTAAGAAAGTGATGTAGTATATTATTACGTAGTAATTAGTGGGGGATCAGTTTATTACTTTATAACAATATAAAACCGATCCCCCACTTTATAACCAGTAGAAGCCTTAATCATTATTCCAACTATAATATTTAGTCAGTCAGTTAAGTGCCATACGTGATACACGCTTTGGGCGATTATGTCTCGAAAGAGACATGACTGACTGGGCAGAAGATTATCCCGCAGTAGGTTGCTATTGCTTTCTGCAATAATCAATAAATTAATCAATAATAATCAATAAATTAAAATATAAGTGGGGTGTAAACACACAACTCCATAAGATAAAAATGGAAAAAATGTAACACTCATAAACCCTACAGTAAAATCTATTTTTAGACGAGCTCCATCTTTCCCCCCATTTTTGTAAGTAAGCCTTTGTTTTTTTCTTTGTCCTGTATTTAGCAGTTAAAATAAAACCAATGTTAGCCTTTGAAGAGTGTTGGCCGAAAGATTGCCCAGGCTGGATTAGTATAATGACGTCTATTCTGTTCAAAGTATTTAGTTCTTTCTGTGGGTACAAATCTATGTTTGTGTATATATATATATATATATATATATATATATATATATATATATGTGTGTGTGTTTTGTGTCTGAGTGTGTGATGTGCATATTTCTTCAGAAGGAGCACTTAATTGCCTCAGTAAGTATATGAATGAGTAAATAGTTTTGATGGTGTTGTACAAATACAAGCGAAAAGTGTATCCACATCATACGAACTTGTCAGTTCGTGTGAGTAGTACAGATTATTCAATATACCGTGGAAACAAATTATTTATAATATATTAATCCTGTGGGACTAACAGCATAGGTACTTCCTGGACTGTCGCATAAATAAAGACTCCAATAGTTCTTGAAGTTCTCGAGTTTCAACTACGTCACGTGACCGTTTTTGAAGACGCACCAGTATCATGGGGATAGGATTTTGTCTATATCAGTTTTAGATATCTTAGTATATACACAAGAGAAAAGAATGAATATGTCAACACAGGAAAAGATAGATAGATAGATAGATAGATAGATAGATAGATAGATAGATAGATAGATAGATTAGATAGATAAAAGACCAAGATAGACAGATAAATATGAAAAGACCAAGACAGATAGATAGATAAATATGAAAAGACCAAGATAGATAGACAGATAGATATGAAAAGACCAAGATAGATAGATAGATAGATAGATAGATATGAAAAGATCAAGATAGATAGATAGATAGATAGATAGATAGATAGATAGATAGATATGAATAATCTTAGATATGAAAAGACCAAGATAGACAGATAAATATGAAAATACCAAGACAGATAGATAGATAAATATGAAAAGACCAAGATAGATAGACAGATAGATATGAAAAGACCAAGATAGATAGATAGATAGATAGATAGATAGATAGATAGATAGATATGAAAAGACCAAGATAGATCGACAGATAGATATGAAAAGACCAGATAGATAGATAGATAGATAGATAGATAGATAGATAGATAGATATGAAAAGACCAAGATAGATAGATAGATAGATAGATAGATAGATAGATAGATAGATAGATAGATAGATATGAAAAGACCAAGATAGATAGATAGATAGATAGATAGATATGAAAAGACCAAGATAGATAGATTGATGGATAGACAAGAAAAGACCAAGATAGATAGATAGATGGATCATGTAGGTGACCCAGATTTGCAAGTATACCAATGCACTCAGTGCTATGCTAGCTGATAGATTATGTTATGTTAATGTTTCAACTGGAAATGGCTCAGCTGCCTGAAAAAGCATCATTCAAAATTTAGGTTTTTACCTTGGAACGACCTCTGTTTGCAAATACCAAACACAAACAACGACAAAGTTCCCTTAGCTAAGTAGAATCTGTATCAGATTTCGATCTCACATGCGTGGACTGTTTACAGACGAAGCGGAAGATAGTATAGCCTCAAAATTACTTTTCATGACTAATTGAAAAATGGAACTTGAAATTATTAGTGTCACCTGAAACTGAACAGTGACATTGCTAAAAAATCGGTAACAGCTCCTATCACGAAACTCCCGAAAGAAATCTTGATAATTTGTGCGCATCACAGATTTGATAAATGCACAAAACATTGCGTGTGCAAAATCTAGAAGAGTATAGAGTACAATCAGAGTTCTAGTTTTTATACAAAACTTCATCCAATTCAAGACTCAAGAGCCGCTCATGGTAGAGGTTTATTGAAAAAGGTGTTATGAACGTAAGACGAGATAGAAGAAAGTGAAAATTATGAGAATAAGGAGGATAGACAGCGAGTGATCTTGTTTGGGTCTTCCACTTTTACGGAGAAGATTTAGGGGATTCGACTTTGTAGATGATATCGTTACTGATCTGTAAAGGTGGGAACTGCTGAAAGTGAAGAGTGGAGCTCATCTGAACATTTGCCATCGAAATAGCCATAGGGTAGCAATAGGCTTGTGACGTTGAGGTTGTGCGAAAGAGGTTGTAGAGATGGAAATATCACCTCCTGAAAGACGGCGTAAATGATTCTGAACGTGATCAAGACTGGAAAATGAGGATTAGTCAACCCCAGACCAGACATCAACACTTCATTTTTAGTTTAATCTGATTCTTGTTCCCCGCAACACTAGTTATAGGTCTTTAGTGGTTTGTGACAAACCCTTACTTTCCCTACAGAAATTAAGTTGTCTATATTTTTTTTTTCGGAAAATGAAATTCCATAGACATCGAAATTTGAATTGTTAAATTTCTATTTTTTGACTCATGAGTCAGTCAGTCAGTTAAGTGCCATACGTGAAACACGCTTGGGCGATCATGTCTCGAAAGAGACATGACTGACTGGGCAGAAGATTATCCCGCAGTAGGTTGCCATTGCTTTCTGCGGTAGACTGGTTGCCGGCCAAGGCACTCTGTCCTGTTATTTAACCCATAATTGGAGGGAAGAGACGGATTAATACCTTTCCCAAGGGTATTTGCGCGTAAGTGAATGCAATGAATTCAATTGGAATTCGAACTCGGCTCCCCGAGTTCTCGTTCCGAGCCGATATCCACTGGACGACAACGCATATCCTGACTCATGGGAGATCTCGAAAAAGAAAGCTACAATTTCTGATGATATAAAAAATTGAAGGATCAAATACTTGTAAAATATTTGTGACTTTTCCCGCTTAACATCAACAAAATATTTTGTTTTGTTTTTTCTCGTAGAAAATTAACAAAATAAATTTTTAAGCAATAATATGTAAAAACTAATCGTTAATTGTTTGGACCCATTTTGTTACGAATTGTTTTTCTTGAATTTTTCATTTATTCAGTTTTCGATAAAAATTTCGTTCACTTAACAACTTTCCCCGATTAACGACTTTGTTCAACTTTCAGTGATATTCATACAATTATGTTTTGCTACCTTCCATTTTGATGTCAGAATTGTTTGAAATAGCAACACATGTTGTAATATCTTCAGCTGAATTTATTTATTGTTGCATTATGTTTATTGCTGCTGTGACAAACACACAAAAGCAATCAGCATAATTTTGCATATTAAAGAATTCAGTCAGTCAAGTGCCATACGTGAAACACGCTTGGGCGATCATGTCTCGAAAGAGACATGACTGACTGGGCAGAAGATTTTCCCGTAGTAGGTTGCTATTGCTTTCTGCTGTAGACTGGTTGCCCACCAAGGCTATAGAACCCAATCTGTCCTGTTATTTAACCCATAACTGGAAGGAATAGGCGGATTAATACCTTTCCCAAGGGTATTTGCGCGTAAGTGAATGCAATGAATTCAACTGGAATTCGAACTCGGCAACCCGATTTCTCGTTCCGAGCCAATATCCACTGCACATCCCCATTAAAGAATTACATACACAAAAAAGGGAATTTTATCACAACAAACATAAAAAAATGACAAATTGATCGTAAAATAAGCTAAAAATATTTCCATATCTCATTTCAAACTAACATTTTTAAATCATAAATTTGTTACATTTGTATAAGTGCTTCATCTCTTTATCAATAGTTATTTGATAAACCTATGGTTATCTAAGAAAAAATTATAAAAATATAGAAATCTTGAATTAAAAATGGCGTCCTTGAGGCAGAAAGATTATTCTATTGTTCTCCTAGGATTAAAAGTTTCTTGAAAGAGTAAAGAAGAGATTCGATTGCCTCAAAATCAAGAATTTTACACGCATGTGAACTAAAAAAAAATTAACTGATAATGGTGTCACTAATCTAGTCACAAAAATGAAACTCCATAAATCGATTCAAGGTGTAGCGAGTAGTAGAAAGAGATGAATATCAAAAGGTCCAGTTATTCCAAAATATCTTTGCGCCTTTCGGTCATAGAAACTGCTGGTATCAAAAGCAAAGTAAACGTTTTCATGAAGAGAAAAAGATTTTTTTAACAAAACGGTACATCCATATTTTATATAGGAAATCATTTCAAACTTATGCATACATACGTGATTCAAAATTAACTGTGCCATTAATTTTTTTTTGACTTTTCGATGATAGACCACAAAGTGAGCACTAGATTTTCTTCAGGAAAATCATCTATATAACACGCTAGAATTTCCTTCTCTCTTATTCCATGCGCCTAAGTGTCAGGAAGTAGGGACTCCGACTGACACCAAATAGGTCGAGTTTCGATCCCGGCTTGAAGCAAGAGAATGTCAAGCTACACTGATCAGCTGTGATACAGCAAAACAGGCTTGTGTGTGGATGACTAATCCATGCTTGACAAAATAAAATTTTAAAATTTCAAGACCAAAACGAAGGAAAATCGTAAGTATGTGTCGCCATAGAAATAAATATAAATTATAATAATTATCCGATTCCACCAGTGAGTCCCGATAAAAAAAATTGTAAAATTTTTTAAAAGTTGACTTAGCAGTCACCTTCACACCACTTACCATGCTAACCCTAGGGTCAGGCCACATACCTCCCACTACTAAGGAAGAATTACTACTGGATCCGTCCCCCAGCCCAACCCAAAGAAAAACCAATACATCCCAACCCCTTCCCTTCCCTAAACTAACCTCTGGGCTGAGAAATTTCTTCATTCTGTTTAGAAGGGGTCGAGGAATGAATGCCTTATAATGACATGTCGAAAATGGCTATTTCCCCACTAAGTTTTATCTGAAGTCCAGGTAATATATATATATATATATATCTGTATTTATCTGTAAATTCAGATAAAACTTAGTGGGGAAATAGCCATTTTCGATATATATATATATATATATATATATATATATATATATATATATATATATATGAAATTTGTCTAGCTCGACAGTGTGAAATTTCATAGCAACAAACCTAACATTTGATTCAATATAATCTTTACACTTCATGTCAGTGAAAACTTTAGCCTCGAGAAGGTGGTTAGCATCAGCCATGATGAAGAAAATTAAAAAGAGGTTAAGACAAGTAAAATTGACACATGGAAATGACAATCACCATACAGTGTTTACAGACCCCAACACCAAAATAGTATAATTGAAATTTTTGTTGTTGTTGTGATAAGCTTCTTGTTGATAAATGATAAAGTACGCTTGGCTTGAAAACTCTTTTTCTGGTTACAAAATGAATAAAGGTTAGATTCATATCGGGAAAGCACATTTCTATATTAAGACTTTCATTCTCTAAACCGGTAGACATTAATTTCACTGTTTGAAAAGAGAGCTATATCTACTATTTAAAACATGTGTACCTACTAAAAATAACATATGTATGTATGTTTTATTCCCCGAGACTTGTAAATCTTATAATGACACCAATCACAATAATTTCCCCTTTTCGACATCAAACAAGTCATACGCAATAATACACGTGTAAACATTTTAACACTAATTCGACATCTTGTCTACATTTTTAACCCGTTCCCTCTTTCTTCAGGCATTCTACTTTTAGTCGCTATCCGATTACCCGCCACTTACCCATGTAGATAATCAACACTTCCTTTTCAATCATTATTTGTCCCGTTCCTCTGGAAGAAAAAACAGCAGTGACAAGTGAGTCCGGATTTTGTCGTATGGAAAAAAATTCAGAGGAGGATCACATAAAAAAGAGTAACGTTGAATAACCGGTGGGAATTATTTGCCTAAAAACTAACAAGAAATACATTTTACTGTGCAGTGTCTTGGAAAAAATTATATGGACTTAATATGTTTGCTGTCACAACCTGTTGGAATATTGACTTTACTTAAATGGCGATGAGGCCCGAGGAATCGTACGGTGGATGGGTGCATATGTTTACATAGATAGATAGATAGATACAGACTGAAATAGATAGATAGATAGATAGATAGATAGATAGATAGATAGATAGACATGAATAATATTAGATAGATATACATGAATAATAAAAGATAGATAGATAGATAGATAGATAGATAGATAGATAGATAGATAGATAGATCTCTCGACAAATTCGTGTGAAGGTTGGGGATGACGGTGGAATCCGTGTATAAAATTAGAAGGAAAAAAGTTAAATGTGTTATTAATCAAGAAATTATGCCTCTGAATGACTTAATATACAGAAAATATATTTATTGAAAAAGTCATTTCTAATATATGTATTTGTTGTGTACATATGCGCATAGCGTAGTGTATATATATTTATAGGTATATATATATATATATATATATATGTGTGTGTGTGTGTGAAGCATTTTTAAAAAAACATGTGAACTATATATATATATATATATATATATACCAGCGAACAACATATTTGCAAACAGAATTAATCAGGGATATATATCTTGATACATAACGGGTAAATTTAATTACTGATATTGGTGCGCACAATGTGCATACATTGGTCTAGGTATATATTTCGCGATTTCTCACACAAGGACGCTCTTATCTATCTATCTATCTATATATATATATATATATATATAGCTATCACGCAGTTCTTAATTCATAAAATGGTTCTCTGACAGAAATTAAAAGTTGATAGAAAATTTTAATTATTTTTTGGAGAAATATCCAGAAACAGGGAAAGCTGGGAAATAAGAGAGACGAACTAACTGATCAATTTTTTTCAAAATTTCCTTGTTACTTAATATCATAAGAAAATTCAGTCGTCCTTGAAAAACTATGATAAAGTTGTCAATTAGAAGTGTTCAATATATGATAGAGTCTAGAAAATGTAAAATAAAATGAAATGAAAAATTGTTGTAACCTAAAAAGTTTACTGAATGAGAAATAAACAAAAGAGATGTTGAAAAATGAAATAGTAATCTTTATAACTTTGTAGTGGGATAAGAAATTAAGAATTAAATTCAACCTTCTCCTTCACTTTTACAAAAATTCACAATAAATTCTGGTTTTTCCCAAATAGAAAAAGGATTGACCATGTGCTTAAAGAAAATGTCGAACCCAGATTTCGCAAGTAAGTGTTAAAATGATTTTTGACCAATGGGAGCGACTTGCAAGATTTGAAAGGACTTAGCGATCCAGTGCAAAATTCAAAAGGACATATAAATGACTTCGCAGCGTCAGAGACTCAGATGGGAGCAGCGAGAGAGAGAGAGAGAGAGAGAGAGAGAGAGAGAGAGAGAGAGAGAGAGAGAGAGAGAGAGAGACATCTAAAACATAGCTTCAACTTCAAGCGACCCGGACATTCGTCCTCTTTCTCTTTCGTTCTCGCGTGCTGATTTCTTTTACTTCTTCTTCACCATCCAAAGTCATTCCTACTGAATACAAACCTACATACATACGTACGCATATACTTTTTCTACAAATACTACTACGAACATTTTCCACCAATCTTGATACCTTTAACTTTCTCATTGAGCAGGAACTCTACCCTTAACCTCTTAATAATGTTTCTAATTGAACATTAACTTCTTCTACTCCTGTTATTCTTTCCTTTTAATAAATTTATATTGTGACATGAAAAATGTATATTTTTATTCTTACACTATTTCACACATCCCAACCTGCTGACAACCAACCTTCTGAGGAAAACCTTCTGATGATAAATCTGAATAAATTTCGTATGCTGTAGGGAGTTCGGTCATGTCTGACACAAGGCCAAATCAAAGAAACATTAACTAGCCCCCTGTAGCTACAATAGTCGCCAGCTGCATGAACAACAACTACTATAATATCCGCCAGTCTCCAACGTATTCATCAGGATTAGGACGTACCCTTTTATGTTCATAGGTACCCTATATAATAAAAATAAAATAAAAATTAATAATAAAATCGTTACAACTCAAGTTGCTCAGAAATGAGGTTACACCGGGTCAGGTTCGATCTTTGTTCACGTTTCGACGACAAAACTGAGCAAATATGGCATCCAAGAAAGAAGCTGAGCGTATGAATGAGCCAATATATAGGAGAGAATGGTAAACCGCGAAGACGGAGACGATAATCCATAAGATTTTATCTAATTGATATAAATAGTCAATTAGAGAGAAATAAAGAATTCAGGGGATGGTACCATGAAATAACATGTCTGCCTTATTTTTTCTTATATTTGCTCTATATGTATTTATATACATATATATTTAGAGCTCTCTTAGATAATTATTTTACCACTGTATGTACAGGATAATCCTTTGGATTCTTCTATCCCCACACTGCATGCTGATATATATATATATATATATATATATATATATATATATATATATATATATTAATTCAGATACTTCAATCCAAGGGAAAAAAGCAGGAAGGTAAATTCCAAAAACCCGATCCTAATTAATATTAAAAATTTTATTTTAATATTAAAAAATGATACAGGAAGAGAGCTCCATGTAATAAAATATTACAGAGCAAATATATATTAAAAAAGGATTAATTCAAAGATGTTGAATGGCCATTTCGATATGAAGATCCCCACGGGGGATAACACATCATCCCCCGTGGGGATCTTCATATCGAAATGGCCATTCAACATCTTTGAATTAATCCTTTTTTAATATATATATATATCCAAGTGAATAAGGAACGAAGAAAATATGAACAACGTTTAAAACATTAATGTAAAACAGTGCTCAATATAAAAATAGAGCTATGAATATTTATTATAAATTATAGTTTAAAACATGTACAAATTATAATCTACTACAAAGTGTACTTTTTCTTTAGACATTGTAAGGACAATGTCGAAACAAAATGTCCACTTTGTAGTAGATTATAATTTGTACATGTTCTAAACTATAATTTATAATAAATACATATATATGTATATATCTGATAAACAGCATTTGAAGAGACGTCTAATAAAGGTTTTATTTATGGAATCATCGTTATGAATATAATCGAGGGAATAAAAATAATAAACGCCGGTCATTAAAAAGAAGGGAACCTGAAATAGGAATATACAAAGCAAACTGCCAAAAATGATCCCAAGAAATACACTGGTGAAATATTGAGAAATTTATGTCAAAAAGGAGAGAACACTTGAAAAAAAAAACGGTTTTTAAGTTTGACCATAATTACGAAAAGTAAAAGTAGTTTTAATTAAAAGAGAAAGTAATACATTAAGGTGACAATCTATGGAAAGTGCACTTGTCTTTGAGACTTTCATGATAAATTTATGCCCAAGAGTAAATAATTTATCACATTTCTTAAAAAAAACACTACTGCTATTACAATGTAGAATATTTACAACAAAAGGTGATCAAATCAAAAGAAATGTGTGTGTGTGTGTGTGTGTGAGAGAGAGAGAGAGAGAGAGAGAGAGAGAGTTAAACAAGGTTGAACAGATCTTGCATTTAAATACATCGAAAAAATTTAAATTTAAATTTAAGTATCCATCCATAATCCGTTTTTCTCGAAGTAAAATTGCAAACGGTTTTTGTTGTAATTCTCTACACCACTCACCAAATTTATCGCCATTAATAAAACACTGTAAGTCTGAAAATGATCTTTCTATATTTGAAACTCATAACTTAGGTGATTTTTTCCCTGAAAGTCTGCCAGAAACACAATGTCTGTCATTTATTATAAATTACTATTTTGATTGAAATTATTTGAAACGAAATATTTTCATTAGTCCATTTTTTTCATTTCTTCACTAGCTTTTTCTCTAATAATGCATTTCTAATTTTCTGTATATTAATACAACACCAATTTAGTCTTCAACCTTAAAATTAATGGCGGAAAATCAGAACTGAGAATTAGCTTCCAAAAAACTTGAACTCACATCAAGTATTTTGAGCGACCTAGATTGTTGTTCTTCTATAATTTTCCTACTTTTTTTGTTTCGAAATCAATCCGCGCTGTATTGTTGATTACATCGTTTTAGCCGTAATAGTAGCAGTCGTCTAAATATTCCTTGAGATTCTAAATTGAAGCATTTAGCCTTTTTACATATATTGTCCTTCTGACTTTCATTCAAAGTTTTTTTGATTATCACAACTCGTTTAAGATATTATTCATTCATCGTTATTCTTATCAAACTAAATGATTTCGAAACAAATAATTAGCCTGAAACGAGATTTGAGATAGAATGTCACGTAGCCACACCATTTAGAACATAAAGCCATTATGTTGAAATCAACATCTAAATTATGAAATAGACTTATTACACCAAGATATAAAGAAAACCATGAGGAAACATTTGCATTGACTAAGTGAAACCGAATGAAATTTAACAAGTCCCATTTAATTAAAGGCCACCGATCAAAAGACAAACCACATTTATAAAGAGGTTATATATAACCAACGGGTATATTAAGATAATGGTTAACAAAAAGATTCTATTTAGTAAAAGACAAAGATTGTGAATAGGTCATATTCAGCAAACGGATGTACCTTAAAATAAAGCGTGTTTGATAAAATGTTATTTCATAAATAACACTGAGGAAAAGAACACTTTTAACAATATTTGACAAAGGCTGTGGTTAACAAAATGCCACAGTTCATAAAAGATTACATTTAGCAGAAAACCATATTTAGAGAAAGAATGCATTTAACAAATGGCTGTATAAAACATTAACAAAATGACAAGCGTAATAAAAGCTACATTCAATAAAATTCAAACATTTAGAGAAAAAATAGATTTTTTTTAATAATCATTTCTCCCCAAGCAAGGCAGTACTGCCACTGGTGAGCAGGGGGTTACATAAGAGGAGAGTGATGAGAAAGAAGAACAAGTTATAGAGGGTGTCAGAGAATGGGTAAGAGAAGGATGAGAACACTGGTGTGAAGAGAGCTGATTAAAGTAGAGTGGACAAGGAAAAGAACATGTGGGAAAGGATACGATTCAAAGAGATAGGAGACGGCAATTGACCTTACATTTAAATTTTTGGAGATTGTAGCTATCAGGGAAGCAAGTATACGGAAGGGAATTTCACAGTGCGAGAAAAGAAGCTGGTAGAGTAGAAGTTGCGGTTACATTTTATTGGTTTCACTGTAAATGGGTGGGACCTAGTGGCTAGTCTAGTAGCACGAGTAAATTATGCAGAGGGGGCACCAGGGAGCTAAGCCCTTCAGAATAACCGCCGTGAAAATATTTGTGGCAGAGACAGAGAGAAGCCACATTACGCCGGTGAGAAAGTGACTGCAGCTGAGCTAATAAGTCGGATCAATGACATTGCAGATTCTGCGTTGCATTTTATCAAGAACCCCGAGGTGAATAGCAGGGGCACCCGACCAGCTGTGGCAGCAGTATTCAATACACGAGCGGATGGTAGATTTATATATGTGCAGGATGGATTCAGACGGAAAAAACTTCCTAGCCATACACAGTAAACCGACCTTCCTAGCAGCTGATGTAGCTATGGATTCGATGTAGTCATTCCACTTGAGGCCGGCTGAGAGAGTTAGGCCTAGGAGGCGCAGTGTTTTCTCTCTGGTGAAACTGGCCTGATAAATGGCAACATTCAACAAAACCTATGGTCCGCAAAATGTTCCATTTAATAAAAGGTAATGTGGTAACAATGTTCAGTTAATTGTATTCTCAACATACTTCTGTAGAAACATTTTCTGTTGCTCTATGTCTTTTCTTCATCACTGAGCAGATTCTCTAGCATTAATTGCAATATAGGAAAACTGACTGTACATAAGAATTCAGTCGTCTTTTCTATATTTCTAACGGTTTTTTTCCTGTTTCTTAATGCTTTACTTAGTTTCTGTGAGGCATCTTTCACTTTCTTAATGATTCTTTGTATTTCGGTTTTACACATTCCATACTTACCTTTTAAACAACTGATTCTTTCAGTAGATGTGGAAGAAATGTAACTATAACTGAGCGAATATTTAGCCACCCAGTCACCATAATAACAAGCCAACAACTACTATTTATGAATATATATAACACGCTAAAATTTCCCTTCTCACTCCTTCTCCATGGCTTAGGGAGTAGGGACTCCGACTAACACTAACTTGGTTGAATTTCGATCCCGGCTCAAAACAAGTGGATGTTTGGTCACAATGATGATCTGTGATACAGCGAAACATGCTTATATGTGGATGACTAATATATATTGTATATTTGGGTAGCAATTTCTCTTTTATGTAGGTTTCCATAAAAATGACAGACAAGGTCTGATGGTTCAGTTTTTTTATGAGATTTTTCATGTGATCTTATTTTTTTCTTTTGATGAAATGAATTATATGAAAAGTTATCCAAATGTTTTGTTTATCCGAGCGCTTTCGAGATACGATGAAAATATAGTTGTAAAATATGCTTTAATTAAAAGAACCCAGTGATAATCTTTGCAATCAGTTCATCTTTGGTATTACAAGGAGTTTTGTTGGTCTCTTGCTCAACTTTGTCCCACACATAATAATCTAGGGGATTGCAGTCTGGAGATTTAGGCAACCAGACATAAGGGGTAATGTGGTTGCAGAAATTATCTGAAAGCCATGGTTAGGTTATCCTGCTTGTCTGGCATGGTGTAGAGTCCTGTTGCCATACATAGGTCTTCTAGCAATCTCCTCTTTGACTATCCAACTTTTTCCGAATCTTCTGCACTGTCCTCAGATTGACACCCAAACACTTTAAATGTTTTTTTTTTTTATTGGAGATTCCGGCACGAATGCCAAGCAGTACAGCATGCCGTTTCCACATTTCTGGTGGGAGAAATTGTGTCATGCTGCTTTTTTTTTTTCTCACAGCTGCCAATATACTTTGCAGTCGACCACGCATGCGCAACATTCAAATTATAAAATGGCGACATTTTAACCATCGCATCCTGTATGTGTGTATGCCTGTATGGGCTTACAACTATATTCTTGGAAAGATAAGAAAATCGGAAATTGGAGAAACAGCGATAAGGAAAGGAGAAGAGAAAACAGATTAAAAAAATAAAAATTACATAAATTTGTCCAAATAATAAAACATTTAAAGTTTTTCTTTTAATTTCTTTTTAAAATTCCTGTAAAAAATGTTACTCTCCCTAAACATAACAAGTTAACCCGTTCTAGATATGACATTCTACAGAATGTCACAAATGACGATAGTGACGATATTCTTTTTAAAACCTAACGCGAAATTCCTTTAAAATTTCGGCAAACAATATACGATTTGGGAATCAATCTTTTAATCATGTTCAAATATATTATTATAATAGTTGCTAAAAAATATCACAATCACTCCTCCTGTAACTCGTTAGGGTCGTAGGGTCCTCACGCGTACTCCAGCAGCAGTAAAATGTCTTGAGTAGGATAACTTGACGGAGCCCAACTCTCTACAGGCTAATTTGAATTCAGTTATCCTTCACCTTGACTTGCTGTTAACCAAGGCTACAGGACCACAATCTCTTCTGCGATTTGCCCTTAGCCGTGAAGAGAAGAGTTAGATTCCATATCTTTCTCAACGTATAGGTAATTGCTGCCTTCCTACTAGGGAAGGTGAGATACAATTTATGTGGGAATTCTGAGCCGTTGAGCTCAGACAAAACTATCCTGTAGACGCAGTTTAAGGCTGGTCGAGCTCTTGTTTTCTCAACTGAAGCGTAACTCTACGCTTTGGCGGAGCCTCGCTTGAGCCCCTCTCTGTGTCCAAACAGAGAGGTGAACAAGAGTGCTTGCTCAAGACTGATCGCTCAGTTCGTGAGCAAGCCTCGTTGCGAGGCAAGTCTCTTTCTCAACGTATGTAATGAATTCGTAAGTGAATCTCATAAATTCGACAGGAAGTCGAACTCAATTTTCCGGTTCTTCAATCAGGGTCTCTAACCATTACTTCTCCGTGCGTATATAATACTTAATTACCTTATTATATCTCGAAAGAGACATTACTGACTGGGCAAAAGATTTCCCCGCAGTAGGTTGCCATTACTTTCTGCCCAGTCATTCATGTCTCTTTCGAAACATGATCGCTCATGCGTGTATCTTCGGGACATGACTGGCCAGGCAGAAGATTTTTTTCCGCAGAATGTTGCCATTACTTTCTGCGATAGGCTTGTTGCCGACCAAGCCTGCAGAACCCGATCTGTCCTGTTATTTAACCTATAGCTTGATGAAGAAAAGAAGGATTAATATCTTTCCCAGGTGCGTAAGTGGATGCAAGGAATTCAATTGGAATTCGAACTCGGCTCTACGATTTTCTTTCCGAACCGATATCCACTACACCACATCTTCGTTTAACTTAATAAAGTCTAGGTACCAAATAAAAAAGCTCTTCATAACAACTGAGATGAAAATATTTATAGAAAAGGCACAGAGAAGATTTGTTATGGCGGTGGGAAGCCGAGACGTCAAGTCAGAACTTATAACATTACATATTCTTCATTGAATTTTATCTAAAATCTCTAAATAGATTAAAGCACCAGACCAAATATGACAGTAACGTTTATTGCATGGACAAATGATAAACTTATGTGTGATATAGATTTTAAAAAAACATATATTCACTTAGTATATAAAATCATTTTTTAATTTATTTGTTTAAACATTCTTTTTGATGAATACTCGTATTTGAGGAGAAAATTTTGTTTTATAATTAAACCGTATATATTTGTTCAGAACAAAAAGCAAAAAGAAAGATTGATTTAATTAAAACCCTAAATTTGTTCCAGTTCCTTCTTTTCTGTTGAAAAGGACTTTATTAAGATGACTCTATCTAAGAATGGTTATCTATTGGACATTTTGGATTCCACTATGCGTCTTGTCATCGAAAATGTTTATAAGGTTAAGTAGTTAAATGTTTAAAAATGTCCCATTAATTTACGACTACCTTTCATTGGTACAGATGGCGATGTTTTAGCTAGGCGGATTTCCAATACAAATGTTATTTTGCTGCCAATGTGCGTGTAATATTTTCTACATGAAGAATTCTTTACTCCATTCGTAAGGGTGTTTTGCCTCTTTATCATATAAATTCCGTTGTTTACAAATTCCAGTGTAGTTGCGGACGCACGTAACCATCGATGAGTATTAACTTTGTCAACATTGGATTTATTGACACGTTCTGAATATTGGCCATGCAGAGGTTTGTCTTGCCAGCGCTATTTCATCTGTTCAAGAGCTTTATCTTTGGCTTTCATTTTCATATTTTTTGCCGCAATAGTTGGTTCTTGGCTTCTGTTTTGCTTTTCAACAGAATCTACTAACTGTAAATCTTGTTTGTATTTACTGCCTTCTTTTATTATTGAATAGTTTTTCTTTCATTCTTCATTTTGCCTTACTAATTGTATCATCCAATCCTTTGTTGTTTCTATGTATGTTAGTAAGCCAATAGTTGTTGTCTTGTATGACAGTTCCAGCTGAGTAAGACCTCTTCCACCTTCTTTACGGGGTATGTATAGACGGTCTACATCAGCCTTTGGATGATGCATCTTATGCTTAGAAAGAAGCTTTCTTGTTTTCGAATCCATTCGCCTGATGTCGTTTAGAGTCCAGTTTAAGATGTTGAAACTATATTGGACAACTGGGATTGCAAGGCTATTAATGGCCATAACTCTGTTCTGAGAATTCAATTCAGTTTTTAATATCATTCGTAGCCTTCTATAGTACTCTTTACGCACTATTTCTTTCATTTTTTTATGGTGAATGTTTTCACTCTCATTTACACCTAGGTATTTATAAGCTTCTTCTGGTTTCAATTCTTTTATTGTTACAGCAGGGTCTGAGCTAATTGAGGATGTTTCTTGTATTGATCCACGTAAAACTGTAGCTTTAGCAAATAGATGGCTTATTTTCTTTTGGCCTATTTTATAACCACATTCTGTCTTATTAAGTTGACTGGTTAGTGCTATTAATGATATGCAGAATAGTAATGGGGACAAACAATCACCTTGAAATATACCACTTTTGATGTTTATTTCACCAGACTTATAGGTTCCATTTATATGATTGAGGTAAAGGGTTGTTTTCCATATAGACATGCACTGTTTGATGAAATTGATGATGACGGGTGATATCTTGTATATATTTAAAGTCTTTAAAATCCAGGAATTTGGCATACTATCGAATGCCTTACGATAATCTATCCAGGCAGTACTAAGATTTTTCTTTGTACTGTAGCAGTTTTCCAGGATCATTTTGTTAATAAGCAATTGGTCTTTACATCCATAACAGCCACGTTTGCACCCTTTTTGTTCAAGCGGTATCATGTCATTTCTTTCTAAGAATAAATATGTCTGTTTTGTTAAAATAGATGTTAATAGTTTATATGTTGTCGGAAGGCATGTAATTGGTCTGTAGTTTTTCGGGTTGTTTGCGTCACCATTCTTGGGTAGAAGAAATGTAATTCTTTTGGTCATCCATGCAGGAATTTTAGTGGGATCGTCAACAATTTCTTAAAGTTCTTTGGCTAGTTTTTTTTTATGTGCTGTATTTATGTGCTGTATTTAAATAATATAGCCAAAAGTTAGGAATTTTATCTATACCTGGGAATTTCCAATTGTGTGCTTTTTTTAGTGCAAATTTAACATCCTCTTCTGTAATTCCAGCCCATGTCTGTTCTGGTTTATTTTTGATTCGTTCTATCTCTTGTGCAATCCAATCTACTTCTTTGTTATGTTCTTTAGGGCAAGCCCATATCTTTTCCCAGAACTGTGTGACTTCTTCCATTCTGGGGGGGGGGACTGTCACTTCAATTCTTTTTTTACCTATTTCCTTGTTATTATTATTTTTTTCTTCTGTGTCTCAAGCAGAGAGACCTTCTAGTTGAAGATTTCGGATTGGTTGGAAAAGGTTCCGGTCGACTTATTAAGGGATACCTTGTAGTGCATGCTTTAAAGACCTAAAGCCAAAAATGGCTTTATGACATTTTCTACTAATCACACACATTTTAAACTGACAACACTCTTCGCAATCTTGAAGTTCTACTTAATCAATCCGAAAACACCGACTACGACTAGAATTACTGATGTCCTCGTGTGACACATCTTTTAGATTTCCACTTGAAGATCCTTTAAAAAAATACCAAAATATCACACGTAATTTACATAGATAAAGCCTATCGTAATGCGTGAGCTGTATTTGTTAGTACATTATTTTGTATTTCTTTAAAGCATGCACTGAAAGGTATCCCTTCAATAAGTCTACCGGAACCTTTTCCAACCAATCCGAAACCTTCAACTAGAAATGGAATTATTGATGTCCTCATGTGTTAATTTTTTTTAGATGTTCGCTTCAAGATCGATAGTTTTTCGAAGATCTTCAGATAAATTGCTAACTGCAGAGACTAACACGTCAATTTTTGTTTTTGTCGTCTTTGATCATGATGTCTGGGTGATTAGCTTTGATTGTTATGTCTGTCTGTAAAGTCTCATAAAATTGTTAGAGGCCCTATCTCTTTAACGGGATCTGGGTGACGTTCATAAAAGTTTCTTGCGGTTTCTTTGACGTAAAGGCTGCATATATTTCCAGTGCATCAGTCAAGTGCCATACGTGATACACGCTTTGGGCGATCATGTCTCGAAAGAGACATGACTGACTGAGCAGAAGATTATCCCGCAGTAGGTTCCAGTGCATATATTGGCCAAATCTATCATAACCGAGTTTTATATTCGGTGGGTGCTAATACTGTGAAACCTGATACAAGATGATCAACTGTTTCTGGATAGCTGTCACAGAATCTGGATTTCGGGTTAACAGTTTTCTTTAGAATGTGCGCTTGATAATTTCTAGTTACCAAGCATTGGTCTTGTATGATGGGTAAAATGTTTGTCTACATCAGCATGTTTCGTACTAGCAGAGTATCGACCATAAAGAGACTTATGCTGCTATTGTTTATGCATTTGGTTCCTTGCATTTGCTTTTGTTTTTTTGTTTTTTATTTTTTTGTTCTTTGTCGCTCCAATAAGTGTATTATGGTTTCATTACACTTCTTCACCCTTTTCAATTAGTTGTCAGTCTTTAAGAGGGTACTGAATTGCTATGTGTTGTCAGTTCTTCAATATGTCAGTGAATGTTGGTCATTATCATCAAAGATGAAGGAAAAACTTGAAGCAACTGAAATGTGGTTCTACAGAAGGATGCTGCGAATATCATGGATCGAGCATGTGAGCAATGATGGAAATGATGAAAACGTAGAGGAAATTAATACTGAGCATCAGGAAGAGACAGCTGAAGTTCTTGGGACATGCAATGAGGAAAGAGGGCTTGGAGAACCTGATACTAACAGGCCCGATAGAGGGAAAAAGAGACAGGGGAAAGCAGCTGATAACCTAAGGCAGGTGTGGTGTGTTGTTATAACTCGATTTCATCTTTTTTCATATTATTATTATTATTATTATTATTATTATTATTATTCATGCATTTCATTGTTCACACCACATTTTTTTATAATCATTTCACCCCAAGGAAAGCAGTTTTACTGCCACTGGTGTGCAGGGGTTACATAGGAGGAAAGTGATGAGAAAGCGGAACAAGGTTTAGGGGGTGTTAGAGAATGGGTAAGAGAAGGATGAGAATACTGGTGTGATGAGAGTAGAGTGGACGGAGGAAAGAACATGAGGGAAAGGATGTGAGTCAGAGAGGCAGGAGATGACAACCTTACATTTAAATTCTTGGAGAGTATAGCTGTCGGGGAGGCAAGAATACGGAAGGAAATTCCACAGAAAAGTGAGAAAAAAGAAGCTGGTAAGGTAGAAGTTGCAGTTACATTTTATTGGTTTCATTGTAAAAGGGTGGGACCTAGTTGCTAGTCTAGTAGCTCGAGTAAATTCATACACAGCGGGGGCACAATGGAGCTAAGCTCCTCAGTGTAGAAACCGTGAAAGTATTTGTAGAAGAGATAGAGGGAAGCCACATTACGCCGGTGAGAGAGTGACTGCAGCTGAGCCTCCAAGTCGGGATCGATCACATTACAGATTCTTCGCTGGATTTTGTCAAGAACCCCGAGGTGAATAGCAGGAGCACGCGACCAGATATGACAGCAGTATTCAATACACGGGCGGATGCTATATTTATATATATGCAGGATGAATTCAGACGAAAAAAACTTCCTGATCCTACACAATGAACCGACCTTCCTAACAGCAGCTTTAGCTATGGATTCGATGTAGTTATTTCATTTGAGGTCTGCTGAAAGAGTTAGGCTAAGAAGGCGCCATGTTTTGCTTTCAGGGAGACTTGCCTGATCCATGCTAAAGGGGAGTAGGAGTGATTGTCTGTGGTGGTTAACAGTTAGCAGCTTAATTTTGGAAGCAGTAAAATTAACGAGTCATTTCTTACCCAAGTCCACCACAGATTGGAAATCTATTTTTCAATCTCAGCAACGAGATGGTCATTAGCGACGATCATTGATGAAAGAAATTCTTTCAAAATTCCAGCATTTTTTCGTTATCCACGCAGACTCCACAACGCCACAGCCTGTTTTCCGTCTTTCTCTTTTCCAATCTTCTCACTTTGTTTTTGTTTTCAATTGGAGTAGATAGATCTATCTATCGCCCGGTTCACACTCCACCCATGTCTGTTGAACAGGTTAAGAGGCTCATCCCTTGTTCCCTGTTTAGGATGTGGTTTCCGGCTTTCTCTTTTTCAATCTTCTCACCTTGTTTTCTTCTTTTTTTTTTCAATTGGAGTAGATAGATCTATCTATCACCCGGTTCACACTCCACCCATGTCTGTTGAACAGGTTAAGAGGCTCATCCCTTGTTCCCTGTTTAGGATGTGGTTTCCGGCTTTCTCTTTTTCAATCTTCTCACCTTGTTTTCTTCTTTTTTTTTTTCAATTGGAGTAGATAGATCTATCTATCACCCGGTTCACACTCCATCCACTTCTGTTGAATAGGTTAAGAGGCTCACTCCTTGTTCCCTGTTTAGGATGTGGTTTCCGGCTTTCTCTTTTCCAGTCTTTTCACTATTACGTAGCCCCCTGTACATCAGTGGCGTTACCGCCTTGCTCGGGATGATACGATTAAAAAAAAAATATCCTTATACTTATGTCGAATTTTCTAATACGATAATTCTAACGGATGAAAAGACGTCAAAACAAATCAGACTAAAAAAAAAAGATATGATCGAATGAAAGAAAAAAATGGGTTGAACACATAACACGGAGAAGATAATGGATGAAAGTTGCTACCTGGATGTCCAGTTGATAGCAAACAAGGTAGAAAATGATCATAAAAAGCACGCAAAAAATATAACATGGAACAGCGCAGTCACGGATGTCATGGAAGGATTTTGGAAAGGCTTTTATCTATCAATAAAAACACACGACTGTTGATTTTAATAGTGT
>JBBBDQ010002621.1:337500-345000 GCA_037127315.1 Ascarosepion bandense
ACAGATTTAACGTGATTTTATTAAGTGTGGGTTGTTTGGATTTAATCTAGATAGCCTCCAATATCTGAAGGTTCTTTTTACTGTGTGTATGAGTGAGGATTATTGTATTGTTGACTAAAATCTGTCTGATATTACCTACATTGCTATGTTTTTCTAAGAAATGTTGTTTAATTGTACTTTGATCAGAAAGGTAACTTGTAAGTCTACGGGAGAGCGGGGCTGTAGTAAAATCATTATATGTAGTGGTTTTATTGTTAGTACCAGAGATACAATCTCTGAAAGCTTAGAACTAACTTAATAAAAAATTATCCAAATGTTGGAGAATTTTTGTCTTTATTTTCACCTGAAATTGAAGCCAAAATATGATGTTTAGAACGGCTCATGATTAAAAAATAATAGCCATTTATTGTCTCTTATATTTAACAGTATATGTTTAGAAAATTATCTGCTGCCTTGAGATACTGTGTGTTTAGAAGACACGAATTCATTCAACTAATATTTGTTAACTTCAATGCTAATGTATGACTGTGTTTTTTTTTTTATTTTTTTTTTTTTTTGTGCATCGGGATGCAAATTTGTGAATTTATTGTACAGGCTTTTATATGGATAACTGATATATATATATATATATATATATATATATATATATATATATATATATATATATATATATATTATTAAGTAAATCATCGAGCTTGGTGACAAAGAGGTAACAAACGAATTAAGCTCGATGAATTCCGTGGTGGAACTAATCCAAGCTCCTTTGCCCATAGGATAGTGCCTTCCCAACCCA
Organism: Ascarosepion bandense; assembly: GCA_037127315.1. Taxonomy (NCBI): domain Eukaryota; kingdom Metazoa; phylum Mollusca; class Cephalopoda; order Sepiida; family Sepiidae; genus Ascarosepion; species Ascarosepion bandense. Next base: position 338,294 of record JBBBDQ010002621.1, read on the forward strand.
CGGCTTCTTCAGCCATGCCGCTAAATCCATAGCGTGTTTCGTGGTTGAAGCACAGAGAGTAGTAGTAGGATTTGAACAATTTCAAGTAGTAGGAGGATTTGAACAATTATTCAGTTAGTAAATCATCGAGCTTTATATTCGACCTCAACAGAATTACTTAACTGTCGGGTTTCGATTCCTGGTAGTGGATGCGCACTGCTGAAGAGTCCCAAATTTAGGACGAAACGGCCGTCAGTGCTTTCTGCATTCTGTTGAGGTCGAATATAAAGCTCGATGATTTACTTAATAATTGTTCAAATCATCCTATTACTTGAATTTTATATATATATACTATAGTCATCCGCAGACAGATCTGTTTCGCTGTATCACAGCTCATCAGTACGGTTAGACTCCGATCGCTCTTTCTATACATACATATATATATATATATATATATATATATATATATATATATATTCTTCATAAACAACAGAGCTCATTTCACTGCAACTCTACCGAGCGGACCTAGTTACAGTTTTTGGTAGAGAGCGCAACATTTTGCGGGATGAAAAGCATAAAGAAGGCCACTGCGGTTAAACCCTCGGTCATGGTGACGTGTGACCTCGTGCTAGCGAAATCGTCGACGAACGACCGGTATGGTTTTTAGACACTTTTCACATGTATCACATGCTGACATCTACTTCTCATTCTGATAAAGAAGTCACCGCTTTCGCATCTTATTGCATATATTCATTTTTCTGACACAAATTCGAAAAAGGAGATTAAATAAGAAAACAGTCACGAAATCCCGTCTACGGTTCAATAAACATTAAAATAATTAATCGGAGACAACAACAAAATTTTCCTGTCGCTTTACAGTTTAACCAACCGTTTCATAGCATTGGTTACACGAGATGCGTGGTTTTATTCAGTCTTCATTCAAAAGCCAACAAGAAAGATGCAAATCGGCGCTGAAATATATTTTCGAAATGAAACCACACAGTAAGGGGTATGAAACAAGGATTTCGGTTTACCCAGAGCGTATAATTTCACTAACCAATAACAACATTCCGCCGAAGAATAAATCCCGCTTCTGTGTATATTCTTCGTCTCATTGAAAAAGGACACTGGTGTGTAGTAAAATTCCGACTTAAAATTTTTGTTCTCTTCGTGCTTCGGTTTAGTCAAAATGCTAATATATAATAAATGTTATTAATCTTTTTGTCAATATTGTTAACATTTTGTTGGCTTTTTATATGTAGTGAACAAAACAAGTTCTAGATTTAAAAATCCAAATGCTAAACACTGACTCATTGATTTTGTTCGAAATATACGAATTTCTTTGAATTTACATCGACCGTTATTATTATTGTCTCTAAACGAACGCTTGACGTTTGTGAAGGGTACGTGTTAATTGCGCACGCCATCTTAACTCTCTGGCGACGGTCGAGCTTGCTCCGTCTTTTATATCGTTTGTGGGTCATTTGGGAATTCACTCCCGGATGTGATTCGGGCCTTTCTATTTTGTTTTTAGATGTTTTATAGTTTTCTATTGTCCGAAAAGCATTTCGCGTCGAGGTGTGAAATTACGCGAGTTTTGTGTGTGTTAAGCAAAGTTTGTAAATTCGAGAAAATTCGTTTATTTCGAACAAAATCAATGAGTCAGTGCTTAGCATTTGAATTTTTAAATCTAGAACTTGTTTTGTTCACTACATATTTTTCAAATCTTATTAACCGGACTATTAAATCTGCGCATTATAAGAATCACACGTGGACCATCTTTTGTTTTAATAATATATATATATATATGTGTGTGTGTGTGTGTGTGTGTGTGTGTGTGTGTTACGAAATCTTACGGAAAGTTACGGAATGGTATTAATCGACCTATTTATTTCAATATTAATATATTTTCCTAACAAAATCTCTCGAATATCCAGGCTGCTGAATATATATGAATGGGCTGTTTAATTATAGAAGAAACATATTATCCCTTCAAATACGAGTATCCATTAAAAATGATGTTCAAACATATGAATAGATTAGGATACAAACCTGAGAAGATACGGATGTTGTGATGATGGATGAGGAACAGGTATTTACGGCTTAATTCGACTTTGTTGAACTATGAAATATTCCGTGGTAAGACATGTAAGATCTTATGACAGTTTCTCCTCAGGTATGTGGGAGTTGCAATTTCGAATCCAGCCGGAAGATAGATATTTTCTAACAAGATTTCTTGAATATTCAGGCCGTTGGCTATATATAAATTTACTGTTTGAATATAGAAAAACTATCTATATTTTCTTTCATTCACATACAAGCCTGTTTCGCTGTATCACAGCTCATCAGTGTATCTAGACACATCCACTTGCTTCTGGCCGGGATCTAAACTCGACCAATTTGGTTTCAGTCGGAGTAGCTAGCCCCGAAGTCATAGGTGCATGGAATCAGAGAAGGGAAATTTTAACGTGTTGTCTATAAGCAGTGTATACAAATGCCAGACACCGAAAGAACTCTATTCATTTCTGAAGAGTCACGCATATATCGCAGAAGTGGAGATGTTTTTAAAATTTTCTTCTCTAGAGAGCTCAATCGTAATGACAACATATATATATATATATCCTCCATAGAAGATCGAAAGATGATATAGCTGGATTTACTAGTAAAACAGGAATTCCTGTTGTTATGTACGGATTTAAAAATAACTTTTGTGTTGCAGTAGACAAGCTGTGAATGCTGTTTCTTCTTCTTTTCAGATCGTAGGCGATCATGGCTTTCCACATCTCCCTGTCCCCGGGGGCTCTTAGCAGGCTTTCTCCTGTTGCAGCATGCAACCCTCATTCCGTCATTCATCTGATCTGATCCTTCAAATATGTTATCCGCTGCTTTCCCTTGTATCTTTTTCCCCTCTATCTGGCCTGTTAGTAACAGGTTCTCTAAGCCCTCCCCCCTCATTGTATGTCCCAGGAACTTTAGTTGTCTCTTCCTGATGCTCAGTATTCATTTCCTTTTCGTCTACATCCTTTCCAAAACCTCATCATTGCTCACATGCTTGGTCCATGATATCCGCACCATCCTTCTGTAGCTGCTTCAAGCTTCCTTTATCTTCAAAGATATTGTCCAACATTCACTGCCATATTGAAGAACAAACATCACATAGCAATCCAGCACTCTCCTCCTTGTTTCTAGTGAAACTGTCCTGTTTCTTAATACTTTACTCAACTTCTGGAATGCTTCCTTCGCCATGCCAATTCGCCTTCGGATCTCAGTGTCACACTTACCGTCTTCTGTTAGAACACTTCTTGGGTATTTAAATTTTTGTACCTGTTTGATTTTAGAGGCCCTTACCTGTATTTAGCATTTTGGGCTGCCCTTTTTGCTGATGACCATGCATTCGGTTTTCTTGCAATTTATTTGTAGTCCTTTCTTGTCACTCTCTTCAGCTACCTTCTGTAGGGGGTCTTGTAGCTTTCTATTGTTTATATATAGAAATACACAGATGGAAAATAAAATCGCTGCAGACCAGAGACTGATGACCATTTTGACTTGGATAAAACATTGTCATTTACGAGGTAATTTACATGCTGATAAATTGTCAACCCTCTGCTGGTTTGATTGATGTCTTTTTCCCGGTTTATCAGCCCTTTGTGGCTTATTTAAAGCCGAAACATATTTCAAAATTTTTTTTTTATCATCTCACCCCAAGCAAGGTGTTATACTGCCACTGTTGCGCAGGGGGTTACATAGGGGAAAGTGATGAGAAAGAGGGGCTAGTTATAAGAAAATGTAAGGAGGAGGGTAATAGATGGATGAGGATACCGATGATGTGGGTGGAGTAGAAGGAAAGAGAGCTTGTGAGAACGGATGCGATTTAGTAAGAATAATTTATTCTTTTTGTGAGTGAATACCGAATTAACATTTTTTTTAATGACTGTGGTTTTTCAAGATCAGTCTGTTAAGTGCTATACGTGATACACACTTTGGGCGATCATGTCCCGAAAGAGACATAAGTGACTGGACAGAATATTATCCCGAAGTAGGTTGCCATTGCTTTCTGCGGTAGACTGGTTGCCAACCAAGGCTACATAACCCAACCTGTCCTATTATTTAACCCATAACTGGAGGGAAGAGACGAATTAATACCTTTCCCAAGGTTATTTGTGCGTAAGTGAATGCGAATAATTCAACTGGAATTCGAACTAGGCATCCCGATTAGAATGCCTAATAGTTAACCCCTAGATGGGCGATGCATTTAATTCATTCTGAATTTCTGTCTATCGCAATGAACGGGTGTTCGCTAAAGAAGGCTTCTTGTCTTAAACGCTAATTAGAACTTTAGCTTTCCCCGGACTGCAAATGAAATTTGTATATATGGGTAAAAGAAGGATGAGAAAACTGATGAGAGTGGAGTGGACGGAGAAAGGAGCACGAGAGAGAGGGTGCAGGTTAGTGAGATTGGAGATGACTATTGACTTTACATTTAAATTCTTGGAGGTTGTAGCTGTCGGAGAAGCAAGTAAATGGAAGGGAATTCCACAGGCGGGAAGAGCGAGAAAAGAAGCCGCTGAAGTAGGATTTGCGTTTAATGGTTTCACAGTAAAAGGGTAGGACCTAGTTGTTAATCTTGTGGCTCGAGTAAATTCATATATAGGGGGTACAATAAAATACCTTGCTTGGGGCGATATGATTATAAAAAAAATTCTTTCACTCAGTTTTTCGTTCTTTAATTCTTTGTCTCGTTTTTTCCATTTTTTTCTTTCTTTTCTCTGTCGCCAACTTTTCTTTTTCTTTTTCTTTTTTTTCGGGGAGCTGAGTTCGAATTCCAGTTGAATCCATTGTATTCACTTACGCGCAAATACCATTTGGAAAGGTATTAATCCGTCTCTTCCTTCCAGTTATGGGCTAACTAACAGGACAGATTGGGTTCTATAGCCTTGGTTGGCAACCAGTCTACTGCAGAAAACAATGGCAACCTACTGCGGGATAATCTTCTGCCCAGTCAGTCAGTCTCTTTCGAGACATGATCGCCCAAGTGTGTATCACGTATGGCACTTAACTGACTGACTATAAATGAATATAATAGTTGAAATCATGATTTAGGCTTCTACTGGTTATAAAGTGGGGGATCGATTTTCTATTGTAATGTAGTAATAAACTAATCCCCCACTAATTACTACGTAATAATATAATACATCTCTTCTCTTAATTAGCTATTAGTCAAATAACAGGACAGATTGGATTCTATAGCCTTGGCTGGCAACTAGTCTGCCGCAGAAAGCAATGGCAACCTACTGCGGGATAATCTTCTGCCCAGTCAGTCATGTCTCTTTCGAGACATGATCGCCCAAGCGTGTATCACGTATGGCACTTAACTGACTTTATTTATTTATTTATTTATCTTTTGTTCTCATTCTTTCATTTTTCTTCATCTTTGCATTCTTTCATAGTGTTTTTTTTCTATTCTTTATTTCTATTTCATTTAATTATTCCGATCGTAAATTTATTTTCTTTTTCCCTCTTTATCTCCATTACTTTGTTTTGTTTCGTAATTTCTCGTCTGCTTTGTTTTTCGTTAACACAATTGTCCAAAAGTCTAAAATATATTTTATTACTCGCAATTCTTCCCTCTTTATTCGTTATTTTCCTTAGAGTCACTCTATAATTGACACACAACTTGTTTTTACCATTTCTTTTAATTTAATTTTTTTTATTTTCTTCCGTAGGTTAGCACTCTTCTTTAGAGATTCTCTTTTTTATTCGGATCCTTTAGGCAAACAAACGACAGATTGTGAAATGTTATTCGGTAGAATAATCCTGTTTGTCCTTTGCTTTTCGCCATAGTCAGCGAGACTTTTGTTAAGGTTCATTATACATACATGTGTATGTAAATATATTTTTACGTATATGTATGTATCTGTATTTATATCAATGTGTGTGTGTGTGTGTGTGTGTGTATGTGTGTGTGTGTGTGTGTGTGTGTGTGTGTGACGCTTTTGAACTCACAATTCACGTCATGGAATTTTCTTCATCATTATTAAATTAAACTCTGATCTACCGAAGCGTAATTTGTTAACAGTCACTACCGCCCACCTTATTGCCATCATCGACGAAAACGAGGCTGAAATTCGATGACTGCGTGGAGTTTTACTTTATCAATAAAGCTGAAAGCTCAACTACGTTATCATTGCTTTTTTATTTAATTTGTAGTGTTAATATTTTGATATTATACACTGGCAACATTTCCCATGGTTTTTATATTACGAAAATATATATTTATTTCTCTTTTCTAACAAATTCTTGAAATTAGCCAAAAATTTCTACAGACACATACGCAGACGCACACCGACACCTCCCACACACACTTGCATATATTGTGCTAACCTATGATTTTTTATATATATTATTTTTAGATTGTCATTTCAATGTCGAAACAAAATGTACACTTTGTAGTAGATAATAATTTGTACATGTTCTAAACTATAATATATATATATATATATATATATATATATATATATATATATATATATATATATATATATCGCTTATTCAGCAATAAATTAGAGCACTCTGGCTATTGGGCATGTATAATGATAACATTCACGCGAAAAAGTTTACCTTCTTTTACTGAGCGCCCATAGCTCAGAGGTAGAATCGCCGACTGACGCTAATTCGGTCGGGTTTCAAACCTGGGTTAAAAGCAATCGGAGTCTAACCGTACTGATGAG
>JBBBDQ010002621.1:347500-406944 GCA_037127315.1 Ascarosepion bandense
TATATGTGTGCATACGTACACCAACATGAACACATATGCACGTACACACCCATATACATAACTTATAACTTACACAAGTTCACTAGTAATTTACTATGTCCCCATGTATAAAGACCCTGTATAATGACCCAGTGCGTTTGTGGACGTTTAATTTTTTTTTTTTTAATCATATCACCCCAAGCAAGGCGGTAACGCCAGTGATGCGCAGGGGGCTACATAAGAGTAAAAAGATTGGAAAAGAGAAAGCCGGAAACCACATCCTAAACAGGGAACAAGGGATGAGCCTCTTCACCAGTTCAATAGACGTTGGTGGAGTGTGAACCGGGCGATAGTTTAGTCTATCTACTCAAATTGAAAAAAAAGAAGAAAAGAGTGAAAAGATTGGAAAATAGAAAGCAGGAAACCACATCCTAAACAGGAAACAAGGGATGAGCCTCTTCACCTGTTCAATAATTGGTAATTCCTACCTCAAACTATGAAATGAAAAATGGTCAAAATATTGACTTCAGCATAAACACTTACCCGGACCACAGACAAAGTTCCATTTACAAAGTAAGTTTATATATATATATATATATAAAATAGTAAATGTAAGAATTTTATTGTTTTATTTATATACAGAGGTAAAAAGAATTCCAAAATTTTCCATATTTTAAATTTTAGAAATTGCCAGCTGATGAAATTTAATGCCTAATAAATAAAATTCTCTAAATATTGTTATTTTTGTTGAATTGTTTGTATATGGAATTCCCTTCCGCATGCTTGCTTCCCCGACGGCTATAACCTCCAGGAGTTTAAATGTAGGGTCAATAGACACCTCCTAACACACTAACTCACACCCATTCTCTCCATCTCTCTCCCTATGTACATCCTAACTAGTCACCCTCCTTCTGACATTTCCTCTACCCAATCGCTCTGTTTAACCCCCTGCGCTATAGTGGCAGTGAAATGCCTTGCTTGGGGTGACATGATTAAAAAAATATGTAGTTATTTACTTCTTTATTACATACATATAAAAGTACAGAACGCGTCACACTTAAACTTTTTCCAACTTTTTCATACATCTTTCCTTTAGAAATTTTTCTTGATATATAAAGAAGATATATACACGGTGTTTCAAATTCTTAACGAAGTGACAATTATCAATCCTATCCAAAACTACTGGTTTAAATTTGAAGAAATTATTAGAGAATAATGACATTTATATACATCTACTCCGTAAAAATTGTTAGGTTCTAGAGAAAGAATAAGAAGTTATGGTCATTTACATAATTTACTTAATTTATTAGTGTCTCAAATTATAAAACGATGTGTAATAAAAACCCTTATAAAAAGAAAATAACACTTTAATTGCTTCATTTACAGATTTTTATGGATACATAGAGTATCTAAGATTACATTAAATCGAAATCAAATGTAAACAGTTCAAAAAGGATAGTGGATTTCTGGATCCCCTCTGATCTATTTTCTCGTGATATTCACTGCGATAAGTCATCCTCACTTCTAAATTGGCATCCATTCTTATAAACACGTCGCTTCAAAATACTCCACAAGTTGTCAGTTGGGCTTAAGTCTAGAGAAATTAACGGCCAGTTTCGTGGTTCACAGAAGCCTAATTTCTGTAGGCACTTCGTAGTTTTATATGCTGACAATGTTCTTGACAGGCTCCAAAGGATAATCTCTAATGTGATAGGTACCGACTTGCCGGCTCGACTACAGCCACTTCCCCACTGACGAGATGTGGCCTCCCTTTGTCTGTTCTATAAATACTTTCATGGCTTCTGCTCCAACGAACTTAAGTCACTGGTGCTTCTGCAACAGGTGTTTACTCATGCAACCAGATTGGCAACTGGTTCCCACCCATTCACAGTTAGATTAACCAAATGCAGACGACAATTCTACTCCTGCAACTTCTTTTTTCGCACTTCCCGCCTGTGGAACTCGCTTCCATATTCTTGCTTTCCTGACGGCTACAACCTCCAGGAATTTAAATGCAATGTCAATACTCATCTATTAACCACTTGACTCTAGTTCTTTCACCACCTCGTATATCATTTCCTTTCTCTCCGCCTTTGCAACTGTCATCACACCTGTATTTCCATCCTTCTCTTGCACCTTTCTAACTGGTTCGTCTTTCTTTTCACTCTCTTCTACTTTATCTTTTTACTCTAATGTAGCCTCCTGCACACCAGTGGCGTTACCGCCTTGCTCGTAGTGATACGATTTAAAAAAATACGATGGTTCTCCTGAAGGTGATACGTTGTTATTTAGACAATATTCCAGGTGCTCTTTGAGGAAGGCTATATAAGCATTTGCGATTATTTTCTTACCGTCAGGTACTCTCCATGGGCCAACCATGATACCTCTAATAATACATCCTTTTTGTTGGTATGGCCAGCGTTGATGGCGATCTCCTCCATTTACGACCTAATCTGTGCTCCAACTATTAGTCTCATTAATCTTGCAAGATTTTCATATAAAAAACTGAAAACATATCACCTCGTTAATAATTTGAAACGCCGTGTATTTATATATATGGTTACTTAAGAATGTATATATATATTCTAAACATATACTGTTAAATATAAGAGACAATGAATGTTTATTATGTTTAGTCATGAGCCGTTCTAAACATTGTATTTTGGCTTTAATTTCAGGTGAAAATAAAGACAAAAATTCTCCAACATTTGGATAATTTTTTATTAAGTTGGTTCTAAGCTTTCGGCTCACATGAGCCATCTTCAGAGAGGTTGCAAGCCGTTAACATAAAAACATCCGCCATCAGCGACGATTTTATCTTGTTTTGACATAAACCTTTGCTAGACAACGATAGCAGTTGCCAAAAATAACAAACGCAGTTCGCAAATTTGCAATGCAGTTCTATGACGTCACACCGAGTGAGAGCTTGAAATGATAACAGAACCATATATTTAAATGCAATTTAATGTGCTATGACCAGATTTAAATGTGATTTTATTAAGTGTGGGTTGTTTGGATTTAATGTAAATAGCCTCCAATATCTGAAGGTTCTTTTTACTGCGTGTATGAGTGAGGATTATTGTATTGTTGACTAAAATCTGTCTGATATTACCTATATTGCTATGTTTTTCTAAGAAATGTTGTTTAAATGTACTCTGATCAGAAAGGTGAGCCGAAAGCTTGGAACTAACTTAATGAAAAATTATCCAAATGTTGGAGATTTTTTGTCTTTATTTTCACTTGAAATTAAAGCCAAAATACGATGCTTAGAACTACTCATGATTAAACATAATAGATATTCATTGCCTCGTATATTTGAAAGTATATGTTTAGAAAATTATCTGCTAATTGCCTCAATACATTATATATATATATATATATATATATATATATATATATATGTATAATTAAAAAAAGATGAGCAAATAAGTAAAATCCCCCAAACCAGATCCTATTAATATTAATATTATCGCCTACGTCCTAAAGGGACATGGAACATAGAAAAAGACCAATTCTCTATTGATATCTTCTTCAGTGGGTACGTTAGTGAAAAGTAGTGTTAGTTACGTCTAATGAAAATAAAATATTGTTATTGGGTTCGGCAGAGGTTTTGGAAATAATTCACGAATATAAAAACCATATTAGTTGACAATACTTCTATGTATCGTGTTCATCCAGGACGTTGGCAATAAGGCTCCCCACAACTTCGCGTCATTTTAGCACTTTGTATTGTTTGTACTTTTTGCTATTTTTCCTAATCACTCTTCTGCTAACCAATTATACAAGCTTGTTATGTAGACTGTTCGATTTTTTCTCTTCTCTTTCCCTCTTGTCAACATTTCCTGTGAGTGTCAGATGAGAAAGTGATAAATCGGGATGGATTACATTGCAGATCATCCTTTGAATTTATTTTGAGAACCCTGAGCTGAATAGCAGGAGCACTCGACCAGATATAGCAACAGTATTCAATGCACAGACGATTTACAAATGTGGAAGATCGTTTCTGACGAGAAAACACTTTCTGGCCCTTCACAGAGACCTAACTTTCCTAGCAGTTAATGTAGCTGTTGATTCGATGAATTTGTTCCACTTGAGAGAGTGAGGCCGAATGAGGCGCAGTGTGCTGCTCTCCAGAAGACTAACATCAGCCATATTGATGTCGGGTACGAATTTTTTCTATAGTGGTTACAAGAGAGCTTTTTTTTTACAAACCATTTCCAGCCCAAGTTAAACGCTGATTAGAGATCCGTTTCAAGAGTAGTTGTCAAATTTACTTTTGTCAGCAGAAAAAGATTCCCTGTTGATACGGAGGAGAATGATAGTGTCACCTATCTACATAAATGCCTGCCTCCTAACCTGTCCCAACCTTCCCAGCAGCTGATGTTTTTCCCGTCATAATTCATCTTGTACATATCCGGTATTACTGGACGACTGTTTGATTTAATCCAGTCGTTCCTATCAAATCGTGAAATGAAGGTAGTTTTGAACGGGTAAGCTTCTAGATCCCGTCACAAGAACGCAGATGTCCCTCAAGGTTCTATCCTAAGTTCTACGGTGTTTCTGATCTTCATCAATGATATTTCTGGTGTCATCAGTTCCCCCGTCAAAGGGAAATGACTTGTACATTTTAATGTTTACGAAACAAACCGTTCTTCTTTAACCACTATAGAATTGATTCGGTGTAGTCGTTCTACTTGAGGTCAGATGAGAGAGTCAGGCCGAGGAGGTGCAGTGTATTGCTTTCTGAGAAACTAGCGTCATCCATACTGATGCCAGGTAAGAAAAATGAAAGGAGAGAACCTTACTTTTGGAAGCATTAGAAGTTACGAGCTATTTCTTACACCAGTCCAACACAGGTTGACGGTCCTTTTAAAGAGTTACAGCAAGGTTTACTTTGTCAGCACTGGCAGATTTATTATTAAGACGGAATTAAATGGTAGTGTCATCTGCAGCGAGGACTACTTGAGAACTGATTACACTAGGAAAATCGTTGATGACGATCAGGAAAAGCGTAGGACCTACGACAAAGCCTTGACGGACACCCGCATTCGTATGAAAGGATCCAGAAGCATTCCCGTTCAATATGACCTTCATTACGTGATTTGATAGTAACGATTGGATCAAATCGAACAAACGTCTAGTTATATCATAGCACAGTAGCTTGCGCAAGAGTACAGCATGCCAAATCCTGTCAAACGATTTCTAGATATCCAAGGCAACAGCTCGAGCTTCGCCGTTCCTATCAAGACACTCGTATATGTATTTTGTCATTGTCGTTAGTATATCAACTGTAAACCTATCTAAGTCAAAGCCATACTGTTTGGGGTATGTGAGATGAATAACCAGTTCAGCCCCGAACGTTTGCCAAAGATTGTTAAGAGGTTGATAGAGCGATCATTAGAAGGGCCAGAGAGCTCCCCAGAGTTTTAAGTGCAAGAACTACAGAGGAGGACTTCTAACAGACAGGAAAGCAAGAAGCAGCGAGGCAATAGTTATAGAGTTTGGAGAGAACAGGGGGTAGTTCAGAGGCACATTTTTATTAACACTTGAATTCCGTCACCTTCGCATGCTTTATGAGAGTCAAGCTTAGAAATTATTTTAGAGATCAGAGAGTGGCTTGGGTATATGTCACTCAGCTGAGCCTCAGTTCTAGGAAGTCCGGCGTGGGTACTCCATATGAGTCAAATGTATAGTTGGAGGAGAATTTGTAAGCAAAATGCTCAACCTTTTCCACTGTGGCTGTGAGGACCTTAGATTTATTGAATAAAGGATGGATAGAAAGTTTTGTGTTGTTTAACACATTTTTACATAGCCGCCAGTATTCATTGTGTTCAAACCTAAATGAAAAGGTAATTGGCATAGATTTATGACAAGGGAATTTCTGAGTGTGAACGACTGCATGATAAGACACAAATGTTCTATCACAAACCCAAATAGATTGACGCGTCTAGGCATTTTATCCAAATGCCCTTTACGACTACTTGGCAGTACATTTTGATTTATTCTACTTTTCAAGCTGGAATTAGTTTTTCTTATATACTCCGAGGCCAGTAATGTGTTTAAAGAAATGAACATCTGGAGATCAACACAGTACAGCACCAACACCAAGCTCAAGCTCATATGGAGCTGTGTTGTATCTATTTGAGTGCTGGACAATGACTTAGGCAGATTTCGCCAAACTTCAATCCTTTCACACCATATACCTCCGACGAATACTGAGAATATTTTGGCCAGAGAAGATCTCCAATGAAGACCTGTTGAAGAAATGCAAGCAAGAGAACATGGGCACCATCATTAAAAAAGAAGACGGTGGAGATGGATTGGGCATGTGCTCCAGAAAGATCCACAATCACAAGAACAGCACTGCACCGGACTCTAAATGGAAAAAGAAAGAGGGAAAAACCAAGAACGACATGGAGAAATACGGTGAATAATGAGATGAAAGCCATGCAGTATTCTTGGGGTTCATTGACTAGTCTGGCCCATGATAGGCAGAGGTGGAGAAGCTTTGTTGCTGCCATACACACCATTAGGTATAACGGATGATGATGATGATGATGATGATGATGATGATGATATATTCCGAGTTATTATGATATTTGAAACGAAAAATAATTGAACCGATATGATGATAAGCCAGAATACAACCCGTGGATTAGCAGACAGATAACAATTTTTCATACTAACAGACATTTGTTTATGAAATCCAATCCACGACAACCGAAAACAGAGCATGTGTTAAGACACATCATTTTATTTCTTTTGAAATTGTATCATTTTAGAATGAATGTCAGATTGCAAAATATTGCACAGGAATGCGGATATTACCACACGATCCATAATAAATTCAATTTCAAAATAATTTTTCTCTTTATGATTTACTGCCTAATGTAAACAATTTTTTAAAAAGATTTTAAATGTTTGTTTTAATAGTGACAATAAAATGTTGTACGGAGAGGAAAATATTTAAATATATAAAGGATAAAATAATAATTAAATACAACAAGCGAATCAAACGTGATGCCTATAAATAACCTAAAGCATTATCGCCAAACAAAATAAACGAAAAGGTTCAGTTTCCTCCTTTTATTTAATTTCTCTTAACGCTCATAATTGCCTGTAAAATATTTTCCCGCTAAAGGAGTATTGACAATGGTTGGAAGATCGCTTGGGGTGTAAAATTTACAAACTGCGATGTTCATACCTATAACAGAAATCTTTCTCTTTCCCTCTCACTCATTCTCTCTCTCACTATCTCTCACACACACATTCTTCATATATATATATATATATATATATATATATATGAAGATTCAATAATGAATTAGTGCACTATGGCTATTAGGCGTGTATAATGATATACGCGCTAAAAAGTTTGCCTTCTTCTACCGAAGGTAGAATCGCCGACTGATGCCAATTCGGTCGGGTTTCAATCCTGGGTTAAAAAGCAATCGGAGTCTAACCATACTGATGAGCTGTGATGCAGCGAAACAGATATGTCTTCGATGACTATATATATATATATATATATATATATATATATATATATATATGGAATAATGACAAATCCGTAAAAGCGGATTGGATAATCCAACAAGCGAAACAGCGCATGACTACAATATATATATATATATATAATATTATAATATTTACGCTCTCACACCCTGATTGAGCACTCTGGAAGAATGGGAGACTTTGAAAACAGTAGCCACTCCGGCATATACGCATGGCTCATTCAATAATGAATTAGAGCACTATGCCAATTGGGCGTGTATAATGATATACGCGCTAAAAAGTCTGCCTTCTTCTACCGGACGCTCGTAGCCCAGAGGTAGAATTGCCGACTCGCGCCAATTCCGTGAGGTTTCAATCTTGGGTTAAAAAGCAATCGGAGTCTAATCGTACTGATGAGCCGTGATTCAGCGAAACAGATCTGTCTGCGGATGACTATAGTAATATAATATTGTATATATATATATATATATATATATATATAATATTATATATATATATATATATATATAATATTATATATACATATAATTTGAAATGATATATATCATTTCAAATTGTCGGTTGTTTATAACCAAGTTTCGTTAATTTCCGTAACATGTTGACATTACGATACATTTCAGAGCAGATATGGTTGTTGCGATGAATCGAAAATTATGTTATATAGGCTTGATTAAAACCTCATTTTGACTGGGGGTCATTCGTGGTCGAGAGGTTATAGACGCTGCCAGATCAAATGGTAGCTTCCCTGATAGATTGATAGATAGATAGATAGATAGATAGATAGATAGATAGATAGATAGATAGATAGATAGATAGATAGATAGATAGATAGATAGATAGATAGATAACCTTTTGGAACATTTTTCAATCTGCCACGAAATCTATAAACAGACCTTTTAAGGTTTAAATTCAGAGTTTTTTTCAGGTAGCCTGACTACGACTAATGAACAGACGCGACAGAAATTAAACGTTGGCTCGGCAATTCCTTTTTTCACAAGGATAACTGCTACACTACTGAACTCTCTCTCTCTCTCTCTCTCTCTCTCTCTCTCTCTCTCTCTCTCTGGTATGCAAGTCTGTCGTCTGTTGCATACTCACATCTTTTGAACAGTATTGCATCATCCTTTATTTCCTTTTCTGCGGCCTTGATAAGCGCAGCTTATTTTTGAATCATTTAATATCGAATAGGGCAATAAAGTCGCTAAGAAAAAAGGGGTTACAGAGTAAATTGGAGTAGATAAACTTTAATTGGAGTAGATAGACAAAACTATCGCCCGGTTCACACTCCACCCACCTCTATTGAACAGGTGAAGAGGCTGCTCATCCTTTGTTCCCTGTTTAGGATGTGGTTTCCGGCTCTTCTTTTCCATTCTTTTTACCCTTACGTAGCCCCCTGCACATCAGTGGCTTTATCGCCTTGCATGGGGTGATATGATTTTAAAAAAAAAATTTTTTTAAATAAAAATACTTCAAGAAGAAAAAACATGAAAAGAGCAGAATTAAGGATACGGAAGATAACAATTGAAATTGCATTTAAATTTTTTAAGATCAAAGTTGACTGGAATGCAAGACGCCAGAAGAGAGTTCTACAAGGAAGCAAAAAAAAAAAACTGTTAGCATAGGACTTATAATAATATGAGAATAGGAAAACATAATTGAGGAGAGAGAACAATAAAAAAAACGGGAATTAAAAAGACAATAGATAAAGATTGACATGGCATTTAATTTTTTGAATATCAAACATGATTGGAAATAAGAAATTAGGATTTGTCGTACGCGAGAAGTGCAAGTAAAGAAAAAAAGAAAAACGAGACTTAGCAATGTTAGACTCCGTAGCACCAAGTTCTCTACCAAAATCAAATTTACGCGAATGTTCTCGATAGGATGACAATCCCGATATTCAAGAAAACCTTGTTTGGAAAATATCTATCTACCGCAAACAAGCTTTCTGTATTTTTCAGGTAAATGAAATTTAAAATTGAAAAAGTTATTTCATTGAGCTGGGTAAATTATTCTAGTTCCATGAGTCATGCCTCTTCCAGATGTCTGAGGCCAGTATGGAGCTTACAACTCTTTGGGTCAAGTCACTGTAACCAATAAATCCACTAGGCCATGTGTCCTTGAGAAGATCAGAGCGTACAACGGCCGAAACGTCGTGATTATGGCAACAAAGATGAGGAAAAACGTGCGAACAGTGTAAATAATTGCAATACCTCATCTTAGAAATATAAACAAACTAGCAGTATAGCCCGGCGTTGCACGGGTGTCATGAAAGTTTTAAAACTAATCCATGGTCCTGGAGCTCAGACTCTTTGGACGTTGGCACGAAAGACTAAAAAGCAATAGCTGTTTCCAGTTAAAGCGAAACCGTAGACTGAAAGAAAAATGAATGGATGTAAGTCAAATTTTGAAGTTTGGCGAGAATCGGATAAAAATTGTGGATTTGTATGAAGGACATACAGACAGATAAACAGGCACACACACAAACATCTTGCTTATATATATATTATCGATTTTATGCACTATTGTAAGAACCTTGAAACTTTTGAATATCGTTTCTTATGTCTTTGTCTATGAGTGTATCAAATTTTATTAAAATCGGACCACTCCTTCTATAACCTGATTTTTTCGATTATCGATTTTCTTATTTATCGGGGGTACCTCAACACAAAACCTAGCTAAGAACACTCGCAGACGCTTATAGTACAACTGTGTAAATTTTCAAGAAAATCGGTTCAGCCGTTTCGGAGTCTATAGGTAACGGATACACACACACTGACACACACACACACACACACACACACAGACAAAGTTCCATTTACAAATAAGTTTAGATATTTGTCGTCTAAATTACGCAGAAATGAAAATAAGACAAACATCTCATTTTAACAGATATATGTACCAAAATTACACAATAATATC
Organism: Ascarosepion bandense; assembly: GCA_037127315.1. Classification (NCBI taxonomy): domain Eukaryota; kingdom Metazoa; phylum Mollusca; class Cephalopoda; order Sepiida; family Sepiidae; genus Ascarosepion; species Ascarosepion bandense. Next base: position 357,917 of record JBBBDQ010002621.1, read on the forward strand.
TTGAAATACGAAAAAGTACATTTATTCAGGATGTACGTTGTGGTGCAATGTATATCGACTCGGAACGACAAATCGGGAACCGAGTTCGAATTCTAGCTGAATTCCTTGCATTCACATACTCACAAATACCGTTGGGAAAGGTATTAATCCGTCTCTTCCCTCCAGTTATGGGTTAAATAATAGGACAGATTGGGTTTTATAGTTCCTAAAGCAGAAAGTGATGGCAACCTACTGCAGGATCATCTTCTGCCCAATCAGTTATGTCTCTTTCGAGACATGATCGCCCAAAGCGTGTGTATCACGTATGGTCCTTAACTGACTGATATTTATTTTGTTGGGCTCTCTCTCTCAACCAAGCTCCACACATAATAATCAAGGCGGTTGCAGCCAGGTGAGTTAGACGGCCAGATGTAAGGGGCGAAATAATCAAGCAGAAAGTGTCTGACATCCATGACTGGGCTCTCACTTGTGCGTTATGATGCAGAGTCCTGTCGGACATCGAGTTTTCCAGCAGTCACCCTCTTGACCCAAATAAGAACTACCTCCTCCTCAAAGGACTTGATATAGCCTTCATGTGAGTTCTTATGGAAAGATGAATGAAATAATCACAGAAAGTGTCTGACATCCATGACTGTTTCTACTTGTAGCGTTATGATGCAGAGTCCTGTTGTCGGACATCGAGTTTTCCAGCAGTCACCTTCTTGACCCAAATAACCACCTCCTCCTCAAAGGACTTGATATAGCCTTCTGCGTGAGTTCTTATGGAAAGATGAATGAAATAATCACAGAAAGTGTCTGACATCCATGACTGGGTTCTCCTACTTGTGCGTTATGATGCAGAGTCCTGTTGTCGGACATCGAGCTCTTCAGCAGTCACCTCTGACTCAACAGAACCACCTCCTCCTCAAAGGACTTGATATAGCCTTCTGCGGTGAGTTCTTATGGAAAGATGAATGAATAATCACAGAAAGTGTCTGACATCCATGACCGGGTTCTCCTACTTGTGCGTTATGATGCAGAGTCCTGTTGTCGGACAATGAGCTTTCCAGCAGTCACCCTTCTTGACCTGAATACATCCACTTCTCAAAGGACTCTGATATAGCCTTCTGCGGTGAGTTCTTATGGAAAGACAGCTCAGCATCACAGAAAGTGTCTGACATCCATGACTGGGTTCTCCTACTTGTGCGTTATGACGCAGAGTCCTGTTGTCGGACATCGAGTTTTCCAGCAGTCACCCTCTTGAATCTGGGCCACAGTCCACCTCCTCAAAGGACTTGATATAGCCTTCTGCGGTGAGTTCTTATGGAAAGATGAATGAAATAACTGCAGAAAGTGTCTGACATCCATGACTGGGTTCTCCATCAGGCAGCAGATGCAGAGTCCTGTTGTCGGACATCGAGTTTTCCAGCAGTCACTCCCCTTCTTGCATCCAAATAAGAACTACCTCCTCCTCAAAAGGACTTGATATAGCCTTCTGCGGTGAGTTCTTATGGAAAGATGAATGAAATAATCACAGAAAGTGTCTGACATCCATGACTGGGTTCTCCTACTTGCAGTTAAGATGCAGAGTCCTGTTGTCGGACATCGAGTTTTCCAGCAGTCACCCTTGACCCAACAGAACTACCTCCTCAAAGGACTTGATATAGCCTTCTGCGGTGAGTTCTTATGGAAAGATGAATGAAATAATCAAGAAAGTGTCTGACATCTGCTGATTGCCCTCCCTACTCTGTGTTATGATGCAGAGTCCTGTTGTCGGACATCGAGTTTTCCAGCAGTCACCCTCTTTGACCCAAATAAGAACTACCTCCTCCTCAAAGGACTTGATAGCCTTCTGCGGTGAGTTCTTATGGAAAGATGAATGAAATAATCACAGAAAGTGTCTGACATCCATGACTGGGTTCTCCTACCTAGGTGTTATGATGCAGAGTCCTGTTGTTTGACACTGAGTTTTCCAGCAGTCACCCTCTTGACCCAAATAAGAACTACCTCCTCCTCAAAGGACTTGATATAGCCTTCTGCGGTGAGTTCTTATGGAAAGATGAATGAAGGCATAATGTCTCCATCACTAATGATCACTACAAACACCTTCATAATCACCATTAAACTCCTCCAACTCTTTCCGAATCCATTGTCCTCGTATTGACATCTATAAGCTGCACTGTTCGCGAAATCCAAACAGTGCAGCATGACGTTTCCAAATTTCAGGCGGTCAGAATTGCGTCATGGTGCTCTTTTTATCGCAGACGGTGCCCAACGGATCCTACTATGTTGTGTAATTGACAAAATGAAAAATAAACAGCACACCGTGAGTGAATATCTATCTATCTTATCTATCTTATCTATCTATCTATCTATCTATCTATCTATCTATCATCATTCTGTTCCTTATCTATCTATCTATCTATCTATCTATCTATCTATCTATCTATCTATCTATCTATCACATTCTGTTCCTTATCTATCTATCTATCTATCTATCTATCTATCTATCTATCTATCACATTCTGTTCCTTATCTATCTATCTATCTATCTATCTATCTATCTATCTATCTATCTATCTCATTCTGTTCCTTATCTATCCTACCTATCTATCTATCTATCTATCTATCTATCTATCTATCTATCTATCACATTCTGTTCCTTATCTATCTATCTATCTATCTAGATATCTATCTATCTATCTATCTATCTCAGTCTGTTCATATCTATCTATCTATCTATCTATCTATCTATCTATCTATCTATCTATCTATCATTCATTCTTATTCCTTATCTATCTATCTATCTATCTATCTATCTATCTATCTCATTCTGTTCCTTATCTATCTACCAATCTATCTATCTATCTATCTATCTATCTATCTATCTATCTATCTATCACATTCTGTTCCTTATCTATCTATCTATCTATCTATCTATCTATCTATCTATCTATCTATCTCAGTCTGTTCATATCTATCTATCTATCTATCTATCTATCTATCTATCTATCTATCTATCTATCTATCTCATTGGATTCAATATCTATCTATCTATCTATCTATCTATCTATCTCATTCTGTTCCTTATCTATCTACCTATCTATCTGATTTTTTTATCTCTTCTCATTTGTCTATTTCTAAGACCTCGGGCAAACGTTGTTTATTTTATCGTGAAAAAATTCAGCAGAGAAACACGTTGATTATTGACAGATGTGATTTGTGCGGGCAATGGAAATTAGAACGACCACGAACAAGAGTGGTTGAACAGAAAGAGCCCCAGGATAGATAGATAGATAGATAGATAGATAGATAGATAGATAGATAGATAGATAGATACTAAATATACTATCCTCTTAACTGTGGACTTATCTGTCAATATTTTCATATCTATCTATCTATCTATCTATCTATCTATCTATCTATCTATCTATCTATCTATCTGTCAGTCTGTCCATTTGTCTGTCTGTATGTCTATAACTTCCTAGACACGCGCAAACACTTTTATATAGATGTGTGTAAGTCATTTTCTCTTTCTGTCTGTCTCTATCTGTATGTGTGTGTCTCTGTCACCTTATATATATAAATATGCATACACCCACATATATGCGTATGTGCATGTGTGCGTGTGTAATTGTAGCTAGATATGTATGCATATGTGTGTAAACCACGTTTGCATGAACGTATGTGTGTGTGTGTGTGTGTGTGTGTGTGTGTGTGTGTGTGTGTGTGTGTGTGTGTGTGTGTGTGTGTGTGTTTCCGCGCCAAAGCACAAGACAACATTGATTGCATGTTCCCGCTTCATTGGAGTGTGTTCTGGACATGACATACGGTACGTAGCTTTGTGTCTCTCTATACGACATTACAAAAAATCGGCCTCATATTTTTTTTTCTATTTGCGGTCCAATGTGTTAAACGCCGCTACAATGTTTGTCTACAATCCGTTCATTGCTGATTCATCGCTTTTTGCGTTGACATCAGATGGTCGCTAATATAAACAGGCGAACGTATGCATAATGAGGGGTTACATGAACGGTTTTGCGGCGAGAGGGGCTAAAATGGGTCGAAGAATCAAACTAAAAATGAAAAAAGACTGATAAATAAAGAAATGAACTTCAGATTTGCAAAGAAAGAAAGATAAAAAAAATTATATATAAAAGGGACCAAGAAAAAAGTTCGGGAGAAAATGAAAGGAAAAATAGAAAGAAAATGCTAAAAATCATCAAAAATATTTTCTAAAAAAGTAAAAAAGAAAAATCCCACCCAAAATATTTACTAAAAGAAAAGAAAAAAGATCCCTTAAAAAGGCACATCTAAAAAAAAAGGTAAATGCTAAAAGAAAGGATGAAAAAATTCAGAAAAATATTAACAGAAAGAGAGAACGTTTAAAAAGAAGAATAAGTAATAGAAAAAAAAAAGATTGTAAAAGCAAAATAAATGAATGACTGAATGAATGAATAAAAAAGGAAGTGACGTCATAAATGACAATATCATTTTCAAATAGAAACAAAAGGAAAAAAAAGACGCTAAAGATTTTTGTAATATGAAACGGACCCTGAAAAAAGAAAAAAAAACGGCTTTAGATAGCAAAAATCGAAAGAAAGAATTAATGACGCAAAGAGAGAAATGGACACTTTAAAGATAAAAAAAATTGTGACGATTTTAACTTCTTGATATTTACCTTCAGATATCGCAGAATTTACAAATGCGAAAAAAGTGAGAACAAATCAACCTAAAGATTACCATTACACCATTATCAATTGCACTTACTGAATGTAAATTGCAATATGTCCATGTAAGTGAATAGTAGATATATTATTAAAACTTTCACTCTTCAACCAACATTGGACCTAATAACACTCATCCAAATGACATGCATACCACGAAGATTGAACACGTCCTCCCTTTGTTCAATTTGAGCAATTCTAAAGGGATCGTGTCGTGGACATTTTAGAGGGATCGGGTTGTGGACTTTTTAGAGGTATCGCATCATGGACTTTTTAGAGGGATCGGGTTGTGGACTTTTTTTTAGGGATCGGGTTGTGGACTTTTTGGAGGGATTGGACTGTGGACTTTTTGGAGGGATCGTTTTATGGACTTTTTAGTGGGATCGTGTCGTGGACTTTTTAGAGGGATCAGGTTGTCGATTTTTTAGATGGATCGGGTTGTCGACTTTTTAGAGGGATCGGGTTATGAACTTTTTAGAGGGATAGGGTTGTGGACTTTTTAGAGGGATCGGGTTGTAAACTTTTCAAATGTTTAAGAATCACCTCAGGGGATCACTGCGCATGTTGGACGTGATGTATCAGTATGGCATTAATGTTTGCAAAATTGCTCAAATCTGTAGACCAGGTTTAGGACAGGCATATAATACAGATACTCAACAAAATCGGTGCATTATAACACATCACCCAATACAACCCGGGCCTGACATATAGATGGCGACACTAATAAAAAAAGCCACATGATTTTTAGGAAGAACTAACCTTTAAATGGTGCGTGGCGAAATTTGTGCCCAATTGGATATTCGTTTACAAATTACAGTTTTTTAAGTAAAGCTACTGTTGCAAATTTTCAAAACAATGGAAAACTCTTAACTGCGAGTGTTGATGAAGCGTTGCTTTCTGATGAAAAAATACCGTTCAAGCAAAGCGATGGCCACAAATCGGCGACCTGAAAACACCAAAAAATCAACAAAATCATTTTGACCGATCGTAAATTATAGTTGCGTGAAATAGCAAAAGAGTTGAACATATCAGAAGACAGTCTGTTCACCATATTGCATGAACATTTGTCAATGGGAAAGCTATTTTCAAAATGCCACGTTTGCTCACAGTCAATCAAAAACAAGAACGCGTCAACGATTCAGAGCGTCTTTTTCTTCTGGTTTTGTGAAATTTTTATTTAATTTTTTTTTTTTTTTTTTTTGTCTTTTTATTTTATTTGGAAAGATAACTCCAGGCTAAATTTGCATTAAATATTAATTGTGTGTGTGTTTGAGTGTGTGTGTTTGATTGTGTGTGTGTGCAACTGCTTCAACGCAACAAGAGGTTTTTGTGTAAATATGTGACAATAGATAAAATATGGATCGACCACTTTACTCCATAGTCAAATCGGCAGTCAGCTGAGTGGACAGCAGCAGGTGAAAGCCATCCAAAGCGATCCATTATTAGTACGTTTGAAGGAAGAAATCGACAAAATATGACCACAAATGAAGAAGAAAAGACACCAAGGAGACTTTACTAATGAATAAAGTCAAATGTTACATAAAAGTTTTTGTTTTATCAGTTATGCCCGGGATTTATTGAGAAGCAGAGGTAAGCTTCTGTGTCCACAACATGGCAACTGTATTACCAAGAATAGCATCAGGAGCTGCTTGGAATCGTTTACTATCAGCGAGATTAGAAGCACACGTCACAGTACCATCGTGCTGGTACGTACACAAAAACCCTACCCTTGCATTATAGTATTGAAGGAAAAATAGTATATTAAAATGGAGTCTCGGTATTGCTGTTACATCACTTTTTTTTTTATAATTGTGTTGTCCCAAGCAAGGCATTTTACTGCCACTGTTGTGCAGGGGTTTACATAGGAGGAAAGTTATGAGAAGGAGTGAGAGGTTGAAGAGAGTATGAGAAAGAAGAGAATACTGATGAGAGTAGGGTGGACGGAGAAAAAAGCATGAGAGAGATGATGTAAGTTAGTGAGACAGGAGATGACTATTGACTTTACATTTAAATTCTTGGAGATTATAGCGGTCAGGAAAGTAACTTATTTTGAAACCTGTGCACGTATTGTTCTCTATACGCAATTATCCATTTAGCGGGAAGATCTCATAATTTTACACCTAAAATGGCTAGACCTAACCGTATGTTCTATGCCAACAGTTTCTGCTATCACGCTTCACGCTTCGTGCTCGACTCGATGATTCCGTTAAACACGCTGGTAACCACTATGCTTCTCGTACATATTTTTCGCGTTAATTATACGTTTCCCCGTTTGAAAATTCACGCTTTGTCTTCATCTTGTTCTCTCACATAACTCCGACTAAATATCAATCGATGCTATTCAGTCTCGATTTTTGCTATTCCTAGCCTTTTCTTTTAGTGGCAATGAATGCTGCGGATGTGCGTTCGGTGCAGTGGTTATCGGCACGGAACAAAAAAAAAATCTTAGAGCCAAGTTCGACTTCCAGTTGAATTCGCTGCATTCACTTACGCGCAAATACCCTTGGGAAAAGGTATTAATCCCTCGCTTCTCCATCTAGCTATAGGTTAAATAGCAGGATAGATTGTGTTCTATAGCCTTTGTTGGCAACTAGTCAACCGTAACGGCAACCTACTGCGGGAAAGTCTTCTGCCTCGTCAGTCATGGCTTTTTTGAAACATGGTCGCCCAAAAAGTGTATCACGTATGGCACTTAACTGACTCAGTTGCAATGAAAAGCAATTACAATTAAGATGAAATAGATATTCATCAAACTTAGCAGTTATTACATTATCCTTTGCGGTCTGGAACTTTCCTCAGCCATTTGTTTCTGCACAGGAGCACTTTCATGTGGTGTAATGGCTAACAAGCTTGCGTCGCTAGATCAATTAAGACTGAGTAGTGCGTTCGATATTAAAAAGGTCGATTCTTAATTGGTGCTCCTTACTTTCGGCCTTGTGCCACAACTAAGCTACGCCTAGTAAATCATCATTTGGTTTTGCACAGGAGTACTTCCACGTGATGTAACTGTTAGCAAGCTTGACTCGCTAGATCAAGTATGACTGAGTAGTAAATTCGATATTCACCGCTGCTCCATCTTTTCGGCCTTGTGCCACATATAAGCTACTCGTAGAAAATCATTTGGGCTCCTCTAATGGTTAGCAATATTACGACTGAGTAGTGAGTTCACTAGCGATTAGTTCAAGCCTAACTTGCCCCCCATACTTTCGGTCTTGTGCCACAACTAAGATAAGCTTTTGCACAAAGTAAGCAACCGAACGCCCATAGCCCAGGGGTAGAGTCGCCGACTGACGCCATTTCGGTCGGGTTTCAATCCTGGGTAAAAAAGCAATCGGAGTCTAACCGTACTGATGAGCTGTGATACGGCGAAACATATCTGTAAAATAGGATGTGCGTTGTGGTCCAGTGGATATCGGTTCGGAACGAGAAACCGGGAAGCCGAGTTCGAATTCCAGTTGAATCCATTGTATTCACCTACGCGCAAATACCCTTGGGAAAGGTATTAATCCATCTCTTCTTTCCAGTTATGGGTTAAATAGCAGCACAGATTGGGTTCTATAGCCTTGGTCGGCAACCAGTCTACCGCAGAAAGCAATGGCAAACTACTGCGGGATAATCTTCTGCCCAGTCAGTCATGTCTCGAAAGAGACATGATCGCCCAAGCGTGTATTACGTATGGCACTTAACTGACTAACTGACTGAAGCAACGTTTTATACAGAACAAGTTTAAGACACTCATAACGATAGTAATTTTTTCTATATTTGTCAATTTAAAAATATTTGCTTGGAGATGTCGATTAAGGCTTTAGTTAGTTTAGAGTAAGGTCTCAATACTATGGCACTTAGTGCTCTTCGACAAAAATCGGCTGCGAGATGAGCTTACTAACCGTCACTTTACGGCAAGAATCTTTGAAAATATTTATGGCTGAATGCAATACACAAAGAAGTTCTATTAAGAAAACATGCAACATCAATGGATGTGAGATTTGGTGTTTAATCTACAACAGACATGAGAAATTGGCACATTAAGACAAAAGAAAAACGCCCAAAACGAATCAAAATTACTAGCAATGGTCTGCGAGATTAGCTTTCGTTCTATTGCTTAGCGGAATGTGTCTTTTTAATAAGCATGTCTTAGTTGTTTTTACAAAAGCGTGCTCATAAGTTTCTTTGGATTTTCTTAGGAGATGTGGATTGCGTCAATAACTTTTCAGCACCCTCTCACATAAGACACAGTTCTAGTGCAACCGATGTAGATCAAACTCACGGACGAGAGAGACTCTAGAGAGAGTCTTTTGCTAAACACTATAGACCCGCTAAATCTACAGATCTTGTGCGCATGTGTGGGAAAGGAAACCGGAAGCCACATTTTAGTTTGCATTTTTCGACGCATGCGGAATGTTATCAAGTGCATTTGAATGATCAAATGCGCGATAAAGACGTGATTTTATGTGCATATATGTTTGTCCATGTGATTCATCTACATAACTATGACTGAATATGTATTTGTAGGAACACGCATATGTACACCACACACACACACACACACACACACACACACACAATCAAACGCACACACAATTAATATTTAATGCAACTTCAGCCTGGAGTAATCTCTTCTTTCCAAATAAAATAAAAAAGCCAAAAAAATAGAATAAAAATTTCACAAAACAAGAAAAAAAAAAGACGAAATATCTCTTTACTTTTTCCCTTTTTATTTATTTATTTTTAAACAATAAATATGAATACATGTGTAGTACTTTTTCGTCTCTTCGAGAAATGTCAGGTTTGATAACGCTTACATATTCACAAGAAGTCAAGCCGGCGGCCATTTTAACAAATTTTTTATTCATCTTGATTTTTACTTTTAGTTTTTTAATCCCGTCCAAACATCCTGGTAGGTTGCTCACATCTGCATCTATGATTTTATGATCAGTAAAAAGGGTCCCTGCAGGAGTTATTCCCCTTGGTTCTACCTATTTCATTTGTCAGCCGCCATTAGCGGTATTATCCATTTCTTTAACACTTTATGTCATCGACATGAAGTGGCTTATACCGGTGACATCCTTACTTGTTGTTGGATCAAAAAGTTCTTGAGCATAAAATTAACATCTTCTACCAAATGTTTCAAGAAATAGGACTCAGTATAAACCTGTCTATAACAAAAACTATGATCTGGAATTTAAATAAAAGCAGTGTTGGCACATACACTGAATCCACCACAAAGATTCAGAAGACTAAACTATCGCCCGGTTCACACTCCACCCACGTCTATTGAACAGGTGAAGAGGCTCATCCCTTGTTCCCTGTTTAGGATGTGGTTTCCGGTTTTCTCTTTTCCAATCTTTTCACTCTTACGTAGCCCCCTGCACATCAGTGGCGTTACTGCCTTGCTTGGGGTGATATGATTAAAAAAATATATGGAATTTATAGAATTAGTAAATACCAAACATTTCAAATAATTTTGTGTATGGATTATTTAGGAGATAAGGAAACGGAATAAAAAAAAAACTACATTAGAGGTAGTTCCGCTTAATAAATTGTTCAAAAACTAAAATATTAACCTATAAATTTGAGTCATATTTCTTAAATCGTATCGAGGCTTTCATATAGACGACATGCATCCCGCCAAATTTGTTCACTAATATCTAAAATGTCAACTGAGTTTAACTTTGAGCTTTGTTTAACGGCATTAATGCGAAAAAGATGGGGTTTTAAGGTATTTTTTTAATGTTCGGTTATAATGAGAAGGTTGATTTAGTCAGATTTTGATTTGTTTTTATTCTTTTTTATTTTAGAAAACTGAAAATGTCTGCTAGTTTTGTATTCAAAAATATTTTACTGAGAATATATTTCTTTCTTTCAAAAACGTGTTATGGTAATGCATTTCCTTCAAAAAAAATATTTTTCTAGAAATGTCTTTCTATAAAAGTGTATTTTTGTACGTTCATAATGTTTTGATATCAGTTTAGGTGTTAACTATTTTCCATAGCTGGGTCCCTAACAGGTGCTACCACTCCAGGTGAGGTTCGACACGGGAAAAACAGCAATTAAGAAGTGGTTCCATGCTTCTCACAACCTCCCAATCAGAGGCCTTGCTGCCGGATGCAGTTTACTTTCATGCCCAGGACCAAAAATGTCAACCACTCTCTCATATCAATGGCTAAAAGTGGCTTTTGGCGAACGGACAAGCACTATAGAATCACAACGAATAACTGTATAAGTTAACAGAAACCATATCACTTGAGAACTTTCAACATGAACAACATCTAAAATGGATCGAACATGTAGATCGAAGAGAAAATAATGACTTAATGTAGACATTCCACACTCTTTTAAATAAAAGGTTATGAAATAAAACTCCATCAATAGAAGAAAGAGTGATAACAGCTACTGGCCTTGAGAAATCTATTCTTTTGAAAAGTGTTTTAACAGAAAGACTTTAAAAATTTCAACTGGAATTGGAATGAAAGCAATGTTGGCACATACATTGAATCCACCATAAAAATTCAGAATATGGAATTATGGAATTAGTAAATATCAAACATTTGGAATGAAAGCAATGTTGGCACATACATTGAATCCACCATAAAAATTCAGAATATGGAATTATGGAATTAGTAAATATCAAACATTTGGAATGAAAGCAATGTTGGCACATACATTGAATCCACCATAAAAATTCAGAATATGGAATTATGGAATTAGTAAATATCAAACATTTCAAATAATTTGGTGAATGGATGATCTAGGAGATAAGAAAATTGAACATAAAAAACTGAATTACAGATAGTTTCGCTCAAGAAATTGCTAAAAAATCAAAGCATTAACCTGTAAATTTGAGTCATATTTATTAAATTATATCGAGGCTTTTATATAGATGTCATGCATCCCGCCAAATTCGATATCTAAAATTTCTATTGAGTTTGAGTTTTGAATTTTGTTTAACGGCATTAATACAAAAAAGATGGGATTTTAAGGGATTTTTTAATGTTCGGTTAAAGAGAAGATTGATTTAGTCAGATTTTTCATGAATTTTCATTTGTTTTTATTCTTTATTATTTTAGAAAACTGAAAATGTCTGCTTACGCTGTTAATGAATGCTGACTGTTTTTTTTTATGTAGAATCAGTTAATATTGCCATTATCCTATTAAAGAAGAAATAGGGCATCAAATTTTATTTCTGTCCAGAACTGTGGACAATAAAACTATTAGCTACTTTTACATTCGGATATTAGCGTTTTGTGGTAAGTAGTTTAGTTCTAATCTATTCTCTGAGTAGTGTTACTTTCCAGGATTGCATTATTAACATCACTTATTGAAAGCAAATGAAAGTGAAAGAATCCCGGACGTCATTCTAAAGAACTGGGCCTCTCAGCTGGCTTCAGCCCTCCCCAAACTCTACAACTACTGCCTTTCTGCATCCTACTTTCCAGATTGTTGGAAGTTTGCATCTGTAGTTCCTGCTTTTAAGAAAACTGGTGAATTCTCTTATCTCTCAAAATATAAGCCTATTCGCCACTTAACGCTTTTCAGAAGAGTATCCTAGGCTCTGGATGTGCGTTGTGGTGCAGTGGATATCGACTCGGAACGAGAGATCAGGGTGCCGAGTTCGAATTCCAGTTGAATTCCTTGCATTTACTTACGCACAAATACGCTTGGGAAAGGTATTAATCCGTATCTTCCCTCCAGTTATAAAATAAATAATAGGACAACTCGGGTTCTATAGCCTTGGCTGGTAACCAGTCTACCGTTGAAAGTAATGGCAACCTACTACGGGATAATCTCCTGTCCGGGCAGTAATGTCTCTTTCGAGACATGATCCCCCAAAGCGTTAGCTTTAACACGTATGGCACACAACTGAATGATCCGTGGCTCTAATCAATGCTAAAGTGGTTAAGAATCTCAAGACAAAGAATAGTACTTCAGCTTCGCCAGGTCTATCGCTGATGTGCTAACAGCCATAACTTGATATATATATATATATATATATATATATATATATATATATATATATATATATATATACCAGACTCTTTTATAATAATGGCTAAGCTAGATCTTTGAAAACGTTTGGCAGGGTTTAGAATGCTGGCCTTCTGCGCAAGCTCCATGGTTACAGTATTACTAGACGATTGTTTCATTTAATCCGATCGTTCCTATCAAATGGGGAAATGAAGGTAGTTTTGAACGAGCAAGTTTCTACTTTCTTTCACACGAACGCGGGTGTCCCTCGAGCCTCTATCCTAGGCCTGCGCTGTTTCTTATCTTCATCAATGATCTTCCCAAGATCACACCACCATTTACTCCTGTTTCAATAGGAAATCTCCCAATGCTGAAAAAGTATAGCAGGAAATGTCTTGTATATTTTAATGCCTGGAAAACAAAATTGCTCTCCCTAAAAAGACTTTCTGTTCGCCATCAGCATAACTGAAGCTAGTGTCCTGGACAGAAATATACAGCGTCTCTTTGGCTTCGCTTTTACAACAGACCTGAAGTGGAACGACTACATTGAATCAATAGCTGCATCTACTGTTAGGACGTTTGGGATAACTGTGTCTCGCTAGAAAGTTTTTCTCATCGATCTAGCACATTTATAAATCTACCATTCGTCCGTGCATTGAATACTGTTGTCCTGTCTAGTCGAGTGTTCCTGCTATTCAACTCAATATTCTCGTTAGAATCCATCTTGCACATACATAAATCTACAATTCGTCTGTGCATTGAATACTGTTGTCATGTCTGGTCGGGTGCTCCTGCTATTCATCTCGATGTTCTCGTCAGAATCCATCTTGCACATTTATAAATCGACCATTCGTCCGTGTATTGAATACTGTTGCCATATCTGGTCGGGTGCTTCTACTATTCACCTCGATGTTCTCGTCAGAATCCATCTTGAACATTTATAAATCGACCATTCGTCCGTGCATTGAATACTGTTGCCATATCAGGTGAGGTGCTCCTGCTATTCATCTCGATGTTCTCGTCAGAATCCCTTTTGCATATTTATAAATCTACCATTCGTCCGTGCATTGAATACTGTTGCCATATTTGGTCGGGTGCTCCTGATATTCATCTCGATGTTCTCGTCAGAATCCCTTTTGCATATTTATAAATCTACCATTCGTCCGTGCATTGAATACTGTTGCCATATCTGGTCGGGTGTTCCTGCAATTCACCTCGATGTTCTCGTCAGAATCCATCTTGCACATTTATAAATTTGCCATTCATCTGTGCATTGAATACTGTTGCCATATCTGGTCGGGTGCCCCTACTATTCATTACGATGCCCTCGTCAGAATCCATCTTGCACATTTATAAATCTACCATTCGTCCGTGCATTGAATACTGTTGTCCTGTCTAGTCGAGTGTTCCTGCTATTCAACTCGATATTCTCGTCAGAATCCATCTTGCACATTTATAAATCTAACATTTTTCCGTGCATTGAATACTGTTGCCATGTCTGGTCTGGTCTGGTGCTCCTACTATTCACCTCGACGTTCTTGTCAAAATCCATCTTGCACATTTATAAATTTACCATTCATCTGTGCATTGAATACTATTGCCATATCTGGTCGTGTGCTCCTGCAATTCATCTCGATCTTGTCGTCAGAATCCATCTTGCACATTTATTAATGTATCATTCGTCTGTGCATTGAATACTGTTGCCATATCTGGTCAGGTGCTCCTGTTATTAATTTCTAGGTTTTTGCAAAATTCAAACATCTAGACACCCAATCTCTTTCTCCCCAACGTTACTTGGCTTTCCTCTGTCTTTTCTACAAATATTTTCATATCAACTACTCTGACGATCATTTTTCTCTGGTGCCCCGATCACATGAATTTAAGTGTGATACTAGATTTTTTTACACTACCTGGTGTTTACAAGTGGTCACCCATCTTGGTGCTAAGCATACACGAAGTTGCATAATCTTGTTTCAACCTGATGTGTCTGTAGGCTGAACTGGAATTGTACTATAATTCTAACCGAAAAATAACTGTGGATAAATCAATTCACCGAGCAAACTTAACTTGCTTATGTTCTCTTCATGACGTATAGTTATGTAGTGATCGGGGAAACATCCTCTCGGGTGTTCGTTTCAAAATGTAGCAATTTTTAGTGAAGAAACTTCCTCTTTACTAATGGAATATGAAGGAAATAAGGATGAGTCGATTCGGTATACGTGCCATGGCGTAGATGTGAAGATCTGAACTGGTGGAACCAACGAATGTATTTTACCCGAATATCTTTCATGAAAATAGTAATAGTCTAGCAAATTTTCGTCTTTGCGAAAAGGGGCTGTAAAATGGAAAACAATTATCACACAAAAACGAGCAAAAGCTTTTGAAGTATATTGAGGCTGAGTACAAAGGAGCGAATAATAGTGTTCTGCCTTACAACCCTTTTTCTAAATAGGGTTCATAGGCCAGAAGATTGGGCATCGCTATCCTATACATTTAGCTTAACAGACTTGTCAGATAGGTGCCCTATTATCTTTAAGAGTTTAATAAATGTTAAATAAATTCGCCGATCATTACAATCTTAACATCCTAATGTCTCAATTGTTTCCATCTTATATATCCTCATAATTTTCACACCCCACTTCCTCTCTTTACGCTCCAACAACCTAATATAGTAATATTTCAGCTATATTGTTTCTTGCTCTTTGTATTGGATAAACAATAGTAAAAGAATTTCAGGCCATTATTTTTCATTTTCAAAGAGTGCATTTTAGAACTGCAGTTTGTAGAAATATTCATATTACAACAATGTGTTTACATTATTTACATTCTTAAGACTACTGTCCTCATCTTTGCTATATTCATGACATTTCAGCCGTTAGTACGCTCCGTTCTTCTTCAGGTGATCGGAATTTTGAACTGAACACTTTATTTCACTTCATAGATTGTTCTATGAGTCATGCTACTTCAAGATGTCTCAGTTATCTCCATTTAACTTAACTCTTTAAGTTTTTAATAATCTTGGAATTATTTCGAACTTTTGTTCTCATCTTGGTTTACATAGGTGTTATAATAAACACAACGTTTCGACCAAGTACCCTCTGGTCATCATCAGGTGCCCATAGATTGGAATGTAACAACTGGCTTCTTGGATTTGGTAGTGACGAACCAAATTACAACATGAAAGTAAAATAATTGATTTCACAGGATATTTCGCAATAATCAACGAGATGATCCACATCAGCCAATCTATGGACACCTGATGATGACCAGAGGATACTTGGCCGAAACGTTGTGTCTATTATAGCACCTATATTAGCCAAGATTAGCATAAAAGTTCGAAATAATTTCAAGATTATTGAAAATTACTCATCTCAGAAATAAATACAAATTATGACAAATGACACGAACCCACTAACAAAATCCAGTTGTCAAAATCCACATGACATTGAATATAAAAGGCTCCAAAAATACACCACTAAAGTCCCTCGGCACGGTGGTGTAGTGGATATAGAAATTGGTTATACATGTGTTAGTATCATCTAATGGTCATGAGTTCGATTCTTGGATTTCTTAGTGACAAACTGAATTTCAACATGAAAGAACAATTATTGATTTCACAAGATAATTCGCAATAATCAACAAGATAATATCCCATCAGCCAATCTATGTGCACAATGATGACCAGAGGGTACTTAGTCGAAACGTTGTGTCTATTATAACACCTATATTAACCAATATGAGAACAAAAGTTCGAAATAATTCCTTTAAGTTTTTGTTCACCGCGGCTGTAGCCAGGTACTGAAGGCAAAACTCTTTGTGTCTGGATCTAACCAATGCTTTTATCGGCTGGGTTTTGTAGCATGACACATGGGATTAGAACAATACTCCCCAGTGTTCGAAATAAACTATTCAGTTTAAAATTTCAGTTCGAAACCAACACTTTTATCTACTGGGACATGTGTTTTTGAGGATATCAGTGGATGAATTTTGGGGACTCATAAACCTAAAATCACAGGAACCTTTTTGTATCAGAGCTCATATTACAATCTTGACATGTGTAATAGTTTTTTCTAGAACTCCGTATTATTGGTTCCCATATTCATTTATATGCATTTAACAATTTGTAAATATGAAAATTTGTGTTTCGATTCTTTTTTGGAAGTCTAAAATCTCTACTAGGACGTGGACTTGAGAACTGCTAGCCTAAAAGCGTTTGGTTCAAATTTGAGAATGAAGCAAGTAATATACGCTTGAGCTTTACCTGATGTTGCTAAAAGTAGATTAAAAAATCGTCAATAAGAAAATCATGAATTTAATTTCCGGAAAAGAGCAAGTGGTTCGAGTCTGCTGGAGATGTAGACAAAAGAAATCGAGTTCGGGTTGTTTGGGAGTTTTGAGGAAAGTGGCAAAATATTTGAAGTCAGATTCACGATTTTGTTTATGCTTTGGGATTTTCACAGTGGAGATATTGGGTCTTTCTTTCTTTATAAAGCGAGATTACGAGGTGGATGTGTTGCTTCTCGCCGCATGCCAATCACATGTAACGGTTCCAGCATCTTTAATTTAACATTTTGGTTCTGTCTGAGTATTCTTCCTTCTTTGACTTTGAAAAGAATACAGGCCGCTAAATCAGAAGCAAATCATAATATATATATTCCTATTGGCAGAAATAAGTGTTTCGTCATGACTTCTCTCTTTTTCTTTTCTCTTTCTATTTTTCTTTCGTTTTTTTTTTTCGTTCTTTCTTTCTCTTTATGTCTGTTTCTTTATTTCTCATTCTTCTTTCTGTTTTTTCGTTGTTTCTTTTTGTCTTTCTTTTGGCTGCCTTTTTTCTTTTCTCTTTCTATCTTTCTTTCATTCAGTTTTTTTTTTCGTTCCTTCTTTCTCTATATTCCCTTTTATCTTTTTGTCTTTCATTCTGTTTTTTCGTTGTTTCTTTTTTTTTCTTTCTTATGACTTTTTTCTTTCTTTTCTCTTTCTATTTTCTTTCTATATGTTTCTTTCGTTCTTTTTTTATCTTTCTATTTTTCTTTATTTCAATTTTTTTCGTTCTTTCTTTCTGTGTTTTCCTTTTTATCTTTCTGTCTTTCGTTCTGTTTTTTCGTTCTTTCTTTCTGTCTTTTCGTAGTTTCTTTTTGTCTTTCGTTTGTCTTCTTTTTCTTTTTCTTTTTTGTCTTTCGTCGTTTTTGTTTTTTGTTAATTTCTTCAGTATTAAAATACTTCTTTCCTCGTTGTCCTATTCCCTCTCTTTTTTTATTCTGTCTCTCCTCTTCATTCCCATTTTGTCCCTACCATTTTTCTTTCTTCTCCTATCTGCGTTTCTCACGTCTTTCATTCGTTTTGACATTTGAATCCTACAGTCCATCTCTTCCTCCATCGACTATCTTCTCACAAAAATCAAACTGTTTGCTTCAAATTGTAACTCCCGGCCCCCACACTCTGCCTAAGATCAATTTGGTACCTGTGAATCCGTGAGGATAAAAGTATCTGAGCTCTTTAAGTCTCACGCGTTGGGTATTGAAAGTTATCGGCGCGACCCACTTACCAAATATGAGATTTTTAAAAATCCGTTCTTCAAATTGAGACGTTTTCAACATTTACTCATGTATATATATATATATATATATATATATATATATATATATATATATTCACTTTCCCTTTCATGCTTTCTCTGCTTTTATTCCCTCGTTTAATTTGTATTTCTATTTTAGATTTCATTTAACTTCTTGTCTTTCATTTTTCATTCTTTTCCTTCCTCCTGATCATCCATTCTTTCTTCCTTCTTTTATTTATTCTTTCTTTGCTTTCGTTTTTTTCTTTTCCTCCTTTCTTCATTCCTTTTCATACTTCCTTTCTTTTTCCATTTCCTTTCTTTCCCCTCTCTTTCCTCGTTCAATCGTTCCTTCCTTCCTTCCTTCCTTCCTTCCTTCCTTCATTTTCATACTTACTTTCATTCTTTTTCCATTCCCCCCCCACTTTCCTCGTTCGTTCATTTGTTCGTTCTTTCCTTCCTTCCTTTTCATAGTTCCTTTCATTATTTTTCTATTTTCCCTCTCTTTCCTCGTTCGTTCCTTACTTCTTTCATTCCTTCCTTCCTTTTCATACTTCCTTTCATTCTATTTCTATTTTCCCCCTCTTTTCTCGTTCGTTCGTTCGTTCCTTCCTTCCTTCCTTTTCATACTTCCTTTCATTCTTTTTCCATTTCCCCCCTCTTTCCTCGTTCGTTCATTCGTTTGCTCTTTCCTTCATTCCTTTTCATATTTCCTTTCATTCTTTTTCTATTTTCCCTATATTTCTTCGTTCGTTCGTTCGTTCGTTCGTTCGTTCCTTCCTTCCTCCCTTCCTTCCTTTCTTTTCATACTTCCTTTCTTTCTTTTTCCATTTCCCCCCTATTTCCCCGTTCGTTCGTTCATTCGTTCGTTCTTTCCTTCCTTCCTTTTCATACTACCTTTCATTCTTTTTCAATTTTCCCCCTCTTTCCTCGTTCGTTCGTTCGTTCGTTCCTTCCTTCATTCCTTCCGTGCTTTTCATACTTCCTTTCATTCTTTTTCTATTTTTCCCCTCTTTCCTCGTTCGTTTATGCATTCGTTCTTGCCTTCTTTCTTTTTTCATACTTCCTTTCATTTTTTCTATTTTCCCTCTCTTTTCTCGTTGGTTCGTTGGTTGGTTCGTTCGTTCGTTCCTTCCTTCCTTCCTTCTTTCCTTCCTTCCTTCCTTCTTTCCTTTTCATACTTCCTTTCATTCTTTTTTCATTTCCCCCCCTCTTTCCTCGTTCGTTCATTCGTTCTTTCTTTCATTCCTTCCTTTTCACACTCCCTTTCATTCTTTTTCTATTTTCCCCCTCTTTCCTCGTTCCTTCCTTCCTTCCTTCCTTCGTTCCTTCCTTCCTTTTCATACTTCCTTTCATTCTTTTTCTATTTACCCCCTCATTCCTCGTTCGTTCGTTCGTTCGTACCTTCCTTCCTTCCTTCCTTTTCATACTTCCTTTCATTCTTTTTCATTTTCCCCTCTTTCCTCGTTCGTTCATTTGTTCGTTCTTTCCTTCCTTCCTTTTCATACTTCCTTTCATTCTTTTTCTATTTTCTAGCCTCTTTCCTTGTTCCTTCGTTCGTTCATTCCTTCTTTCCTTCCTTCCTTCATTTTCATATTCCTTTCATTCTTTTTCCATTTCCCCCTCTTTCCTCGTTCGTTCATTCGTTCGTTCGTTCTTTCCTTCCTTCTTTTTCATACTTCCTTTCATTCTTTTTCTATTTTTCCCCCTCTTTCCTCGTTCATTCGTCCCTCTCTTCCTTCATTCCTTCCTTCCCTCCTTCCTTTTCATACTTCCTTTCATTCTTCTTCCATTTTTCCCCTCTTTCCTCGTTCGTTCATTTGTTCGTTCTTTCCTTCCTTCCTTTTCATGCTTCCTTTCATTCTTTTTCTATTTTCCTCCTCTTTCCTCGTTCGTTCGTTCGTTCGTTCCTTCCTTCGTTCCTTCCTTTCTTTTCATACTTCCTTTCATTCTTTTTCATTTTCCCCTCTTTCCTCGTTCGTTCATTCGTTCGTTCCTTTCTTCCTTCCTTCCTTCCTTCCTTCCTTCCTTTTCATACTTCCTTTCATTCTTTTTCTATTTTCCCCCTCTTTCCTCGTTCGTTCGTTCCTTCCTTCTTTTTCATACTTCCTTTCATTCTTTTTTCATTTTTCCCCTCTTTCCTCACTCGTTTCTTCCTTTCATACTTCTTTATTTTCTTTTTGCCTTTCATGCTGCGTTTCTTTCTTTGTTTCTTACTTCTTCCCTTTTTCTTCTCCCTCTTCATTCTTCTTTTCTTTCTTCCTTCCTTGCTTCCACTTTTCCTTCTTTCTTTTCTTCCATCATTCTATACTTTCTTTCCTTTTTACTTTTTCCTTCCATCATTCTTTATTTCTTTCCGTCCGTCCTTTTCTTTTTTCTTTCCACTTTTCCTTCTTTTCTTCTTTATCTAATCCTTCTTTCCAGATCCTATTTTTCTCTTATTTCTTTCCTTCCTTTAGACTTTCAGACTTCTTTTCTTTCTCCATTTCTTTCCTTCTTCCTATCTTCCATCCTCTCCTTCCTTCTTTCTTTCCATCCTGTCTTTTTTCTTTCTTTCTTTCTTTCTTTCTTTCTTTCTTTCTTTCTTTCTTTCTATAGAACAGCATCTTTCTCATCACTTTCTTTTCTTTCCCGCCCCCGCCCCCGCTCCATTTTCACAGATTGACATCTGTCAGTGTTACGCAGAGAAAATATTACGACTCAAACTCGAAAAAATATTGTGACAGACGAACATTGTGCTCAGAACACACTTCCTCTCCCCATTAACAACATCAGTCGAGCAAGAAGAATAGCAACTTATTTTGCTTATTAATTTCTTGATCAATTCACCGTTTTTCATATTTTTAAAAGCAAACAGCCGAAATACACTTCAAGTCAAAGTCAATTTCGGCAAAGAAAAAAAAACCAATGAAAAAAAAAGAAAAAGAAAATGGCGTTTGTTTTACTTGTTCCAAGAAGGATGAGTTACAAATCCATGCAAAATATGAAAATTCTCTGAAACTTCATAACCTACAGCTTCACGCCGCAGAATCATCTAAACTAGACCATAATAAGATTTTGCTTTTCACTTAGATATATAGAGAGTTTTCCCGCCAAAAATATTTTCATAATTTTTTTTTACAAGTAGCTATGATGGTGATGAACATCACCATCATAGCTATCATTATCGTTTAACGTCCGTTTCAATGCTAGCATGGGTTGGACACAGTGTTCTTGATCCGTTATTGAACCATCAAGATATATTGGAGCGAGCTTTACAGCCCTAACTAACACCAACCAGGATAGAATACTAGAAAAGTTAGTGTTTTTATAAAAAAAAAAAATTCTTTTCCGTTTTCTCTCCCCCTCCAATTACTTTCCTGTCACAAGCTTAATTTTTAATTTTTGACTTTTTCACGTAGATGTAATCTAAAAGTCATATTCAATGATCGTGTCTTGAATCTTTTTCGTGTCTTTCTTTTCCCTCCGTATTAATATTTAGACGACAACCTTTTAAAAAAATCTACTCCCTATTTCAAAACCCTTCCCATTATTCCTTCTGATGTTGTCTTTTTTTTCTTCTTTCATGTGTACTTCCGGGTATTAATTTTTTTTTGATTATACTACCGGTAAATGAATTTTGTACTGTGTTTGCATAATCAATGAATTTTTCCTCTGAAGAAGTGAGGTTATTCCTCGCTGAAATGGCCATACGGCATACGTAATTTTCGGAGTTTTATTTAAAAATATACACATTTGACTCAGTAAATAGATAATACTATTTACATCGAGCCCTCTTCCAGGATAATTTTTAATATTAATGATATTAATTTTAATAGTACCTGTTTTGGGGTTTTACCTACATGCCATTTTTATTTTTGACTAATATATATATATATATATATATATATATATATATGTGTGTGTGTGTGTGTGTGTGTGTGTGTGTGTGTGTGTGTGTACTCATATTCATATAGTATGACAAAGTGTTTGTCTGACGATCGCAAGAGTGTGAAACCCAGGTTCACAAAATCACACCTATCTATATGAATATGTCAGCTCTATCACTGATACTGAGCGCTTTCAAATAAGTACAGCGCATATATAATATATAAATAATATATATAATAGAAATAAACAAATACTGTCAAAAAAATACATTTTTAAACTTACAACTTTTTAGTCAGTCAGTTAAGTACCATACGTGATACACTCTTGGGCAATCATATCTCCAAAGAGACATGACTGACTGGGCAGAAGATTATCCCGCAGTAGGTTGCCATTGCTTTCTGCTGTAGACTGGTTGCCGGCCAAGGCTATACAACCCAATCTGTCCTGTTATTTAACCCGTAACTGGAAGGAATAGACAGATTAATACCTTTCTCAAGGGTATTTGCACGTAAGTGAATACAATGGATTTAACTGGAATTCGAACTCGGCTCCCCGGTTTTTCATTCCGAGCCGATATTCACTGTACCACAGCGCACATTCGCGTTGTGGTACAGTGGATATCCTAGTAATTTAGTTTTAGTAGTTTTTCCTATACATATTAAGACAGTATACGTGGATTATCACTATATAAATAATATGATGTAGATAACAAATTACATATATATATATATATATATATACTTTTCACACATATATATGTGTGTGTGTGTGTGTGTGTGTGTGTGTGTGTGTGTGTGTGTGTGTGTGTGGCCTTCTCCATGTCACCATATTTACTAATTAGGCCCAAGACATCGAATGGTGATTTTTGAAGTATAATGGAACTTGAAACTGTTTTGTCTTCTTACACACTGCAACCGAATAGCAGTCTGGTAAATTATTGTCTGACATGAAAATGCGCTAGAAGTAAAAGTGTGCAATTGAAATCCGCTCTGCATGAATTGTGTACCTCATGATGTCCTTTAATGCTTAGTGAACAATAACAGAGACCAAAAAGATGATGTACCGTCAAGTACGCTTTGAGAAATGGGTCATTTCAGCTGGTGACGATTTTTACGAGAGCGGACTATAGATTCATGTTCATCGCTGCCAACAATACATCGGTTTTGGTAGTGAATATATGTAACGATTTTTAGTTCTAATTGAAAATATGTTTCATCCAACGTTTTAATTTTAATTAAAGTGTCTTTCGTATTTTCCGTGTAAATAAGTGGCGGCATTAATTTCGAAACCTTCCTCATTTTCCCACTGTAGATTGTCATTACTTTCTGCGGTAGAATGAAATTCGAACTCGGCTCTCTAATTTCTCGTTTCGAGCCCATATCCTCTGCATCACAAAGCATATCATATAGTATTCAAACATAACTGAGCTTGGGATATGGATTAATATCATTCCCAAGTTTCTTTGTGCGTAAGATTTAATTGGAGTAGATAGATCTATCTATCGCCCGGTTCACACTCCACCCACGTCTATTGAACAGGTTAAGAGGCTCATCCCTTGTTCCCTGTTTAGGATGTGGGTTCCGGCTTTCTCTTTTCCAATCTTCTCACTTTGTTTTTTTTTTCAATTGGAGTAGATATGTAATATAATAATCTGGCC
This sequence comes from Ascarosepion bandense, assembly GCA_037127315.1. Taxonomy (NCBI): domain Eukaryota; kingdom Metazoa; phylum Mollusca; class Cephalopoda; order Sepiida; family Sepiidae; genus Ascarosepion; species Ascarosepion bandense. The sequence continues at coordinate 381,669 of JBBBDQ010002621.1, forward strand.
CCACCCGAAGAAGAAAGCTGATGCAAGCGGGGGTGTTTTCCGGTCGTTGAAAGGAACGGATGTTTGTTTGACCTTATTTCCGGCAGTAGCGGAAATGGACAGAGGCAAACAGAACAGGTGTCTCTGAGAATTACGTGCGTGCGTGGGCGAGGCAAAATCCGGAAGTACTGGTTTGGAGATTATAAAAAGACCTCGGCGCACGGATTTCAGACGCAGAGAGACAGAGGCAGACGAGAGAGCCAGACCAGACCAGAGGAGCAACAGACGACCCCCCCCCCCCGTCAACCCTTAGGAGCGCGCTCTCTCACTCTCTGTTCACTAGGCTACACGGTCCATCGTTCATCAATAAAAATATAACTCATATATTTTTATATATATGTGTGTTTGTTGTATATTGCTATATAACACACGTTTATTTGGTGCCTAAGTGACCTGCTGTTTTGAAACAACAAAACAGATTGATACGAGCTAGTTACCACGGCAACGATTGAAAATTCAACGGACTTAAAACTACCGGATAGAAGACGAAAATAGTAAACAACCGGACGACAGCGAGGAAGGAAGAAAAAGAAAAAAAGAAGACGAAAATATCTAGCAGCCGCGACTATGGACAATCAGCCAAGGTAAGTGACTCATTGATTTGATAGTGTGTGTGTTCTCTGCTCGTGTTTATAATAAGTCCAGTTAGAAAAAAAAATGCATACTTTTGCCATTGAGAAATCTGGATTGTTGGTGTCAAACACATTAAGGGTAGAACGGAGGGGGTGCGGGACTATATGCAGAGAATAGTACGCTTAGCGGAGAGCGCGTAGGGTTGGGGTTGCGGGAGGAGTGTTAAAGTTGACGAGGGTGTTAAAGTTGACGGGAGGATAGAAGTTGAGATATTTACCTATCTGTAAGTACAAAACATCTGAGTTAATGATTTATTTTTGTTGTTAATATTTTACCATATATGTGAAGTGAGTTTATTGGTATGTTGCTTAATTAATCGTACTTTTATTGAGTAAGTAAAGGAAGTTTCTTCTACTCTTTAAAGTGGATAATTGGATTAACTTGTTGGTAACAATGTTTTCGTTGGGTTGTGCAGTGTTAAGTTTTTTTTTTGGAATTCTTTTCAATGACTGTACACTACAAAATGATTTACATTTCTATGGTTATGCTTTTGTGCAGGTTCCCATCAATTCAACATCCTCTGTGAATTTTCATTTATGTGACTTGGGAAATATCTTTTGAAGATATATTAATTTCTGAAAACTAGTAAATACCTTGGAACAGATAAATATGGAGAGATTTAGTGAAGGATATGAAGAACTCCCGAAGAGGTTGACGATAGGAGTCATTGCTGGCGTGGTCGGCGTAATAATAATCCTGGGAATAATAGCCAGGAAGCGGATTTTTAAGAGTAAAAGAAGCAACAGTGCTTCGGAAAAGGAAATTGAGTTATCCGTTGTGAATAGTACTCCGGGGTCAACGGGTGTTCAACACTCAAATGTCTCTGCGTTAAACAGAGAGATGTCAACAAATCAGATATGCTTGTTTTCGAATCCAGAGGAAGTAGTTCAGGGAATAGAAAACATTGTACAAACTAAGGGACTACGAGTCACGGGTCCATTTTTTTTAGACTAAATTAATATCCTCCACAAGTAAATTGCATGCGGATTAACGTTGGAATCAGGGTAATTTTCTTCATTTTCTATTGAACATTTCTCGGTCAGACTATGAATGATATGTACGGCAGATAATGGCCATTTTTTCTGTGTTCAAACATAGTATGTTTGAAATTAAATTAAATTAAATGAAGTTACATGTGTAACAATAAACTCGAGCAGAGGCACGCATGGTGTTGGTCAAAGGTCATTTACTCGATGTTAGTTTGGAAACTGGGGCGCGATTACCGCCTATAATCATGTGGTTATACATCGAAGAGTCTACGATTATGGACAAAGTCGAGAAAGAAAATGAACATTTTTAAGAACTTGCCCAATTCTGTGAAAATGGATATTAAAAAAAAAAAAAAAAAAAGAACAATGAAACATCGAGCTGGTAGAACAATTTTCAAGATGGACACGAACATTGTTGGGTTGCTGATGTAGGCTCCCCTATATATATATATATATTTTTTTTTGTTCTTTTTGTTTCGGCATGCACATGTTTTGTTGTTTTGGCGTGCACATGTTTTATACAATTGTCGGGCTTGTGTGGCATGGGGAGGAGAGTGAGGGTGTTGCGCTTAAAATGTTCTTAGGTGAACATTTTGGAAAATGGGTGGGCGAGGAATGTAATATAATAATCTGGCCCCACCCGAAGAAGGAAGCTGATGCAAGCGGGGGTGTTTTCCGGTCGTTGAAAGGAACGGATGTTTGTTTGACCTTATTTCCGGCAGTAGCGGAAATGGACAGAGGCAAACAGAACAGGTGTCTCTGAGAATTACGTGGGCGTGCGTGGGCGAGGCAAAATCCGGAAGTACCGGTTTGGAGATTATAAAAAGACCTCGGCGCACGGATTTCAGACGCAGAGAGACAGAGGCAGACGAGAGAGCCAGACCAGACCAGAGGAGCAACAGACGACCCCCCCCCCGTCAACCCTTAGGAGCGCGCTCTCTCACTCTCTGTTCACTAGGCTACACGGTCCATCGTTCATCAATAAAAATATATCTCATATATTTTTATATATATGCGTGTTTGTTGTATATTGCTATATAACAGATAGACTAAACTATCGCCTGGTTCACACTCCACCCACGTCTATTGAACAGGTTAAGAGGCTCATCCCTTGTCCCCTGTTTAGGATGTGGTTTCCGGCTTTCTCTTTTCCAATCTTTTCACTATTACGCAGCCCCCTGCACATCAGTGGCGTTACCGCCTTGCTCGGGGTGATACGATTAAAAAAACAAAATGTAAGTTTAACGAACTCTACTGGAATTCAAATTCGTGACGCCGATTTATCATTTTGAGCCGCTATCCATTAAGCTATAATGTGCGTTGGAAGGTGTGCGTTGGTGGGTGCGTTGTAGTGCAGCGGAACGGCAAATCGGAGAGCCGAGTTCGAATTCCAGTCGAATTCATTGCATTTAAATACGCAAAAATACCTCCTCTTCCTTCCAGCTATAGGTTAAAGAACTGGACAGATTGGGTTATATAGGCTTAGTTGGAAACTTGTCCACCGCAGAAAGTAATGACAACCTACCGCGGTAAAATCTTTTGCCTAGTCAGTCATGTCCCTTTGGAGACATGATCACCCATGTGTGTATCACGTATGGCACTTAACTGACTGACTGATTCATTACACAATCATAGTGAGTAGAAAGAAAATAAAGAACAGGATTCAAGGGGATAGATGATGATTGTCATTGCTAAAAGTGATCTGTAGTGGATGCACGTGTTTAAGTAGACACCATGTTTTCTCAAAGTTTGGTTTGTTTTACGTCAAAATTATCAACCTCAATGGATTATTTAATGCCGAGAAGATTTTTAGGATAGCTTTGTTTCATTGAGGTATTTTTATTTTTATAAAGATGGTTTTTGTCAAGAGTCAAATAATATCTTAATTTTTTTTCTTTTTTTTTTTCACAAATTTATTGCTCATATTTTTTAATGCATTGCTGTTAATTTGGTTTTCTTCAAAAATTGTGTTTGCCGGGGATTTTTTGAATTTATCTTCAATTTTACCATGAAAATCTGTGTTATACTTTCTTGTGTATTGAGCCCAATTTGGTTATCTCTTTGTCCATAGCTGGGGCTCTAGAAGATCCTATCACCCCGGGCCAGATTTGGCCTAGGAACAACAGCAATTAAGACATTGTTGTCGGATGTAGCTTATTATCATGCCAAGAACGCGTTTGTTAGTAAAATTCGCCATAATCTATGGATAAAGCGCAGGGATCAGTTTATGTATTGATTATAATAGAGAATCAATCTCCCGAATGTATATTATATAGCAACAACAGTCCATGATGGTCACAAAGCCAGGGATCAGTTTATGTATTGATTATAATAGAGAATCAATCTCCCGAATGTATATTATATAGCAACAACAGTCCATGATGGTCACAAAGCCAGGGATCAGTTTATGTATTGATTATAATAGAGAATCAATCTCCCGAATGTATATTATATAGCAACAACAGTCCATGATGGTCTTAAAGTCAGAGATCAGTTTATATATTGATTATAATAGAGAATCAATCTCCCGAATGTATATTATATAGCAACAAGAGGTCCATGATGGTCACAAAGTCAGGGATTGAAGGTAATTTTGACAACGTTCTTGGATATAGAGTATCCTCTTGGCATCTGTTGACCATGTCCGTCATAGTATATGGATATAGAGTATCTTCGCAGCACGTAATCTGTTCAATGAAACAACGTCAAAGATTATCACCCCAGAATCAGACACTATCCAGAATCGGATTTCATCTCCAATACGCGAGAAAATATGGCCGCCTTATATACACGTCGAATTGAAGAATTTGAGCTACCTGATTGGTTAAGCCTTCTATTGGTGAACTATAAAATAGATTGGCTCATGGGGGTATCCACGGTATACAATGCACACAAAAAGTCCAACAGCGTTTTCTTAACAAAGTAGAGTATATTAGGTCTTTCAACCTGAGCAATACAGTAATTATAAAAAATGTCGGATTCAAAATAAAATTAATTTCTTTCACATAGATATCGTAGAGAGAAGGCGCTTTATTACCGAGGGAGATATCAACTTTGAAGAGACCAAAATCAAGAGGCACTCACTCAGAATTGCCAGCTAACATGTGGCCTTGGAAATATGGTGTAAGAGAACACATACTGTTGTGGAGGATGCATTATGCGAACCATTTGTAAGGTCATCATAACAACCATGAACAAACCAATCCAACCCTCATCGTCGTCCTGCCGACAATAACTATATTATTTGCAACAAGGTTTGCAGATCATCCTCTAGCCTGAGGAGACGCACGGTGGTAGACAGGGGAGTTGTCGGGCACGTACATTCAATCAAATCAATCAAGAGTTTATCTAAACTTATATATAAATGGAACTTTTTTGTGTGTGTGTGTCCGTTGCCTATAGACACCAAAACGGCTGAACCGATTTTCTTGCAAGTTTACACAGTTATACTATAAGCATCTGCGAGTGTTCATAGCTAAGTTTTGTATCGAGGTACCCCCGATAAATATCGAAAACAGATAATCGAAAAAATCGGGTTATAGAAGGAGTGGTCCGATTTCAATCAAATTTGACATACTCATAGACAAAGACATAAGAAACGATATTCAGACGTTTCAAGGTTGCAGTTCTTACAACAGCGCAGAAAATCGATAATATATATATATATAAAAGGCAAGATGTTTGTGTGTGCGTCTGTTTATCTGCCTGTATGTCTGTATTTTTTCAGCCCTTTTATTTTAGTTTTTGCTTCGGGTTTGGCTCTAAGTAGGTATAATTGTAGTTCTTAGTCTCAGCCATGATACCATTTATTCAGAGGACTTCTTTAGCCTTCAAAATTCAGTTTACAACGAAAAAAAACTTATTTGATATCGATACCAGGAAATCAAAATTTGACTTACATCCATTCATTTTTCTTTCAGTCTACGGTTTCGCTTTAACTGGAAACAACTATTGCTTTTTAGTCTTTCGTGCCAAAGTCCAAAGAGTCTGAGCTCCAGGACCATGGATTACAATTTTACGAACTGCATCTGCTATTCGGTGACTGTTATCGTTGCTTAGCGATGTTTTATATCAATACAAGACAAAATCATCTTTGATGGTGGATGTCTTTATGTTCAACATCCCTATAAACGTCCCTATAATCTCTCTGAAGATGGTTCATGCGCGCCGAAATCTTAGAACCAGCATAATAAAAAATATCCAAATGTGGGACAATTTTTGTCTTTATTTTCACCTTAAATTAAAGCCAAAATACCATGTTTAGAGCTCAGAAATTAGAACTTAGAAATACCATGTCTGGAGCTCAGACTCAGCCTAAAGAATATTTTTGTGAAGTTTGGTGAGAATCGGATAAAAATTGTGGATTTGTATAAAGGACATACAGACAGATAAACAGACACACACACAAACATCTTGCCTTTTATATATATATATATATATATATATATATATATATATATTTTCGATTTTCTGCACTATTGTAAGAACTGCAACCTTGAAACTTCTGAATATCGTTTCTTATGTCTTTGTCTATGAGTGTATCAAATTTGATTAAAATCGGACCACTCCTTCTATAACCTGATTTTTTCGATTATCTATTTTCGATATTTATCGGGAGTACCTGGACACAAAACCTAACTAAGAACATCGCAGACGCTTATAGTACAACTGTGTAAATTTTCAAGAAAATCGGTTCAGCCGTTTCGGAGTCTATGGGTAACGGACACACATACACACACACACACACACACACACACAAAGTTCCTTTTATAAATAAGTTTAGATTTTACGCATGCTACTTGTTTGATTTTTGATTTTGTCGACTGTCGTTACTGCTTGGAATTCGTGCCGGAAGCTACAATAGGAACATTTCAAAGTGTTTGGATATTTTTCTTTTTAATCATTTCACCCCAAGCAATGCAGAACTGCCACTGGTGTGCAGGGGGTTACAGAAGAGGAGAGTGATGAGAAAGAGGAACAAGTTACGTAGGTGTCAGAGAATGTGTAAGACAAGGATGAGAATACAGGTGCGAATAGGGCTGCATGAGATTGGAAAGGAAGAACATGATACAAGGGTTGTCGGGGAAAATGTGAATCAAGAAGGTAAGAGATGGTAATTTACTTTGCATTTAAATTCTTGGAAATAGTAGCTTTCAGGGAAGCAAGTATACGGAAGGGACTTCCACGGCGGCAAGTGCGAGAAAAGAAGCTATTAGAGTAGAAGTTGCGGTTACATTTGAACGGTTTCCCTGTAAAAGAATGGGACCTTGTCGCTAGTCTATTAGCTCGAGTAAATTCATGCAGTGGGGATACCAAGGAGCTAAGCTCAACGAAGCAGAAGCCGTGAAAGTATTTGTAGAAGAGACAGAGGAAAGCTGCATTGCGCCGGGGAGAAAATGACTGCAGCTGAGATACCAAATCGGGATCGATCATTTTGCACATTCTTCGTTGGATTTTGTCAAGAACCTTAAGGTGAATAGTAGGGGCATCCGACCAGATGTGACACCATTATTCAATACACGGGCGGATGGTAGATTTATATATGTGCAGGACAGATTCAGACGAGAAAAACTTCCTGGCTTTACACAGTGAATTGACCTTCTTAGCAGTAGATTTAGCTATGGGTTCGAGGTAGTCATTCCACTTGAGGTCTGCTCAGATATTTAGGCTGAGGAAGCGCATTGTTTTGCTTTCAGGGAGATTAACCTTATCCATGCTAATTGGGGAAGGGAACGAGTCATTTCTTACCCCAGATTGGAAGTATTTTTCAATCTCAGCAGCGAGACGCGTTTTGTCAGCCTCGGCGGATTTCTTTTGACATAGCTGCAGGAAAATGTAACCACTAGCGTAGAAGTTGTGGTTACATTTTACTGGTTTTACTGTAAAATGGTGGGATCTCGTTGCTAGTCTAATAGATCGAGTAAAGACATGCAGAGGGGCACGAGGGAGCAGAGGCCGTGAAAGTATTTGTAGAAGAGACAGAGGAAAGCTACATTGCGCCGGGGAGAAAATGACTGCAGCTGAGATACCAAATCGGGATCGATCATTTTGCACATTCTTCGTTGGATTTTGTCAAGAAGCCTGAGATGAATAAGAGTTGAAAGAGTTGAATGAAGTCAATGGTGATTACGAAGGTGTTTGGGTGATCACTGGTAATGGCGACGTTATGCCTTCTATTCATCTTCTCAAGAGGACTAGACTCAACACGGAAGCTCACATCAAATGCTCTGAAAAAGTAGTGCTGACCTGTGTCAAGAAGGTGGCTGCTGGAAGATCCTATGTCTGGTAACAGGACTCTGCACCATATCACACAAGAGAGGAGAACTCAGTCATGGTCGTCAGACAATTTCCGCCACCACATGGTTCCTTACATCTGGCCACCTAACTCCCAAGATTGCAACCCCTTGATTATTATGCTTGCGACGCAGATGAGCGAGAGACAAAGAAAACTCCTTGTAACACCAAAGATTAACTGAAGGCAAGAATTATGGCAGCATTCACAAACTTAAACAAGGAGACCGTCCTGAAGAGATGCGGGAGATTCCGAAATCGTCAGAACACCGTGGTTGAAGCCAATGGTGATTTTATTAAATAAATTTACTCTTTATTATTTCAAGATATTTTTGTGCAATTTTAGTAAATATATTTATTAAAATAAAATGTCAATGTTATTTTCCTTTTTGTGTAATTGAGACGACAATTCATTCATCGCCTCTTATATATATATATATATATATATATATATATATATATATATATATATATGGAATAAATTATTCCAAATTAAGCCTGATCATAATTATGGGGTCTTTGACTCGAAAGTAATCAAGTCTCCTCGCATCGTAGGTTCCCCAAAGGTTTGTAGAAATAAACGAATAAATAAATAAGAAAATCTTGTTTTAAAAAAATGTCTAGAGGGAGCAAATTATCTTCAAAATTACGGTCCTACAATTTTTTGTCCCTGGAGGAGATTAAGTCGAAAAGAAGAACTACAACCCAGTTACATTTGCAAATTTTAAATCACTTTTTTTCTGTTTTTTTTTTATTTATTTATTTCTTATATTTTGTTGTGACGTCGATTTAATTTTTTATAGAGCTAATCCGAGAAAAGGAATGTATCACGTATCGTCGATTCTTGGAGGTAGGAGCGAAAAAGACTGGGGTTGGAGTTAGTTTGTATGTCGTAAATGGTTAGGTGGTGGCAGAGAAATGTTGTCCCTGTCGCTCGAAGCCGGGCGATTAACGCCTCTTACCTCCGGAGGACATTTAACACATTGACGAAATCGAATTTGACGGATTTTTTCCTGGGGATGTGTTATGTGGTGGGTATAGGTACGCAAATGTTGATGTGCACAGATAGATAGATAGATAGATAGATAGATAGATAGATAGATAGATACGAACAGACTGACATAGATAGATAGATAGATAGATAGATAGATAGATAGATAGATAGATAGATAGATAGATAGATGTACAAATTGAGATAGGTATGAACAGATATATATAAATAGATGATAACGGACTGAAATTCATACAAATAGCAGACAAGATGCATATATAAGCACAAATATAAAAATAGTACAAACAGACATGAATGCTGAATGAATTGAAAAAATATATTACGACGAAACATATATATATACAGAGAAAGAGAGAGAGAGAGAGAGAGAGAGAGTAACGGTAAACAATTCGTAGTAAAAAAACTTCCCTTATTCAAGTGGATCCTAAAAATATAATATTGAAAATTATATTAAAAATGAATCACAAAAAGAGTTCAATGTATTTCATTACAGAGCAAATATAAATATATATTCGTGTGTGTGTGTGTTTATCAAAGACGCGTTTCGACAAAAAAAAAAAAAAACAAAACTTCTGATGAGTCCAAAGAGAACGTCTTTCTCCGGAAAATGGATCTTTGATAAAAAATTCTCACTTTGTCTCATCACTTTCACACACACACACACACACACACACACACACACACACACACACACACACACACACACATATATATATATATATATATATATATATATATATGATTTTGTGATAGATAAGGTGAGATTTTCTTTGGATATTTTGAGATGATTTCTAAGAATATTTAAACATTTTTAATGGGTATGTTAGTGTCGAGCGATTTAATAACCAAACATGTTTTTGTACCTAGCTGATTGACGTTAGCTTCAACATCCCGAATCCAGGGTTTCGTAGAAGAATCTGTCCGTCCGCTATTCAGTAGATATCAGCAATTTACTGCTTATAGTTTTCGATTTTTGCACACACACACACACACACACACACACACACACACACACACACACACACACACACATATATATATATGTATATATATATATATATATATATATATATATATATATATATATATATGTAACAATGTAATGATATTATATTATATATATATATATATATATATATATATATATATTGTGTGTGTATTTTGGCAGCATTTTTTCATTAATGCAGGTTTCATTGAATAATATAGACAAGTTTTGTCTATTAATTTTGTGTTGGATCCGTTCGTACCGTCTGATATACTTGATGGTGATGTCGTTGAAAGACAACAAAAAAATCACAGTAACTGTTGATTTTTTTATCGGGTCTAATCTTCCGACTCACATAAGCCATTATCAAGTTTTATCAACGAGCGTTTTTCTCAGAAGTGTGCGTTGATAACCGTGTTGTTTTAAATAACGGAATATATTTGAATTTTCATTAAAGTGCAACGTCAGACGCCGTGAGAGCGAATTTGTAGTGTGGCCAATGTAGACATTATTTAGCTTGTTAGAGATACATTCTCTAAATGGACATATGAATTTATAAGCTACATGGTTTTTTTGCAAATCACTAACGGTGGGGGAAGAGTCGTTGCGGACGAATGAATTGGATGTAGTGGATTTACTGTAATATAATTCTTTTGTTAGAGTCTGTCGGAGAAATACTTAGTATTTATGAGTTTTTTTAGGATATTTTCATCTAGTTGGTAGTTGGAGTGCATCTGGCTACGGTATAAGAGAGTGATATGTTTGGGATTGGTTGGGCTAGTATCATTATAACACGTACATACTTAAACAAGAAAATAATAAACAGAAACTAAAAATCCTGGAAGCAATCTACATTAAACAATTTAAACCTGGTTTGAATACGATCAATTTTGATATTTCCAATAACGTACTCAAATGCCTGTCATCAGATCAGGGACCACAACGCCACTATTTTGTCACTGTCTTCGGCCATCCGCCACGGTAGGGATGGACTTGTATTTTCAAATTAATTCTCTTTATTATTAATAGCTTAAATGTTCTATGTTTACTGTGTGTTAATATTTATTCTTTGATAATGGCTTATGTGAGCCGAAAGCTCAGACCCGATGAAAAAAATCAACAATTACTGTGATTTTTTGTTGTCTTTCAACGATATCACCATCAAGTATATCAGACGGTACGAACGAATCCTACACAAAATTAATAGACAAAACTTGTCTAGATTATTCAATGAAACCTGCAGTAATATATATATATATATAGGGAAGTTTTGTAATTTGCTTGAAGCATTGTGTATATTAGGTGTATGGTTAGGTCTTGAAGGCTATCACAATGCGTTTGGTAAAATAAAGTAAGGTAAAGATGGTGTTTGGTATTACCTATTTATTATTCATCAACTGTGATCAAACCACGAACTTTATGCTAATTCTACCTCAGCCTATAATATAGCAAACATTCGTCCGCCTTTTTGAATCTCAAATGAGCCGAACGCATTGTATGCTTTTTTTATTGTTATTTTTGTGCAAAAGTGAAACACGGAGCTATTTTAACTCCCTTGCAAAATAGATATTTAGAAAGCATGATAATAAAAAAATATCCAAATGTTGGAGAATTTTTGTCTTTATTTTCAACTGAAATTAAAGCCAAAATACATTGTTTAGAACGGTTCATGATTAAACATAATAAACATTCACTGTCTGTTATATTTAACAGTATATGTTTAGAAAATAGACATTTTTAATTTCAGTTGAAATTAAAGACAAAAATTCTCCAACATTTGGATCATTTTTTTAATTTGGTTCTAAGCTTTCGGCTTTAGAACGGCTCATGATTAACCATAGTAGACATTCATTGTCTCTTATATTTATCAGTATATGTTTAGAAAATTATTTGCTGCCTCGATACACTATATATATATATATATATATATGGGGAAATAGTACTTGAGTTTTTCTGCTGTCCACGACTACAAGTTTCATGCGGACGTGAAGGTAGTCAATGTAACACTCGCACAATTGCCATGCGGTAAATAAGAAACACAATATTCATTTAATGAAGATTAAATTGTGGCACTGTTTTTTCAAGTAATTTTGTTTATCCTGTTTTTGTTTAGGTACCTTCCAAAAAATCGCTAAAAAACAGCATAGTACGAATAAAAAAGTTCATAAACTTAATAAAAAAAACTTTTTCCATCAAAATATTTATATTTTTATTAAAAGGAAAGATCAAAGCAATTTTTAATTTTAAAAAAATTTTGAATCCCTGCTAATATTTTCGAAATTTTGATAGGAAATGTCGTTTTATTTGAGTTAGCGACTAAAAAAAAATTACGCCTTTATTACAATAGGTTACATAAATAATGACACAACCCACTTTTTTCCCGGTAACAAACACATTAATTTGAAAATTCTCGCAAAAAACAAATAATAGTCAGATTCGAATGAATCTTTCAGTCCTCATTCACAAATGAATAAAATATTTTTGAAATTATTATTTTTTTAAATTTCCTGGTGAAAATATTTTTTAACTCTGTTCCCCCCCTCTACGTAAATCTATAAAATTTTAATAAATTTTAATTAGCTGTAAAAAATTTTTTTATTAGTTAAATGCAGGACTCATTGGGGCATATAAATCATCTATGTTTTTTATTCTAAAGTGGACAACCTGGCCGAAAATCTGCTCCGAAGAGTAAGATAAAAATGCAATAAAACTCTGATATAACTTAATTTGATAAACTTTTAATTGCTGGAATAAATAATAATTATTAAGGACATTATAGTCTGAAGAAAAAAAAATTTTCGTTTACTAATAAAATTTTGAAATAACTGTTTATATTTTTTATTTTTTTATTATAATAATTCATAAAAGTGTTAAAAATATTTTAAAAACCTGTTATAAAAACGTTGTTGAATTTCTTTTTTACTTAAGAATTGATTATCATATTGCCTATCGAAAACTGAAAAGTTTAATAAAAATCATTCACCAATTTTACTTTTAAAATAATTTAAAAAAATTAAATTTTGGAAATTTTTATTAAGTACGGTGTTCCATAGGGGTCATAACAAGTTTCCGTAGAGGTCGTCTTGTTTTTAGAAGTTAACAAGTGTTTGGATGAATTCCCCTTACATCGAAAACTACACAAACCACACTTTGATTCTAATTTCATTCTTTTTTTATTAAATTAAAATTACTCTAAAAGAAATTTAATTTTTCAGAAAGCATATTAATAATTTAAGATAAATATGTAATATCTAAACATAAAAATATTTAATATTTCAGAAAAATATTAATAAATAACATAATATATCTTAGTTCGGTTATTTTAATTTAATTCTTTCTTTTAAAAGAAATTTAAATTTTTATTTATTCAGAAAGCATATTTTTATTTATTCAGAAAGCGTATTTTATTTTTATTTATTTAGAAAGCGTATTTTATTTTTATTTATTCAGAAAGCATATTTTATTTTTATTTATTCAGAAAGCACAGTCTGGCTATAAATCTAAACTAAAATTCTATAAAATATTATACTTGCTGAAAATATTATGTTAAATTTTTAAATTTTACTATTTAGTTAAAAAACAACAAAAAAAAAACAAAAAAAATTAAATTTCCAAATGTTACGTTTTAAGCTACATGAATTTTTTGTCACTTTCGGTCGCCATCCAAACGTCATTCACACCTGCTACTTGTCAACACATAATTTATCGCTTAGATAAGCGCTGACAAGAGGTCTACCGTCAGTAAAGAGTGATTTATTTCGTAAATTTCCCGACAGTAAGCAGTTAATACTTGTTTGAAATCAAATAAAGGTAAGTTTCAATTATAAAAATCAACTTAAATAACGTGTCAAAGAGGTATATTTTTTTGTGCAAGATTTTTAAAAGAGAAACTTAGCTACTATTTACACAATGTGTTGATTACTCAATAATGGCGGTAAATTTTTAAAAAAATTTTTCAGCAGTTAAATTTGTGATTCCGAGCAATATAATTTCGGTTTGAACTAAACCAGGGAATTTTGCTTACTGTAATTAGTAAATTTGATCTCTTGGCTTTCAATTAAAGCTAAAATTAAAGCTTCAAGAAAGCATTTTTATTTTTAAAAATTAAATTTAAATTGAGGTATCGAAAATGAGCAGTGATTTTTTGTAGGTACCTAATATTTATTATATACTTTGCACTGATGGGTCCTGGGCATGACGGTAAACTGCATCCGGCAGCAAGGGAGGTTGTGAGGAGCATGGAACCACCTCTTAATTGCTGTTGTTCTCAGGTCCACCCTGATCTGCACCTGTTAGGGTCCCAGCTATGGGCAAATAGTTAACCCCCAAACGGGGGTCAAAACATTATGAAAGTATAAAAATACACTTTTATAGAAATATATACATAAAAAAGACTTTTATAGAAAAATATATATTTTTGAAGGAAAAATATTACCAACAAAACAATTTTGAAGAAAAAATTATTACCAAACAAAAATTTTCATTAAAATCTGTCTAAATCAACCGTTTCACTATAATCGAAAATAAAAAAAAACCCTTAAAACACCACTTTTTTGGCATTAAATAACCCATGCATTGAGTAATGTCCTGTCTGCAAATTTTGTCTTCATTTATTTGTGTGTGCGTGTGCGCGTGTGTATACGGGGTAGCAATAAAGTTAATTGCCATACGTGATACACGCTTGAGCGATCATGTCTCTTTTGAGACATGACTGAGTGGGCAGAAGATTTTTCCGCAGTAGTTTGCCATTACTTTCGGTGATATAGTGATTGCCGACCAAGGCTACAGAAACCAATTTGTCCTGCTTTTTAACCTGTAGCGTACAGGTGAATGCAACGAATTTGACTGGAATTCGAACTCGGCTCTCCGATTTTTCGTTTCGATATCCACTGCACCAAAACATGCATAGTACTTACAATAACTGTTGAGACAAAGCAATTAGTCATATATATATATATATATATATATATATATATATATATATATATATGTATGTATATATATACATGTGTGTGTGTGTGTGTGTGTGTGTGGACCGCTTCTAGGTGGAATGGACTCTTCCTCTTGCTATAAATACTTCTCGGGACGCAGCTGTGAGGCAGTCATTAGACAATCAAGACGCAGCGTAGCTATATCGTTCGGACACATTTATCTGCTGATTACTAACACTTATCATTGTGTATACACGTTCGTGTTTATCTAATACACTGTTTGGACCTACCTTCCTGTTTCCGTGTCTTCCTTCCTGGACCAAACAGGTCACAACAACTTGACGACGAAGATTTCGCCACCACACCTCTACAACAATTTATATAATAACAAAACACACACACACACACACACACACACACACACACACATACACACACATATATATATATATATATATATATATATATATATATATAACAGAAACACATTGTAAATTATTTTATTGTACAAATGCACGGTACATTATTTTATTATAGGAATATATCATAGAAATTGATGTTTGGCGGACAGGAATTAACGAAAGCATTACTAACAAAATAGTAGTTATTATATGAATAACAGGATAGTTTTATTACTATTACTATTATTTTTATTATAACATGATGTGCAGGTAGCGTAAGTGGTATCGGCGTGCCGGGTTCGAATTCAGGCCTAGTCCGTTGCGTTCACTTTCCGTTAATAAATTGCATGAATATACCACTTCCCACCATCCCTGCTATAGATTAAATAGCTTTGTAGATTATGATCTCTAACCTTGGCTTCAAGCTAGTCTAGAATAAGGACGACACTGAATTCAAAGCCCCAGAGAAAACAGCGGTAAGCTAATCCTTTTACCTATTCCAAATAGTCTAAGCAATTCGTAAATATTAAAGGCCTCTATAGAAGCCCTGATCGCCTAAAATCTGAAGAGACATGATATTTTAAGTTAAGAAAAGTAATCTATCTGTGAAAGTATTATTTTTGAAATACTTGATAATCAAGTAGGTACGGAAACTTAAATACCTGGGAAGTGTTCTAACAGAGGATGAAAAATGCGAAACTGAGATCCGAATCATGGCCAAAAATGCATTCCAAAATCTATGCAGATTAATAGACACGAAAATTTCGATGAAAATAGAGTACTGAATTGTAAAGTGATTTCGGTCCTTCAGTATGGCAGTGAATGCTGGACAATCTCATCAAAGATGAAGAAAAGTCATGAAACAACAGAAATGTGGTTCTACAGAAGGATGCTAAGGATAACATCGAACAACGGCGAGGTTTTGAGGAGAATGGAAACGAAAAGGAAACTTATACTTAATATCAGAAAAAGACAGCTGAAATTTCAGGGATATGTAATAAGGAAAGAGGGCTTGGAAGAATCTGATATTCACAGGGCAGATAGGGAAAAAGAAAGACAGGTAAAAGCAACGCATGACATACTTGATGAGCTTGAGCAAATGGAGCGGGGTTTTGGGAGGGGTAACAAGAGAAATGGTGTTAGCTGTTACAAGGGATAGGAAGATGTGGAAGGCCATGAGCGTCTAACTTGTGAAGGAACACGACACATAAAAGAAAGAGATATCCGTTGTAATGAGGAATATGTTCCCAAGTTCTGACTTGTCTTCACAAGCAGATAAAGTGTATAACGTCGTGTTGGGGTGCCTTTCTCAGGCAGATGGTCGACAAGTGTCGGTGTTGGGAAGAAACCCCATGTTTCTTTTCGCTGTTGACGATTACTTTTCATCTTTTACCCCCAAGACTGTGAGAGTTGTGTTTCTACACGTAACAGACGCACATACACAATCACATAAACATGCAAACACGTATGCACACAGATATAAAAATAATACATTAAGCCTTTCCTCAATGTCTGTTTACATTGTAGATTAACGCTCCTTACCCTGATAAGTTTGCTTTGTCGTGTTATCAGAAGTTTGCGATTCTAAATTGGTTGGCCTATCAAGGCTATAAAAACAAATCTGCTCTACGATTTTACCCATAGCTTTAAGATAAAGAAAAGTATAAATTCAGGAACAGACGAAGAAAGGAAGGGATAGATAGATAGATAGATAGATAGATAGATAGATAGATAGATACTGAACAGGCTAAGATAGATAGATAGATAGATAGATAGATAGATAGATAGATAGATAGATAGATAGATAGATAGATACTGAACAGGCTAAGATAGATAGATAGATAGATAGATAGATAGATAGATAGATAGATAGATAGATACTGAACAGGCTAAGATAGATAGATAGATAGATAGATAGATAGATAGATAGATAGATAGATAGATGAACAGGCTAAGATAGATAGATAGATAGATAGATAGATAGATAGATAGATAGATAGATAGATAGATAGATACTGAACAGGCTAAGATAGATAGATAGATAGATAGATAGATAGATAGATAGATAGATAGATAGATACTGAACAGGCTAATGATAGATAGATAGATAGATAGATAGATAGATAGATAGATAGATAGATAGATAGATAGATAGATATGTGAAGAAGACGAATAAAAGAAATTACAAGTTTATTTCTGTTATAAATGCAATGACAGATTCAATATGTCAGTTATATGTGATACATGTCTGAGCGATCATGTCTCTTTCGAGACATCACAAACAAGCTAGAAGATTTTACCGTAGTAGGTTGCCATTACCTTTGACGATAGACCGGTTGCTATCCAATGCTATAGAACCAAATCTGTTCTGCTATTCAACCTATATCTGGAGGAATAAGAGATGGATTAATACCTTTCCCAATGGTATTTGTGCGTAAGTAAAATTACCCCATTGGAAATGACAGATTAACAGGTGTTTAAAAATATTTTTAAAAATATTTCGAAAATTGAAAATTATTGTAGTTTTACAAATTAATCAAAAGTTGTTAATGCTGTGAACCATCCATTTTAAGAAATATATCTTGCTCTCAAGAGTAGACTTATTTAATGGCGCCATGATTCTCTTATTTGCTATGTTAATTATAATTTTGTTTTCTTAATTAAATGTTGGTTTTCAATTAACAACTTACGATACTTAAAAAAATATGGTAATTTCAAAAAATTACCAGAAGTACGCAATTATCCAAGGATGCATTTTTCTAGGGACGCAAATCTCCTGGAACGCGTTTGTCCGGTACGCAACTGTCCTTTCCCTATCTATCTATCTAATCTATCTATCTATCTATCTATCTATCTATCTATCTATCTATCTATCTCAGTTTCTTTTCATTATCTTATCTATCTATCTATCTATCTATCTATCTATCTATCTATCTATCTATCTATCTATCTCCAGTTTTTTCATTATCTATCTATCTATCTATCTATCTATCTATCTATCTATCTATCTGCTTTATTATCTATCTATCTATCTATCTATCTATCTATCTATCTATCTAAGTCTGTTCTATCTATCTATCTATCTATCTATCTATCTATCTATCTAAGTATTTTCATTATCTATCTATCTATCTATCTATCTATCTATCTCAGTTTTTTCATTATCTATCTATCTATCTATCTCAGTTTTTTCATTATCTATCTATCTATCTATCTCAGTTTTTTCATTATCTATCTATCTATCTATCTATCTATCTATCTATCTATCTAAGTCTGTTCATATCTATCTATCTATCTATCTATCTATCTATCTATCTATCTAAGTAAGTTTTCATTATCTATCTATCTATCTATCTATCTATCTATCTATCTATCTATCTATCTAAGTCCTTTCATTATCTATCTATCTATCTATCTATCTATCTATCTATCTATCTATCTATCTATCTCCAAGGGTCGTTCAAAAGGTTCTAAGGCTTAGTTAGATTATGACGCGGTCCGGAACGGATTTATGTACAAAAAGCCCGAAACAGCGAACAGAAATAGAATATAACAGTCGTCGAATTCATATTCTTACAACGGAGCGAAAGCTTTTAGTCTGAGATTAATGATTGTTCCCTTTAATCGGAGATTTCAAGTTTTTCTTCAAGTTTTGAGGGTTTCAAAACTAAGTCTTATCGGTGCTTTTCGCCGAAACCTTATGGAAACAGCCGAAGTTGCAAGTTTGAAAGTGACGATGAAGTCAAAAGTGCTGTATGCGATTGGCTGAGACATCAGTCCAAAGATTTTTACGCTGAGGGAATACGGAAGCTTGTACACAGATGGGAAAAGTGTGTGACACTGCTGGGAGACTACGTTGAAAAATAAAAAAAAGTAAGCTTCTATCTGTATTAGAAGTCCTTATACCGAAAAATTCACCTTATTTATTGAATGACACTCGTATGAATTTACTCAAGCCACAAGATTAGCAACTAGGTCCCACTCATTTACTGTGAAACCAATAAAATGTAAACGCAAATTCTACTCCAGCGGTTTCTCTCGCAATTCTCACCTGTGGAATTCACTCCCATTTACTTGGATCCCCTTCAGCTACAATCTCCAAGAATTTAATTGTAAAGTCATTAGTCATCTCATATTTCACTAACCTGCATCCTCTCTCTAAGGCTCCTTTCTCCGTCCACTCCACTCTCATCAGTATTCTCATCCTTCTCTTACCTACTTCCTGACACCCTCTATAACCTGTCACTCTTTCTCGTAAGTTTCCTTCTGTGTAACCCCCTGCACACCATTGCTGTAAAGTACCTTGCTTGGGGCGATATGATTATAAAAAAAATGTTTATACTATTATAATTCGATTATAAAGTGGGGGCTCAATTCTACATTACAATTGATATATGAACTGATCCCTCACATTATGGCGACAGTCATCCTTCTCTCATGCTTCTTTCTCCATCCATTCCGTTCTCATCAGTATTCTCATCCTTCTCTTACCCACTTCTTGATACCTCCTATAACCTGTCACTCTTTCTCATAACTTTCCTTCTATGTAACCCGCTGCACACCAGTGGCAGTAAAGTACCTTGCTTGGGGCGATATGATTATAAAAAAGACATATAAAATCGGTCAACTCCCTAAAAGAGCTGGAAACCTGACATGTCTGAAGAGACGACATATTAACAATCTTCCATGGTTTTATGCCGATGAGACCAGGTGATGGGCGATGTGACCAGAGAACTTTGGTTGGTTGGTTGTTTTGTTTTTATGGCATATCAACCTCGGCTGGTCATTTATTGCCAACTAAATTTTTATTTATTAATTGCTGGTAATACCTTTTTCTTTCAACAATTTATTATTGTTTTTATATGTTTTGTGTCTAGTAATAATTTTTTCTTTTCGAGTATCAAGATTCATTTGGATTTGTTTTTAAGGGCAGGGTCCCTAAGTCCTACCCTGTTATTTAACCCATAACTGGAGGGAAGGGACGGATTAATACCTTTCCCAAGGGTACCAGTGCTTAAGAGAATGCAGGGTATTCAACTGGAATTCGAACTCGGCTCACCGATTTCTCTTTCGGCGTCGATATCCACTGCACCACAACGCACATCCGTCACTATACGCTTACAGCACCTGGTATTCCGAAACGGTCACCCATCTAAGTACTGGCCAGGCTCAATGTTACTTAACTTC
This sequence comes from Ascarosepion bandense, assembly GCA_037127315.1. Classification (NCBI taxonomy): domain Eukaryota; kingdom Metazoa; phylum Mollusca; class Cephalopoda; order Sepiida; family Sepiidae; genus Ascarosepion; species Ascarosepion bandense. Next base: position 402,137 of record JBBBDQ010002621.1, read on the forward strand.
GGTGATCGAGCGAGCTAGAGAATGTATTGTCTTCTCTACAGAATGTTTCCATGAACGCGAGTCCATGCAATGTCCTCCTTTGTTAAATGCTTATCATCTTTACCAGGTTTTGGTTGTGTCTTTCTTTCATCACTTGTGGGCGTCGACAGTTTTCATGAGCTTCTGATATCTGACAGAAATCACTTCTCTTGTTACTGATACTCGATAAAAACATAAAAGAACTGCTACCTCACTGATAAAGTACATTATCTTCCTAGACCCGACAAGCATTCTTCAATCGAACAATTTTAACACCTGTTCGTGTCTATGACTACGACAGCTACACTCTAATACTTACACTAATTCTAACATTTTTTAATATCGTTCACCTAACACAGGTCTCGAAATTCATTCAAAGTGATTATAACTTCTGATATGAGGAAGAAATAATTATGGTTCCACATCATGGAAGTAACATAGCGTGCGAAAGGAGTAATGGTTTAACAAGTGAACCTAAAGAATGGAACTCATTTTAAAATGAAACTTGCGACATAGTTCTGATTTTGAATTATATCAACTCTGGTGAGGATTCAGCAACTTTAGCCCTGATATGACGGCAATAATCCATTTTGGGTCTAATCTGATTTTTAATTATATCAACTCTGGTGAGGAGTGAGCAACATTAGCCCTGATATGACGGCAATAATCCATTTTGGGTTTAATCTGATTTTTAATTATATCAACTCTGGTGAGGATTCAGCAACTTTAGCCCTGATATGACGGCAATAATCCATTTTGGATTTAATCTGATTTTGAATTATATCAACTCTGGTGAGGATTCAGCAACTTTAGCCCTGATATGACGGCAATAATCCATTTTGGGTCTAATCTGATTTTTAATTATATCAACTCTGGTGAGGATTGAGCAACTTTAGCCCTGATATGACGGCAATAATCCATTTTGGGTCTAATCTGATTTTGAATTATATCAACTCTGATGAGGATTCAGCAACTTTAGCCCTGATATGACGGCAATAATTCATTTTGGGTCTAATCTGATTTTGAATTATATCAACTCTGGTGAGGATTCAGCAACTTTAGCCCTGATATGACGGCAATAATTCATTTTGGGTCTAATCTGATTTTGAATTATATCAACTCTGGTGAGGATTCAGCAACTTTAGCCCTGATATGACGGCAATAATTCATTTTGGGTCTAATCTGATTTTGAATTATATCAACTCTGGTGAGGATTCAGCAACTTTAGCCCTGATATGACGGCAATAATTCATTTTGGGTCTAATCTGATTTTGAATTATATCAACTCTGGTGAGGATTCAGCAACTTTAGCCCTGATATGACGGCAATAATTCATTTTGGGTCTAATCTGATTTTGAATTATATCAACTCTGGTGAGGATTCAGCAACTTTAGCCCTGATATGACGGCAATAATTCATTTTGGGTCTAATCTGATTTTGAATTATATCAACTCTGGTGAGGATTCAGCAACTTTAGCCCTGATATGACGGCAATAATTCATTTTGGGTCTAATCTGATTTTGAATTATATCAATTCTGGTGAGGATTCAGCAACTTTAGCCCTGATATGACGGCAATAATTCATTTTGGGTCTAATCTGATTTTGAATTATATCAACTCTGGTGAGGATTCAGCAACTTTAGCCCTGATATGACGGCAATAATTCATTTTGGGTCTAATCTGATTTTGAATTATATCAACTCTGGTGAGGATTCAGCAACATTAGCCCTGATATGACGGCAATATTCCATTTTGTGTCTAATCTGACTTTTGTAAAGACGAGGCGTGGCAGAAAGACTCTATCAAGACAGGAAACTGAATAGTTTCCTTCCATATGTGGCAACAATATTCCAGTTTTAGTCTAATCTAGCTTTTCTAAATCTAAAGTATAGCAGACGGAGTTAGGTATTTTCTGGGTCAGTCAACAGAATGACTCGACCATTTTTTCAGCATTTTTTAAATGGATTGTAGATATGAGTTCCACTTGGGATCGAAAGTGAATTTTAGACGCAGTAGACATTCACCGAACATCATGGAGCAAGAATCCGTTCAACATGAAAAGAATCGCCTGAAACGAATAAGCTAAGTTAATTTCTGCAAATGCAAAAAGTTGAAAGCATCAAGTGTACAGTTGTTTAGTTTTTACCGCCGACTTGAGGCCGACGTATTGTATACGGTCGCGTTTGTCTGTTTGTTTGGCTCTCTTTCCGTGGTCAAAATACCTCAATACTCGGTAGATAGATTCGGATGAAACTTTCAAAAATTATTGGACTTATGTTTGGCACGATTAGATTATTGGTTTGATACGGTACGCTATGAAGCTTCTGGGTTATTTTTCTGATATTTTCGCTAATATCTTTTCGTATGTTTCACTTACCAAATAGTGAATTGGCTTTTCTAGATTGCTTTACGTCATTATATTTTATGAACGCCCTTTTTTTATAATATTAAATAATCATCTTTTGCTATTCGCTGAGATGATGGCGGTATTACCTTGGCGGAGGTTTACGCTCTTTGACTGCTCTTACTTAGTATTTATTTCTTTAAATTTATGGCACTGTCGTCATGAGGCTAATTCAATTGCTAAGAAGAGCTCACGGCAGTTGTATACCGATAAAGTTATTGAAGAATTATCGCGTTCGATTATCTAAGAAGAGTTATTCTTTATATCGTTATTTTTTCTTTCTCTTTATGTTTTCTTCCTCGCTCCTTTTCCTTCTTTCTCACTTTCTTTCTTTTCTTCTTTCTTACTTTCTCATTTTCCTTCTTTTTTTCTTCCTTTCTTTATTTTTCTTTTCTTTGTTCTCTCTTTCTTTCTTTCTTTCTTTCTTTCCTTCGTTTTTTCTTACTTTCTCACATACTTTCTTTCTTCCTCTTATTTTAATTCTATCTTTTTCTTTCGCATTTTCATTCATTCATTCTTCCTGTTGTGTAGACAGACGGAATGACCTTCCCGACACCAATTATTGAAACATAGATTCGTCCATCTGCTATGTGTAGAACGTCAGCTCATGGAACAGAGGCAAAAAGGTGGTCATTAAGATAACGGTTCAGAACAGGTAATCTGATGGTCGGGTTTCAATTCAAGTAGGATTCGTTATGTTCACTTACGTGAAAATACGCTCGGAAAATATGTGAATCTACCACTTCTCCCAATCTAAACATATGGGTTAATCAGTCAATTAATTATTATCTCCCAAAGAATTCTTACAATCAAAAAATAATTCTGGATCTCGTCTTTTTAGTTTTCCGAATTCGGAAAGCTATTGAGAAGTACACATCACACCCACACCCACGCACACGCACCTATGAGTGTGTTGTGTGTGTGTGTGTGTACTTCTCTAACTTTTGACATTAAATCAATCGCAGTGCATGTCTCAAAAGACATATGTTAAGTTACGGTGACGGCCACATAGGAATGCTAGACTATAAAACAGATGGTCTACCCTAGTCACAGAAACGACTTTCTAACAAAAACGATTATGGAAGACATTCAAACGACATCAAACAGTCGTAAAAGATATCAATAACCTTTATATCTTTGCAACTAAGTCAGACGTTACATTTACCAAAAGAGATATGCCACACCTACGTATAAATTTATTGGATTTATACCCTGCATTAACATCGTCAAACATGGAAATCATGTCCAGAGGGATGGCGTAACAAGGTTCATTTGTTTTTAAAGTGAGGCGCGTGTTTCTCAGGTGATGAATAAGTGTGCATTCCACCAAATCTCAGAGGGACTACATTCCTTAGTTCTACCAGTTACACGGCTATGACCGGCCATACCACACACACATTTTATTGAACCACCCTCACCCCTTTTGTATTCCACTGGTCTGATATAACCTCCACTGGAACAGCTTGTTCCCACAAACGGCTACTTTGTGGAACCGATTCACAAAAGAATGATTCCCTGCTCGCTACAATCTTACCCTCTTCAAGTCTAGGGCCAACATATATTTTCCCCACTTATCACCATAATCTACACTTCTTCCCTCTTTCTCTTACATTCACAAATCAAAGTCATTCATACTCCTGAGAGGATGCTTCCATGGTCGCTACGATTTTTACCTCTTCAAGTCTAAGGCCAACATTTATTTTTCCCACTTATCCCCATAATCTACACATCTTCCCTCCTCTTACATTCATAAATCAAAGTCATTCATACTCCTGAGAGGATGCATCCATGGTCGCTACAATCTTAACCTCTTCAAGTCTAAGGCCAACATTTATTTTTTCCACTTATCCCCATTATCTACACTCCTTCCCTCCAAACCTTACATTCAGAAAACAAACTAATTCATATTCCTGAGAGGATGCTTCCCTGGTCGCTACAATCTTAACCTCTTCAAGTCTAGGGCCAACATTTATTTTTCCCACTTATCCCCATAATCTACACTTCTTCCCTCCTTCTCTTACATTCACAAATCAACGTCATTCATACTCCTGAGAGGATGCTTCACTGGTCGCTACAATCTTAACCTCTTCGAGTATAGGGCCAACATTTATTTTTTCCCACTATCCACATAATCTACACATCTTCCCTCCTTCACTTACATTCACAAATCAAAGTCATTCATACTCCTGAGAGGATGCTTCACTGGTCGCTACAATCTTAACCTCTTCGAGTATCGGGCCAACATTTATTTTTCCCACTGATCCCCATAATCTACACTTCTTCCCTCCTTCTCTTACATTCACAAATCAAAGTCATTCATACTCCTGAGAGGATGCTTCCCTGGTCGCTACAATCTTAACCTCTTCAAGTTTAGGGCCAACATTTG
>JBBBDQ010002622.1:0-40000 GCA_037127315.1 Ascarosepion bandense
GTGCAAATTCTATGTCGCTAATCTGTTATAATTGTTAGTTCCCCACGTTAGTGCAAATTCTATGTCGCTAATCTGTTATAATTGTTAGTTCCCCACGTTAGTGCAAATTCTATGTCGCTAATCTGTTATAATTGTTAGTTCCCCACGTTAGTGCAAATTCTATGTCGCTAATCTGTTATAATTGTTAGTTCCCCACGTTAGCGCAAATTCTATGTCGCTAATCTGTTATAATTGTTAGTTCCCCACGTTAGTGCAAATTCTATGTCGCCAATCTGTTATAATTGTTAGTTCCCCACGTTAGTGCAAATTCTATGTCGCCAATCTGTTATAATTGTTGGTTCCCCACGTTAGTGCAAATTCTATGTCGCTAATCTGTTATAATTGTTAGTTCCCCACGTTAGTGCAAATTCTATGTCGCTAATCTGTTATAATTGGCGGGTCCCCACGTTAGTGCAAATTCTATGTCGCCAATCTGTTATAATTGTTAGTTCCCCACGTTACTGCAAATTCTATGTCGCCAATCTGTTATAATTGTTGGTTCCCCATGTTAGTGCAAATTCTATGTCGCCAATCTGTTATAATTGTTAGTTCCCCACGTTAGTGCAAATTCTATGTCGCCAATCTGTTATAATTGTTAGTTCCCCACGTTAGTGCAAATTCTATGTCGCTAATCTGTTATAATTGGCGGGTCCTCACGTTAGTGCAAATTCTATGTCACCAATCCGTTATAATTGTTGGTTCCCCACGTTAGTGCAAATTCTATGTCGCCAATCTGTTATAATTGTTGGTTCCCCACGTTAGTGCAAATTCTATGTCGCTAATCTGTTATAATTGTTAGTTCCCCACGTTAGTGCAAATTCTATGTCGCTAATCTGTTATAATTGTTAGTTCCCCACGTTAGTGCAAATTCTATGTCGCTAATCTGTTATAATTGTTAGTTCCCCACGTTAGTGCAAATTCTATGTCGCTAATCTGTTATAATTGTTAGTTCCCCACGTTAGCGCAAATTCTATGTCGCTAATCTGTTATAATTGTTAGTTCCCCACGTTAGTGCAAATTCTATGTCGCCAATCTGTTATAATTGTTAGTTCCCCACGTTAGTGCAAATTCTATGTCGCCAATCTGTTATAATTGTTAGTTCCCTATGTTAGTGCGAATTCTACGTCGCCAATCTGTTATATTGGCGGGTCCCCACGTAAGTGCGAATTCTACGTCGCCAATCTATTATAATTGGTGAGTCCACACGTAATTGCGAATTCTTCGTCGCCAATCTGTTATAATTGTTGGTTCCCCATGTTAGTGCAAATTCTACGTCGCCAATCTGTTATAATTGGCGGGTCCCCACGTAAGTGCGAATTCTACGTCGCTAATCTGTTATAATGGCGAGTCCTCATGTAAGTGCGAATTCTACATCGCCAATCTGTTATAATTGTTGGTTCCTCACGTTAGTGCAAATTCTATGTCGCCAATCTGTTATAATTGTTAGTTCCCTATGTTAGTACGAATTCTACGTCGCCAATCTATTATAATTGGTGAGTCCACACGTAAATGCGAATTCTTCGTCGTCCAAACTGTTATAATTGTTGGTTCCCCATGTTAGTGCAAATTCTATGTCGCTAATCTGTTATAATTGGCGGGTCCCCACGTAAGTGCGAATTCTATGTCGCCAATCTGTTATAATTGTTGGTTCCCCACGTTAGTGCAAATTCTATGTCGCCAATCTGTTATAATTGTTGGTTCCCCATGTTAGTGCAAATTCTATGTCGCCAATCTGTTATAATTGTTAGTTCCCCACGTTAGTGCAAATTCTATGTCGCCAATCTGTTATAATTGTTAGTTCCCCACGTTAGTGCAAATTCTATGTCGCCAATCTGTTATAATTGTTGGTTCCCCACGTTAGTGCAAATTCTATGTCGCTAATCTGTTATAATTGTTAGTTCCCCACGTTAGTGCAAATTCTATGTCGCTAATCTGTTATAATCGGCGGGTCCCCACGTTAGTGCAAATTCTATGTCGCCAATCTGTTATAATTGTTAGTTCCCCACGTTAGTGCAAATTCTATGTCGCCAATCTGTTATAATTGTTGGTTCCCCATGTTAGTGCAAATTCTATGTCGCTAATCTGTTATAATTGTTAGTTCCCCACGTTAGTGCAAATTCTATGTCGCCAATCTGTTATAATTGTTAGTTCCCCACGTTAGTGCAAATTCTATGTCGCCAATCTGTTATAATTGTTAGTTCCCTATGTTAGTGCGAATTCTACGTCGCCAATCTGTTATAATTGTTAGTTCCCCACGTTAGTGCAAATTCTATGTCGCCAATCTGTTATAATTGTTGGTTCCCCATGTTAGTGCAAATTCTATGTCGCTAATCTGTTATAATTGTTAGTTCCCCACGTTAGTGCAAATTCTATGTCGCCAATCTGTTATAATTGTTAGTTCCCCACGTTAGTGCAAATTCTATGTCGCCAATCTGTTATAATTGTTAGTTCCCTATGTTAGTGCGAATTCTACGTCGCCAATCTGTTATATTGGCGGGTCCCCACGTAAGTGCGAATTCTACGTCGCCAATCTATTATAATTGGTGAGTACACACGTAATTGCGAATTCTTCGTCGCCAATCTGTTATAATTGTTGGTTCCCCATGTTAGTGCAAATTCTACGTCGCCAATCTGTTATAATTGGCGGGTCCCCACGTAAGTGCGAATTCTACGTCGCCAATCTGTTATAATTGTTGGTTCCCCACGTTAGTGCAAATTCTATGTCGCTAATCTGTTATAATGGCGAGTCCTCATGTAAGTGCGAATTCTACATCGCCAATCTGTTATAATTGTTGGTTCCTCACGTTAGTGCAAATTCTATGTCGCTAATCTGTTATAATTGGCGGGTCCCCACGTTAGTGCAAATTCTATGTCGCCAATCTGTTATAATTGTTGGTTCCCCACGTTAGTGCAAATTCTATGTCGCCAATCTGTTATAATTGTTGGTTCCCCACGTTAGTGCAAATTGTATGTCGCTAATCTGTTATAATTGTTAGTTCCCCACGTTAGTGCAAATTCTATGTCGCTAATCTGTTATAATTGGCGGGTCCCCACGTTAGTGCAAATTCTATGTCGCCAATCTGTTATAATTGTTGGTTCCCCACGTTAGTGCAAATTCTATGTCGCCAATCTGTTATAATTGTTGGTTCCCCACGTTAGTGCAAATTCTATGTCGCTAATCTGTTATAATTGGCGGGTCCCCACGTTAGTGCAAATTCTATGTCGCCAATCCGTTATAATTGTTGGTTCCCCACGTTAGTGCAAATTCTATGTCGCCAATCTGTTATAATTGTTGGTTCCCCACGTTAGTGCAAATTCTATGTCGCTAATCTGTTATAATTGTTAGTTCCCCACGTTAGCGCAAATTCTATGTCGCTAATCTGTTATAATTGTTAGTTCCCCACGTTAGTGCAAATTCTATGTCGCCAATCTGTTATAATTGTTGGTTCCCCACGTTAGTGCAAATTCTATGTCGCTAATCTGTTATAATTGTTAGTTCCCCACGTTAGTGCAAATTCTATGTCGCCAATCTGTTATAATTGTTAGTTCCCCACGTTAGTGCAAATTCTATGTCGCCAATCTGTTATAATTGTTAGTTCCCCACGTTAGTGCAAATTCTATGTCGCCAATCTGTTATAATTGTTAGTTCCCCACGTTAGTGCAAATTCTATGTCGCCAATCTGTTATAATTGTTAGTTCCCCACGTTAGTGCAAATTCTATGTCGCCAATCTGTTATAATTGTTAGTTCCCCACGTTAGTGCAAATTCTATGTCGCCAATCTGTTATAATTGTTAGTTCCCCACGTTAGTGCAAATTCTATGTCGCCAATCTGTTATAATTGTTAGTTCCCCACGTTAGTGCAAATTCTATGTCGCCAATCTGTTATAATTGTTAGTTCCCCACGTTAGTGCAAATTCTATGTCGCTAATCTGTTATAATTGTTAGTTCCCCACGTTAGCGCAAATTCTATGTCGCTAATCTGTTATAATTGTTAGTTCCCCACGTTAGTGCAAATTCTATGTCGCCAATCTGTTATAATTGTTAGTTCCCCACGTTAGTGCAAATTCTATGTCGCTAATCTGTTATAATTGTTAGTTCCCCACGTTAGCGCAAATTCTATGTCGCTAATCTGTTATAATTGTTAGTTCCCCACGTTAGTGCAAATTCTATGTCGCCAATCTGTTATAATTGTTAGTTCCCCACGTTAGTGCAAATTCTATGTCGCCAATCTGTTATAATTGTTAGTTCCCCACGTTAGTGCAAATTCTATGTCGCCAATCTGTTATAATTGTTAGTTCCCTATGTTAGTGCGAATTCTACGTCGCCAATCTGTTATATTGGCGGGTCCCCACGTAAGTGCGAATTCTACGTCGCCAATCTATTATAATTGGTGAGTCCACACGTAATTGCGAATTCTTCGTCGCCAATCTGTTATAATTGTTGGTTCCCCATGTTAGTGCAAATTCTACGTCGCCAATCTGTTATAATTGGCGGGTCCCCACGTAAGTGCGAATTCTACGTCGCCAATCTGTTATAATTGTTGGTTCCCCACGTTAGTGCAAATTCTATGTCACTAATCTGTTATAATGGCGAGTCCTCACGTAAGTGCGAATTCTACGTCGCCAATCTGTTATAATTGGCGCACTTCATGTAAGTAGGAATCCTTCGTCACCAATCTGTTATATTGGTGGGTCCTCACGTAAGTGTGAATTCTTTGTCGCCAATCTGCTATAATTGGCGGGTCCTCACATAAGTGCGAATTCTTTGTTGCCAATCTGTTATATTGGCGGGTCCCCATGTAAGTGCGAATTCTAAGTCGCCAATCTGTTATAATTGATGGGTCACCATGTAAGTGCGAATTCTACATCGCCAATCTGTTATAATTGGCAGGTCCCCATGTAAGTGCGAATTTTTCATCGCCAATCTGTTAAAATTGGTGGGTCCCCACATAAGTGCGAATCCTTCGTCACCAATCTGTTATATCCCGGGAGGGGATAAACAGAGAAAGAATAGTGCAAGAAATAATTCTTAACACTGAGGATATATGAATAGAGATTTGTTATACCTTAGTACAATAAACCAATACACGTACACCAATGAACAGTTAACAAGTGTAACAAGCAAGTAGGCAGTGTCTCTATCTAGGACGCATGCGTCCATCTCGTGAAGAATCCTTCAGTCTAGTGATGTCTAACTCTCGTCTAATGACGAAGGCTCGCGTATAATCACAATCACTCTTGTATCATGACGATGACTCTGTAGTTCATTCTAGTCCCTGTCTTTTATAACCCGGGTCATACCCATTCCTGGGTAGGACAGAATATTTCACTACAACAAAAACACTCCACTATCTTTCCTAAAAAGGCATTGCAATTCAAAAATAAGAATAGAAAAGAAACTGTAGAGTCATGATCGTCTATATTCGAAAGGGAGGAGCTAAATTCTGAAATCCAACCCAGAGAAAATGTAAGAGGAAAATACTCTAATATCTTTACTAAAATGTCATGGTAATTAGCAGATAATAAATTTTAAAAAATGTTTACAGGAGGATCAGTCAGTCAGTTAATTGCCATATGTGAGACATGCTTGGGCGATCATGTCTCTTTGTGACCATGTCTGAGTAAGCAGAAGATTTTCTCTCAGTAGGTTGCTATTTCTTTTCGTGGTAGACTGGCTGCCAACCAAGGCTATAGAATCCAGTCTGTTCTGCTATTCAATCCTTTTATCCAGATGTCAATTAAGTGCCATTTGTGATACACACTTAGCCAATTATCTGTTTCAGGCCATGATTGACTAAACAGAAGATTTTCCTTTGGTAGTTTGCCATTTCTTTCTGCAGTAGACTGGTTTCCAACCAAGGCTATAGAACCCTGTCTGTCCTGCTATTCAATCCTTTTATCCAGATTAGTCAATTCAGTGCGATACGTGATGCATGCTTGGGTGATCATCTCTTTCAGTCTATGATTGACTAGGCAGAAGATTTTCCCTCAGTAGGCTGCCATTTTTTTCAGTGGTAGACTGGTTTCCAACCAAGGCTATAGAACCCAATCTGTCCTGCTATTCAATCCTTTTATCCAGATTAGTCAATTCAGTGCGATATGTGATGCATGCTTGGGTAATCATCTCTTTCAGTCTATGATTGACTAGGCAGAAGATTTTCCCTCAGTGGGCTGCCATTTCTTTCAGTAGTAGACTGGTTGCCAACCAAGGCTATAGAACCAAATCTGTTCTGCTATTCAATCTATAGCTGGAGGGAGAAGAGATGGATTAATACCTTTTCCAAGGGTATTTGTGTGTAAGTGAATGAAAGGAATTACAAGATGATAGTCAATCTAAAATAAAAACATGCATTTCATGAGAGGATCAAATAAAAATATACTATCAACAATTTAGATCCCACCATCTGGATTAGCCTCCACCCATATCTGATGTAGCTGCCACCCACATTTAACATATGATTTAGCCTCCAAACACATTTACATTTTGATGTAGCCCCCCGCCAGCCATCTTCAGCATCTAATTTGGCACCCATATTAAATTTATTATCTGATTTAGACAATACCCATGTTTAAAATCTGGTTTAGCTCTAAACTACATTTAATATCTGATTTAATCCCTACCAAAATATCTACGTATGCAAGCTGCATTTACCCTAGTTGGGTTGAGCCGGCTTTCTTCCCAATGGAGAAAGTCTGATTGGAATTTGTTTAAGGGCAGGGTCACAAGTTCTACCCTGTTATTTAACCCATAACTGGAAGGAAGGGATGGATTAATACCTTTCCCAAGGGTATCAGTGCATAAGTGAATGCAGGGCATTCAACTGAAATTTGAACTCTGCTCACCGATTTCTCTTTCCGAGCTGATATCCACTACGCCACAATGCATATCCGTTAATAAATGCTTACAGCACTTGGTATTCCCAAGCAGTCATCCATCTAAGTACTGACCAGGCTCAACATTGCTTAACTTCAGTGATCGAATGAGAATCAGTGTACTCAACGTGATATGACCCTAAACTAATCCCTACATGACATCTGATTAACCCCCCAATCACATTTAATCTGATTTAGACCCTAGCAACATTTAACATCTGATTTAACCCCATCTACATTTAAAATCTGATTTAACCTCCTACCCAATTTAATATAATTGGATTTAGACATTGCCATATCTAACATCGTAATTAGACCCCATCCTTATTTTTAACATCTGATTTAACCCTACCAACTTTCAAAATTTTATTCAGCCACTTTACTTGATATCATGATATCCCACTTAATATCAAAATATACTTAACCCTTTTTAAACATTTACATTGTTGGGGAGTAGTTTTCGCACTGAAGGTCATAATCGGCCTATGTTGGTTGCTAATCGACTTAACGTACCTAAAATGTTAGGAACTTGGTAATCTTCCACTGAAAGCTGACTCCTTAGTATTCAGCTAACTGCCAACTAATATCAACTGCCTAGTAGTTCTACTGAACTCCAATAGAACTCCCAAGAACTTCTCCCGTTAACTTCCTGTTAACTCTTATTAATATAGGAGTGAGAGTCCATTATCTGAGGAATAGGTGTGTTTCCCCATAACATACATATACAAAGTAAAGTTAAATATTCATCAATCCAACCCACTTCCAAAAATTTGAGGCTGAGAACTTTCCAACCACCAACCACTCATAAAATTTTTTTTGTAATGTACACTTATCAATATTGCCAGCAATACGAGCAGAATGAAGGTTTAAAATTTTATATTACAAGTGAGCAACAAGCCAACTACAAAAAAGGAAAAATGTTATATACTGGATCTTTATAAATAGAAATTTAATATGAATTATTTCCATGTTAATTTGAAATATCGGATCTGGAAAATGAAATATCAATTAAATTATCAAAATATCAAAAATGTTCCAGGCTTAAATATTGATTTATTCACTTAAACTAAGACGGCATATATTAAAAAGAATAACTGTTAATATGGGCCACACAATTAAGATCAATATTACAATAGTCTGTCATTCTAGCTTACCGTAATGAAATTGCCAAAGTGTTGTGCATGAGGAACCAGGTTCGATGTCGTAGCTTTTAAAACGTGATTATTTCCTTTTTCTTTGATTGACTTTTCCATCCTTCTCTTGCTCCTTTCTAACTGGTTCGTCTTTCTCCTTACTCTCCTCCTATCTAATATTTTACTTTTATGTAGCCCCCTGCACATCAGTGGCGTTACCGCATTGCTTGGGGGATACGATTAAAAACAATTCAATGGCTTAAATTCAAATTTAAAGTCCTTCCCAGAGTTTTAGTCTTCTTACGAGAGTTTATTGAAGAAAAAACTAGTTGAGGAGCACTCGTCTCTATCCTTGCTAGCTTTCAGTTACTTTATAACAATGTGAATTTCAGTTCGAGAAATTTAGATGTGTCTCTCAAAATAAAGACATTTTTTCTTATAATCATATCGCCGCAAGCAAGGCATTGTAGGAAGTTACATATGAGGAAAGTTATGAGAAAAAGTGACAGGTTATATAGGGGGTGTCAGGGAGTAAGAGAAAGATTAATGTGGCCATAAACTGGGGGATCAGTTTATGTATTGATTGTAATGTAGAATTGGTCGCACACATTATATCCACATTATAATAATATAGAACTTTTTTTTCTAATCTTATCGCCCCAAGCAAGGCATTTTATTGCCACTCTTTTGCAAGGGGTTACATATGAGGAAAGTTAGAAAGAGTGACAGGTTATAGGGGGTGTCAGGAAGTGGGTAAGAGAAGGATGAGGCTACTGACGAGAGTGGAGTGGACGGAGAAAATAGCATTAGAGAAAGGTATGAGAAAGAGTGACAGGTTATAGGGAGTGTCAGGAAGTGGGTAAGAGAAGGATGAGAATACTGATGAGAGTGGAGTGGAAGGAGAAAGAAGCATGAGAGAGAGGATGCAGTTAGTAAGGTAGGAGATGACTATTGACTTTACATTTAAATTCTTGGAGATTATGGCTGTCAGGGAAGCAAGTAAATGAAAGGGAATTCCACAGGTGGAAAGTGCGAGAAAAGAAGCTGATGAAATAGACTTTGCATTTACAATTTATTGGTTTCACAGTAAAAGGGTGGGACCTAGTTGCTAATTTTGTGGCTCAAGTAAATTTATATATAGGGGGCACCAGTGAGCTAAGTTCATCGGAGCAGAAACCGTGAAAGTATTTGTAAAAGAGACACAGGGAAGCCACATTGTGCCGGTTAGAAAGTGCCTGTATCTGAGCTGCCAAGTTGGGATCTATCACATTACAAATTCTTCACTGGATTTTGTCAAGGACTCCTAGGTGGATAGCAGGAGCACCCGACCAGATATAGCAGCAGTAATCAATGCACAGGTGGATGGTAGATTTATATATGTGCAGGATTGTTTGCTGATGGCAAATCTTCTTTGGAACAATACATATCCATCTCTCCTCCCCCAGCTATAGATTAAACAAAAGGAATTTTATCAAGCAAACATCATTGTTATCTTCAAAATATTTTGTAATATTCACTTGCAAAAAACAAAATAATTATTCTTATAATCCAAAATAAGAGCTTTAAATAATTCACAAAGTGTTGGTAACAAACAAAGTGTTCTGTAACAAACAAATCAATCAGTATTAAATATTCAATAAATGTCTAGCCATTTCTATTGTATGTTTTGATTGTTCTAGTTCCATATGACATGACTCTTCTGGATATCTTAGTTTCACTTATTTTTTCTGAGTAACTTAACTCTGGATGTGCATTGTGGTGCATTGGATATATGCGGAAATACCCTTAGGAAAGGTATTAATCCATCTATTCCTTCCAGTTATGGGTTAAATAACAGGACAGATTGGGTTCTATAGCCTTGGTCGGCAACCAGTCTACTGCAGAAAGCAATGGCAACCTACTGACCAGTCAGTTATGTCTCGAGAGAGACATGATCACCCAAGCGTGTATCACGTATGGCACTTAACTTACGATTAACTTAACTCTCCATGATTTTGTTCCTCTCTGCTGTGGCCAGGTATTGAACTCACAACTAACTTACTAATTTTAAAAAAAAAAATTCTTATTTATTTTCTTGAAATGTCTGCCTATATTTCCTAGATAAGGTGTTCTATTTATTTACACTATTTACATTGTTAGAACTTTATTGTCATATTACCAACATTTCGGTCATTGTACACTTCAGCCTTCTTCAGATGACACACATTGGATTTTCGAACCTAGCCATAACTACAGAAGTAGATTGTTCTAGTTCCACATGTCATGCTTTTTTAGTGAATTCCCTTCAGTAACTCAACTCTCCAAGTTTTTTTTTTTTTATCTCTGCTGTGGCCAGGAATTGAACTCACAACCTATGCTTTTATCCATTTAACACAAAAAAGTTGATCTGTAAGTGTATAGTAATGTAATGTCAACAAATGTAAACATACAATGTTATGGAAAGTCCCAAAGATTAATGATATGGTTAAGTGATTGAGTGGTCTAAGATGCTCCTGATCAGTTGATAGCTTCCCCTATGTTGATAGGTGTCACAGGTTCAAATCCTGGTGAATGACATATTTTCATTACAAAATTTATTTTAAATAATCAGGCTGGTAGAAATAAATATATAAATACACTGCTTGATTAAAAATAGAATATATATATATATATATATATATATATTATGCTCTCATTACGATTGAGCTCTCTAGAGAAGAACATTTTTAAAACACTTTCCACTTCTGCGATATATGCGTAACTCTTCAGAAATGAACTAAGTTTTTTCAGTGACTGGTTTGTGTACCTACTGCTGATATACAACACGTTAAAATCTCCTTTCTCTGATTCCATGCGTCTATGGCTTAGGGGGTAGCGACTCTGACTGACACCAAATCGGTCAAGTTTTAATCCCGGCCAGAAGCAAGTGGATGTGTCTAGCCAACTGATGAGCTGTGATACAGCAAAACAGGCTTGTATGTTGATGACTAA
The DNA here is from genome assembly GCA_037127315.1 of Ascarosepion bandense. Taxonomy (NCBI): domain Eukaryota; kingdom Metazoa; phylum Mollusca; class Cephalopoda; order Sepiida; family Sepiidae; genus Ascarosepion; species Ascarosepion bandense. Next base: position 11,016 of record JBBBDQ010002622.1, read on the forward strand.
TATATATATATATAAACTTATTTATAAATGGAACTTTGTGTGTGTGTGTGTCTCTGTTACCTATAGACTCTGAAATGGCTGAACAGATTTTCTTGAAAATTTACACAGTTGTACTATAAGCGTCTGCAAGTGTTCTAAGCTAGGTTTTGTATCAAGGTACCCCCGATAAATTTAAAAAATGGATAATTGAAAAAATCGTGTTATAGAAGGAGTGGTTCGATTTTAATCAAATTTGATACACTCATAGACAAAGACATAAGAAACGATATTCAGAAATTTCAAGGTTGCAGTTCTTACAATAGTGCAGAAAATCAATAACATATACATATATAAAAGACAAGATGTTTGTGTGTGTGTGTCTGTTTATCTGCCTGTATATCTGTATTTTTTTCAGCCCTTTTATTTTAGTTTTTGATTCAGGTTTGGCTCTAAGTAGGTATAATTGTAGTTCTTAGTCTCAGCCATGATACCATCTACTCAGAGGACTTATTTAGCCTTCAAGATTCAGTTTACAATGAAAAAAACTTATCTATATCGACACCAGGAAATCGAAATTTAACTTACATCCATTCATTTTTCTTTCAGTCTACAGTTTCGCTTTAACTGGAAACAACTATTGCTTTTTAGTCTTTCTTGCCAACGTCTGAAGAGTTTAAGCTCCAGGACCATGGATTAGTTTTAAAGCTTTCATTACACCTGAGCAACGCCAGGCTATACTGCTAGTATATATATATATATATATATATATATATATACACGCACAAACATACACACATGAAAGGAGAAACGTGTGGAACCTTTTTCTGTTTTTAATAATTGGTAAGTGTCATACCTTATTTATACATACATCAAATCAGGGAATGCAAAATGATACTAACGTCTGCTCACTCACGCAGAAACAGGAACAATTTTCTCAAAAATAGCAGTGAAGAAAAAAACATTTTCCAATGCTCGAGCTGTCTCATCAAGACATCGCACCATGTTTTCCCTCCTTTTGCCCACAAATGTTTGAAATCTCCAGTACAGGAACTGGAGGAGAGAAAACATGTGCTTTTCCACAGAGCATACATTACAGGAAACGCTCTCTACAAGCACGACAAAAAATTAAAAAAAAAATCTCAGTCAACTACAACAAGAAACACATCTACTAATTACACTATAAATCAAATAAGTTAATTAACAATTGCAAATACTCCAGGTTGGCAGAAATGACCTAGTTAACAAATTATTCAAACTCAATCTACTGAATATATGACTAGAAGCATTCAGCTTTGGTTAAAAATTTGTCACTTGTTTACCGAAAAATGACACCACATATTGCATAATCAAAAACTACCAATACAATGACTCTGATTTTACCAAATGATATATTCCAGGCCTAATCACAGACACATTCAAAACAATTCTGTCACAGATATCTAAAAGCCCTAAAGGAATTAGCAAATGACGAAAGCATTCACATATCTTCTTCTGATAAGCATGGAAGAATCATAATCATGAACAAACACATGTACCAATAGAAAAAAATAAATGAAAACAAAACCACAAAAGAGATACAGAAACTCATAAGCAGCAAATTCCGAATAAAAGAAGACACTCTCCCACAACAACCCCCACATTACACTGACTTCTAAAAAAATATAAACCAGATATATTAATGAGACCTATATCAAGAATAGACAGTGCCCCACTAAAACTAGCTGGTGAACTAAGCACAATCTTAACAGCACACCTTGTTAAAATCAGTCCATCAGTCAGTCATTTAAGTGCCATCTGTGAAACATGCTTGGGCAATCATGATTCAAAAGAGACATGACTGACTGGGCAGAAGATTATCCTGCAGTAGGTTGCCATTGCTTTCAACCAAGGCTATAGAACTCAATCTATCCTGTTTTTTTTTATGCATAGCTAGAGGGGGAAGAGATGTATTATATTATTAAGTAGTAAATAGTGGGGGATCAGTTTATTACTTCATAAAATTATAAAACTAACCCCCCACTTTATGCCCAATAAAATCCTTAATCGTGTTTTCAACTATTATATTCAGTCAGTCAGTTAAGTGCCATACGTGATACACGATTTGTGTGATCAGGTTTCTTTCGAGATATGATTGACTGGGCAGAAGATTATCCTGCAATAGGTTGCCATTGCTTTCTGTGGTAGACTGGTTGCCAGCCAAGGCTATGGAACTCAATCTATCCTGTTTTATTTTTACGCATAGCTAGAGGGGGAAGAGATGTATCATATCATTAAGTAATAAATAGTGGGGGATCAGTTTATTACTTCATAAAATTATAAAACTAATCCCCCACTTTATGCCCATTAAAATCCTTAATCATGTTTTCAACTATTATATTCAGTCAGTCAGTTAAGTGCCATACATGATACACGATTTGTGCGATCAGGTCTCTTTTGAGATATTATTGGCTGGGCTGAAGATTATCCCGCAATAGGTTGCCATTGCTTTCTGCGGTAGACTGGTTGCCTGCCAAGGCTATAGAACCCAATCTGTCCTGTTATTTAACCCATAACTGGAAGGAAGATATGAATTAATACCTTTCCCAAGGGTATTTGCGCGTAAGTGAATGCAATGAATTCAACTGGAATTTGAACTCGGCTCCCTGATTTCTCGTTCCAAGCCAATATCCACTGCACCACAACAGTCCATCACATATAAAAAAAACTCAGGTGACCTCTTAAACAAATTAAAAACATAGATATCAACGACAAATAAATGGCCAGTTTAAACTTAAAATCTACTAAAAACACACTTAATAAAAACAAAAACAAAATTAACTCTCCCTACACATAAAGATCATAAAAACTATGTCATCTAATCACTAAATGATGTTTTTTTTTATTTTCAATGACCACAAAAAATTTGGTTAACCAATGGGATCACCTCCCAGCAGCATCTTTGCTTGTCTATTTTTAGAGTTTTTAGAAAAGGACCTATTTAAAAACACTCTACCAGCAAACTCTTCCTATTTCAAATATGTAGGATGACTCTCTACTAATATATCAGCAAAATACTATCATAATAGATCTTGTCAACTGACTTAACAGTGTTGAACCAACAAGAGACTTCATGTTTTAAACTGAAAACAACTATACTCTTCCCTTCCTAAATATCATGTCACACAAACGATAACGAACTCAATTTTGACATCTACAGAAAAGCTACCAATAAAAGTGGCCTGATCAGTTTCTACTAAAACCAGTCTTCTAAAATCACATCTGGTATAACTATAGGGTTCTATTTAAGAGCATTAAGAATTTGCAACCCTTAATATTTATCTCAAGTACAAACATACATAGAAAACACATTCAAACTTTCAAAACTTATATAACTTTATTCACAATGCAAAACCACAATAAAAACATTTTCCACAAATTAATAAATTAAGCAATAACATGTGTATAATATCACCTACCAACTCCATAACATCCCCTATCCAGAACAACTTATCACATCTAAACAACATCCAAAAAAAATCACAACCACTTCAAAAACTATTATGGATATAATCAGATCTAAAAAAAAAAACCCCAAACTATATTAACGCAGAAGCAAGTATATATAAAATAAATTACTAAAACTGTGCTTCAGAGTACATTGGAGAAACATGCAGAAATTTAAAAAAAATGTATGCATGAACAAAAAAGAGACCTCATAAATAACAATTTAATTAATGGACTAATCGTACACAAAAATAAATTTTACCACAATTTCAACATAAGAAATGGAATACTCATCAAAATAGAAAATTATTTTTTAGTCAGAAGGAAAATTCTTGAGAGTATCGCCATCAAATATTATAAAAATATTAATCTAAGTACTATTTTTTCTCAACATCACCTTTCTTAAGAGAAAAATACTTTCCCAAGCCAAAATATACAAGATATAAAAAATGCAAAGAAAACATTAAATTTCTAGCATTTTAACATCTCATGACATAACATGAAAAAATTATCTTCAAATATGAACTAAAAATGTTTAATCATTTCAGTTAATATTACAATCTATGAGTGTTTAAACTAGTAGCCAACAATTGTTTGTTTATAGGTATTTTATTTAAAATAAAATTCACTTCATCTCTTTCCTTTTTATATGGAAGCATTATTAATAAAAAAGCCAACACTCAACAATACCAACTATAAAAATGGTCACAATATGCACAGCATGACTGGAAAATAAAACATTCTTATAACTATAAATATGCATGCAAAACCAGCTATAAATTCAGTTAAAAGTAAAATAAAATTAATTCTTGATAATGGCTAAAAGTATAAAAGCACTTCAATAAATAACACATTTAGAAAATTTTTAATTTATGTTCTGAAAAGAAAAAATTATAAAATACGTAAAATATTATATAAAAAACTTCACCATAACACCTTTTCTGTCGTTTTTAATGTAACTTATATAAATATATATATCATGGAATTATACAGAAATTCAGAAAGCTGACATTAGCCGACATATCTGAATTTTTATTTGTTTCACATTAAAAAATAATAATGTTACATATTTATAAATGGAACTTTGTGTGTGTGTGTGTGTGTCTATGTGTATCTGTTTCCTATAGACTCTGAAATGGCTGAACCAATTTCCTTGAAAATTTATACAGTTGTACTATAAGCGTCTGTGAGTGTTCTTAGCTAGGTTTTGTGTCGAGGTATCCCCGATAAATATCGAAAATCAAACCGTAGACTGAAAGAAAAATGAATGGATGTAAATCAAATTTTGGTTTCCCGGTATCGATATCAAATTTTCTCCACTATTGTAAGAACTGCAACCTTGAAACTTCTGAATATCGTTTCTTATGTCTTCGTCTATAAGTGTATCAAATTTGATTAAAATTGGACCATTCCTTCTATAACCCGATTTTTTCGATTATTGATTTTCAATATTTATCGGGGATACCTTGACACATAACCTAGCTAAGAACACTCACAGATGCTTATAGTACAACTGTGTAAATTTTCAAGAAAATCGGTTCAGCTGTTTCGGAGTCTATAGGTAATGGACACAAACACACACACAGACATATACACTGACAAAGTTCCATTTATAAATAAGTTTAGATCGTGTTTTGTTAGAAGTTAACTATTTGCCCATAGCAGGGACCCTAACAGGTGCTACCACCCAGGGTTAGGGTGAACGAGTAACAATGTCAATTTAGAGGTGGTTTCATGGCTATAAGAAGCCTTTCTGCGAAATTATCTTCAACATACATCTGGTTTGACAGAGCCAAGAAGTAAATGTATGAATGGCTTACACCTCAGTCAAAAATGTTTGACGTTGAGATTATTTAAAACTGTCCACATGGCCAACTAGCATCCACTAAAATATTTCAATGAGAATACATTGAATCATGTTTCTCATATTTTATTTTTTTAATCATTTTGTCACAAGCAAGGCAGAGCTGTCACTAGTGTACAGAGAAAATTTGGTTTGGTTTTATTTTATGGCATATCAACCCCTTGGAATCATTTAATGCTGAATCATTAGTTCCTTCAAAAACGTATTTTTGTTGGTAACATTTTTTCTTCAGAAAAACTATTTTTGTCGGTAACATTTTTTCTTCAGAAAAACTATTTTTGTCGGTAACATTTTTTCTTCAGAAAAACTATTTTTGTCGGTAACATTTTTTCTTCAGAAAAACTATTTTTGTCGGTAACAAAAATTTTTTCTTCAGAAAAACTATTTTTGTCGGTAACATTTTTTCTTGGTAATATTTTTCATTCAAAAATGTTTTCTTGGTAATATTTTTCATTTAAAAATGTTTTCTTGGTAATATTTTTCATTCAAAAATGTTTTCTTGGTAATATTTTTCATTTAAAAATGTTTTCTTGGTAATATTTTTCATTCAAAAATGTTTTCTTGGTAATATTTTTCATTAAAAAAAATTTATGTATATACATCATAAAAGTCTGTTTTTATACTTTCTTAGTATTTTGATCCCAGCTTGGGTGATAACTATTTGCCCATAGCGGGGACCCTAACAAATGCTACTAAACCGGGTCAGAGTAGACCTGGGAGCAACAGCAATTAAGAGTTGTTCTATGCTCCTTGCAACCTCAAAATCAGAGGCCTTGCTGCCATATGCAGTTTATCCTCATGCCCAGGTCACTCCAGTTTGCGGGTTAACTATTTGCTCATAGCTGGGACCCTAACAGGTGCTACCACTCCGGATTAGAGTGGACCTGGGAACAACAACAATTAAGAGGTGATTCCATGATCCTCACAACCTCCCAATCAGAGGCCTTGCTGCCGGATGCAGTTTAGTGCAGAGAAAAGACCGGATATGAGGAATGTTGCAGAAAGGATAAAAGAAGAACAGAATTCAAAAAAATGGAAGACAGCAACTGATGTTGCATTTCAATTTCTTTAGATTTTGGCTATCAGGGAAGCAAGAAAAACAGCAGAGTGTTCTACAGACGAGAAGTGTAAAAAAAATAACTGTTAGATTAGAAGTGGCAGTTACATTTAACTATTTCAATGGTAAAAGGTTGAAACCTAGATGTGAATCTAGTCAGTCAGTCAAGTGTCATACGTGATACACACTTGGGTGATCATGTCTCAAAAGAGAAATGACTGGCTGGGCAGAAGGTTATCCCGCAGTAGGTTGCCATTACTTTCTGTGGTAGACTGGTTGCTGACCAAGGCTATACCACTGAATGTGTCCTGTTGTTTAACCCATAACTGGAGGGAAGAGACAGATTAATACCTTTCCCAGGGGTATCTGCACATAAGTGAGTGCAAGTAATTCAACTGGAATTGAAGTAGACACAGCGGTTACTTTTAACTATTTTAATGGTAAAAAATCTGGACCTCGATGTGTATGTAGTAGTCCATTTAATTTTTGAGTTTGAGTTTTGATTAACAGTATATTAACCTCTGTGGTTTATTTAATGCCAAGAAGGATAGGGTTTTAAAGGTATTTTTTTTTGTTTGGTTATAGTGAGAAATTTGATTTAGTCAGATTTTAATGAAAATTTTTTTATTTTTATCTTTTTTTATTTTAGAAAACTGAAGATGTAATCAAAAATGTTTTGCTGAGTATAATTTTTTCTTCTGAAATGTTTTACGGTAATAATTTTTCTTCAAAAATGTATTGTTGGTAAAATTTCTCGTTCAAAAATGTATATTTTTCTATAGAAGTTTATTTTTATGCATATATTACTATAAAGTCTATTTTTATGCATATATTACTATAAAGTCTATTTTTATCCTTTCATAGTGTTTTGACCCCAGTTTGGTGGTTAACTATTTGCCCATAGCTGGGACCCTAACAAGTGCTACCACACCGGGTCAGGTTGAACCTGAGAACAACTGCAATTAAGAGGTGGTTCCATGCTTCTCACAATGTCCAAAACAGAAGCCTTGCTGCCGGATGCAGTTTACCGTCATGCCCATGACCAAGTAGCTCACTTAAATTCACGTGAATGGGGCAGTAGGGAAAAAGCTTGTCAGAGCAGTTGCCATGAAAGTATTTATAGAAAAGCCACACAACTTTGGCAAGAAAGTGACTGAAGTTGAGATGATATATATAGGACACATAAAGTTCAGGCCACAGAAAACAAGTGCGTGTTTTTGTTGGAATAAGTGTAAAAGGATAAAAGTGTCGATGATCTTGTGGTCTGGTGGGTGGCGAACAATTTATTTGTATCCCCCAGAGAAGAAGCCGATGTCTACAACAACAAACACCGAAAACTGGGAAAACAAAAAGAAAGATACATCAATGGCAAACTCCATCAGATCAAAAGCAAATTAATGCTGTGTTGTATCGTTTGGGCAATTGAACCTCTTCTTTGTCTATCTGCTGTTGTTAACTAACACAATGTTTCAGGCGATCCATTCTCCCACCCTTGTGTATTGTGGGACCTCTTTGAAAATATCGATGTGGATGACATTTCATAAAGAAAGTGGAGCTATGCTCAAAAATACGAGACATTTTTTATTTGAGAATTATTAGCGACAGATATGAAGATGATTTGGAAAAAAAGTGACCACTTCTGTTTTCTTGTTGTAATCTAACATATTTGTAAATCTAACATTCATGCACTGAGCACAACTGTTCCTGTTATATATCTTGATATTCTTAACAAAAGCTAAAGAGTCTGTTATGTTATTAATCTGAATATGGCATCACAACTTCCGTGACTTTCTCACTGCTGTGATATAACTTCCTTCTGTCTTTTCTATAAATATTTTCATGTCTGTTCTAAAGATTTCTTCTTTTTCTCTCTCGACTGTATGAATTCACATATACTACTAGATTGGCAATTAGGTCTCATTGTTTTACTGTTTAATTAATTAGAAGTAAGTTTTATTCAAATAGTTTCTTTTCTCATACTTGTTGCCTGTGGAACTCTCTTTTGGTTTCTTGCCATGTACAATCTTCAAGAATTTAAACAGAAAATCAATCACCATCTTCTGCCTGACTGAATCCTCTTCATTTAATTTTCATTCCTATTAGAATCCATCTTTCACATTTAAAATCTTGTATTCCTCCATACAGAGAATTTTGTTGCCATATCTACTTTGAAGCTTTTGCTATATATCTAAAGATTCTTTGGCAAGAAAAGTCTGCAATGTTATCAATACTGGCCTGGCATCTTCACTTCAGTCACTTTCATACCACCATGACTTGGCTTCCTTGTGACGTTTTTTTAAATAAATATTTTCTTGAGAGTCCTAAGGATCTCTACTCTTTGGTCCCTTGACTTTAAGCGTACTACTAGACTGGCAACTAGGTCTCAACTGTTGAAGTAACTAAATATGTTTGGTTTCAGTTTCAGTTTTGTTTAATGGTATATCAACACCTCTGTGGGTTATTTAATGCCAAAAAGGTGGGGTTTTAAGGTATTTTTTTAATGTTCAGTTATAGTGAGAAGGTTGATTTAGTAAGATTTTAATGAAAATTCTTTGTTTTTATTGCTTTTTATTTTAGAAAACTGAAAATATCTTCTAGTTTGTACTTAAAAATCTTTTGCTGAGAATTTTTTTTCCTTCAAAAACGTGTTATGGTAATAATTTTTTTCTTACAAAATGTGTTGGTAATATTTTTCTTTCAGAACTGTACATTTTTCTATAAAACTGTATTTTTATACTTTCATAGTGTTTTGACCCTAGTTTGGGGGTTAAGTATTTGCCCATAGCAGGGACCCTAACAGTTTCTATTTTTTGTTGTACAGAAGATTTTACACAAATCAAGTAATACAGCAAAAGAGACCTGTCTGCGGATGACTATATATATATATATATATATGCTATTAAATATAAGAGACAATGAATGTCTATTATGTTTAATCATGAGCCGTTCTAAACGTCGTATTTTTGCTTTAATTTCAGTTGAAAATAAAGACAAAAATTCTCCAACATTTGGATAATTATTTATTGGTTTTCTTCTAAGCTTTCAGCTCACATGAGCCATCTTCAGAGAGGTAGTTTAAACTGAAATATTATAAAATCCACCATCACCGACGATTTTATTTTGTGTTGACATAAAACTCCGCTTGGCAACGGCAATAGTTACCAAAAATAATATACGCAGTTCTTAAGTTTGCGATGCAGTTTTATGACGTCACACCACGGGATAGCGTGAAATGACAACAAAACCATGTAGTCAAATGCAATGTAATATGTTATTTCCTGTTTTAAAGTTGATTTTATTGAGTGTTGGTTGTTTTGATTTGATGTACATGGCCTCCAATATCTGCAGGTTCCTCTTACTGTGTGTATGAGTAAGGATCACCGTATTGTTGACCAAAATCTGTCTGATATTACCTACATGTTTATGTTTTTCAGAGAAATGTTGTTTAATAGTACTCTGATCAGAAAGATGACATGTAAGTCTACGGGAGAGCGTGGTTGTGGTAAAACCAATATCTGTACTAGGTTTTTGATTAGTATCAGAGATGCAATCTCTGAATGGGCATGTAAATTGGTACAATACATTGGTTTTTTGTAAAGAATTTAGTTTAGTGCCTGTTGGGTTATTATAGACTATGAGGTCAATTGTTTTAAACTTTTTAAAGTTTAGAAGAAAACCAATAAATAATTATCCAAATGTTGGAGAATTTTTGTCTTTATTTTCAACTGAAATTAAAGCAAAAATACGACGTTTAGAACGGCTCATGATTAAACATAATAGACATTCATTGTCTCTTATATTTAATAGCATATGTCTAGAAAATTACTTGCTGCCTCGATATACTATATATATATATATATATATAATATTTACACAAAATGAGGCATCGTAGTTATAATTTATTAAAAGTATAATTACACACAAAAATTTTATTTACTCATTATTCAATTGTTATATGCTGTTCAAAATGTCTGCCTTTTACAAAACACATTTCTAATTCATGCCTGCATGATTCATTAATACGCCAGACAATTTCCTCAATCGTTTTACCGAATTCATATTGAATTCTTTCTTTAAGTTTCTCAGTATTTCTTGCCTATGTCTGATAAACAACAGCTTTCAAATGGCCCCAGAGAAAAATAAATTCAATGGTGTGAGATCTGGTGACCTATGTGACCATTCAACAGGACTTCAACAGCCTATCCATTATCCCCTATGATTCCTCACCCTATATAATCAAATTTTGCAAGTCAGTGTGAAAGAATTTTCTGGCCAATGAGAAGTGAGCAATTCTCACAGCAGAAAAGTTTAACACACCAGTGAGAAAATGCCCAGCAAACAACCATGCATATCACCCTTCTGACCTGTTTACCAGCCACTTGCCTACATATACGTCGTGTTTTCCGAAGTCAGAAAAATAAACGGATCTTGATATATAAAGTCAAACATTCATTCACCTGAAGAGAGTCAACTTTGGATATAAAGCACGTTTAACAACACAAATATAATTAAAAGATCTTTTCCACAACAAGAGAGAGCAATCAATAAAACACAAAGATGAGAACAGACCAGATATATACTATATATCCTGCTAGTCAATACATAAACTCATCCCTGACTTTGTGGGGTGATAATATATATTTTTATATCCCTAATTTTAGCTTTCTGAAAAATTTCAAGCATTCTAAAATTTTCATTTACATCTGAGCACAACTCCTGTCAAGCTAGACTGTAAAATGCAGACGCTAAGTCAAATCTATCAAGCAAACAAATACTTACACAATGTCCACCCTTGTCACTTTTATGAATATAGGTTACATTTGTTTCTTTCTCTTTAGATAAAGAAAATCCAAAAAAAGAAAAAAAACACCTTCATTATGACATGAACCACTTTGTAGGATTACAATGTAAGTACGATATGTAACCGGATCCTTACATCGTATCCAGTGTTAAATTTTTTAATAATAGGAATAATAAAGCAGACATGCATAAAAAAATAAAAGAACTGACAGGACAAAAAACCTGTTCTTCAACAGTATTTATAAAACCCGAGAATGGAACAATCATATTGGAGAAAGAGGACATACTCCAATGATGGGAAGAATATATAAAAAACTTTTTCCACGACAAGAGAGAGAGAGAGATCAGGAATAATAAAGCAGACATGCATAAGGAAATAAAAGAACTGCCAGGGAAAAAAAAAATGCTCTTCAACAGGATGTGTAAAATACAAGGATGGAACAATCATTTTAAAGAAAGAAGAAATACTCCAACGATGGGAAGAATATATAAAAGATCTTTTCCATGACAAGAGAGAGCAACCAATAATACGCAAAGATGAGAACGAACCAGAAATATTAAAGTCTGAAGTGGAATCTGCAATAGTCAAACTGAATAGAAACAAAGCAGCATGACCAGACACCATAGTCATAGAGCTGCTGATAACCCTGGAAGAATTTGGAATAGAGAAAATTACAGAAATAATAAATTAAATTTATGATAGCTGTGTAATACCAGGAGCAAACAAGTGCAAGCTCTACAGAACCATCAGTTTAATGAGCCATATAACAAAACTGATTGTCCAAACCCTAATGAATAGAACGAGAAGCAGAATCAGGCCAGAGATAGGACAAGAACAGTGTGGTTTTGTCAAAGACACTGAAACAAGGAATGCCATGTTTATGATTAGGATGCTCTCTGAAAGGGCAATACAAATGAAGAAGGACTTATACCTGTGCTTCATTGAATATGCAAAGGCATTTGACAAAATACACCACAAAGAATTGATGGAGATGCTCAGCAGCCTTGACATATTTGGGAAAGATTTAAGAGTAATCAAGAATCTTTACTGGCAGCAAACCGCTTGTATATGGACAGGTAACAAATTCAGCAAATATACAAAGATAGAAAGGGGCATAAGACAAGTATGTGTCTTTTCACCAGATCTGTTCAACTTGTACAGCAAAAATACTTTGAAAACACTTGAAGTTATACCTGGATTTGTCATCGGAAGCCCCAATTAAAACAGTGATACAGTGCTGATAGCAGACACAGAAAGGAAACTACAAGACCTCCTACAGAAGGTAGCTGAAGAGAGTGATAAGAAAGGACTACAAATAAACTGCAAGAAAACCGAATGCATGGTCATCAGTAAAAAGGGCAGCCCAATATGCCAAATACAGGTCGAGGATACTAGAAACAAGCAAGTACAAAAATTTAAATACCTGGAAAGTGTTATAACAGAAGACAGAAAATGCAACACAGAGATCCGAGGGCGATTTGGCATGACAAAGGAAGCATTCCAGAAGTTGAGTAAATTATTAACAGGACAATTTCACTAGAAACAAAGAAGAGAGTACTGGATTGCTATGTGATGTCAGTTCTTCAATATGGCAGTGAATACTGGACAATATCATTAAAGATGAAGGAAAAACTTGAAGCAACTGAAATGTGGTTCTACAGAAGGATGATGCGAAAATCATGGATTGAGCATGGGAGCAATGATGAGGTTTTGGAAAGGATGAAAATGACAAGGAAATTAATGAGATCTACTTATGCTTGAGACTAAAAACTATAATTTTACCAAGTTTGAGCAAATTCTGAAGCAAGAACCACAATAAAAAAGCTAAAATCCTGATCTTGATCAGACCTGATCGGATATCAAGGTCTCAGTTTCCGATATCAGTGGGCGGGGGTTGAAAAAAATAAGTAGCTCATGACCTGATCAGAAGCCTAAAGAATATTTGTGTGAAGTTTGGTGAGAATCGGATAAAAATTGTGGATTTGTATTAAGGACATCCTTACAGATAGTTAGACACACACACACAAACATCTTGCCACATATATATATATATATATATATATATATATATATATATATGTGCACACACAGAGAATATCTCAAACTCTTTTGATGGTGTATGTATGTATCTAAGAATACCTGTTTACCAGGGTGGCAAGCTAATTCTGATTGCAGGCACCTGCACTGGCATAATTGTTTTTGTTCAACACCCACAGACCCCACCTGTGTTTTATACTGCAACGATGATGGTTAGACCTTAGTTAAATTTCTGGGAAAGAGTGTGTTATGTAGTGAGAACAGCAGTCTGAACAAGGCCAGGGCAGTAAAACCCTCAGTCACTATGACTTGTGAGTTTGTGCTAGTACAACCATTGATGGCACCAAGAGGGTCCTGTCTACCCAGTTTCACTGACAAGGTTTGAGTGAAACTGTGGTACGGTTTCCAGGCACTTTCTAAAGATTCAACATGCTGGGATCATTTATTCTAAACCGATAACATCAAGAAATCACCTTTCTGACAAATCGACTCTGGTAAAAATGAAACCTGAGTTTCATGGTCAGAAAGTGAAGATACTAAACACTTGGCCATGGAACCACTCTTGATGGTAAGTAATGTAAGATAGCTTATATGAAAACGATTTGCTGACAAGGAGGCCAGTGCTGTCAAAAATGACAGCAAAATATTTATAGCGATATGCCATCTATAATGATGGATATATATATATATATTAACGTATCTACTACTGAGTATCTTACATTAAGACATAAGAAAAAAATAATAAAATAATCCAAACCTCTGAGAATGACAGGAAGGAAACATATAAACTCATTTATAAATGGAACTTCGTCTCTGTGTGTGTGTGTCTGTTACCTATAGACCCTGAAATGGTTGAACTGATTTTCTTGAAAATTTACACAGTTGTACTATAAGCATCTGCAAGTGTTCTTAGCTAGGGTTTGTGTCAAGGTAGCCCCGATAAATATCAAAAATCGATAATTGAAAAAAAATCGGGTTATAGAAAGAGTGGTCTGATTTTAATCGAATTTGATACACTCATAGACAAAGACATAAGAAACAATATTCAGAAGTTTCAAGGTTGCAGTTCTTAAAATAGTGCAGAAAATAGATAATATATATATATATATATATATATATATATATATATATAAAAGGCAAGATGTGTTTGTGTCTGTTTATCTGCCTGTATGTCTGTATTTTTTTCAGCCCTTTTATTTTAGTTTTTGCTTGAGGTTTAGCTCTAAGTAGATATAATTGTAGTTCTTAGTCTCAGCCATGATACCATTTACTCAGAGGACTTATTTAGCCTTCAAAATTCAGTTTACAATGGAAAAGACTTATTTGATATCGATACCAGGAAATCAAAATTTGACTTACATCCATTCATTTTTCTTTCAGTCTACGGTTTTGCTTTAACTGGAAGCAACTATTGCTTTTTAGTCTTTCTTGCCAACGTCGAAAGAATCTGAGCTCCAAGACCATGGATTAGTTTTGAAGCTTTCATTACACTCGAGCAATGCCAGGCTATACTGATAGTATATATATATATATATATATATCTATGAAATTATTTGTTTGAACATTATTTTTGATCCATACTCATATTTAAGTAGATATTCTGTTTTATAATCAAACAGTATTATGTATTTATTTCTAATAAATGGCCTGATTATTTCCGATAAATTTTTGTTATGAAAATGTGTGTCATTCGGCAGGATTCAAACAAAAATAATGTTCAAACAAATAATTTCAAATTGTTGGTTTCTTTATAACCATTACACTAATCTTCATGAATTTCCTTAACATGTTTACATTTGTTGATATTACAATACATTTCAGAGCAGATATCGTTATTAAGATAAATTTAAAATTGTGTTATATAGGCTTGATTTGACTTTGTTTAGACTGTTGGTCATTCGTGGTCAAGAGGTCTAAGCTGCACCAGATCAAATGGTGGCCTCCCCTATGTGGATAAGGGTTGCAGGTTTGAATCCTGCTGAGTGACACATATTTTCGTAATAAAAATTTATCGTAAATAATCAGACCGGTAGAAATAAAGATATAATACTGTCTGAAGATGGCTCATGTGAGCCGAAAGCTTAGAACCAACATAATAAAAATAAAATCCAAATATTGAACAATTTTAGTCTTTATTTTCACCTGAAATTTAAGCCAAAATGTTTAGAACGGCTCATGGTTGGGCATAATAGACATCCATTGTCTCTTATATTTAACAGTGTTTGTTTACAGAGTGGTCTGCTGCCTTGATGCAATATATATATATATATATATATGTATATATATATATAAATTGCTCTGGATAATATCCATTTAGCTCTCTATTCTTACCTATTTATTATTTTTTATTAATTAGATAAATTTTTGGGGTTATCCTTTCTATTTTTGCAGAGTTTACATTATTTCCCATATATATATATATATATATATATATTTTTTTTTAAATAACTTTAATCTAAAAGGAAAAGTAGGAAGGTAAATCCCAAAGACCCGATCTTAATTAATATAAAAAAATGATACAGGTGGAGAGCTCAATGTAATTAAAATTACAGAGCCAATTATAAAATAAAATAAATTTCGATGTTCAAAACTGTTGAATGATCATTTCAACATTACATTCCTAAGAGATATTTCACAGCTCATCGGCAACTACCACATGTGAAATCTTTCTTAGACATGTTTCTTATTGTTCAAATATTGAAAATTTTTCAAAATTCTCTTGATAATCAGAAACTTTATGTAATAACTGATAAGACTGCACTGAAAAAAGTTAAAAAAAAAAATGAAAAACAACAAATTTAAAGGTGGCAGTAGTCTTCTTCAGGTCTGCCATATATTTATATACACAAGTAAATACACAACAGTCTTTATTATAATAGAAAAGATTGAGATTTTTGTTCTGTAAGTTTAGGGTTGCCAACCATAGAACCCAATCTGTCCTGCAATTTAATCATAACTGGATGGAAGAAGAGATAGATTATATTACATTATTAAATTAAGTATAATTAGTGAGGGATCAGTTTATTACTTCTTAACAATAAAAAAACGGCCCTACACTTTATGCCCAGTAGAAATTTTAATTATGTTTGCAACTATTATATTCTGTCAGTCAAAGTGCCATATGTGATACATGCTTTGAGCAATCATGTCTCTTTTGAGACATGACTGACTGGGCAGAAGATTATTAGGTTGTCATTGCTTTATGCAAATTGTAGTTAGTTCAGTTCTATTATGGTGAATATTGGTAAATTCTCTGCAGAGACAGAAGTTCCACCAATTCCATTCAAATCTTAGGTACTTAATACATTCACACATCCACAAGGCCAATTATTGGGAAAACCGAGCTTACAAGCTCAGACAAAAATTCCTGTCTGCATTTCCCCAGACAAGAGACTACCCTTTGATGGAGCTTCGTCTGGGTTCCTCTCTGCTTTCGGGCAGAGAGTCCAACAAAGTATGAACAGCCAAATCACTAGTTAATACGCGCCTGATCAAAGCTGATCTCCAAGATCTGAAACTGATCTTTTATAACAGTTGTTCTCATCATTACATTTTCTATTTTTGATCTTAGCTTTGTTTAATTTTTCTTCTGGTTTGAATTGTCAACTAATAACATGTTTTCACCTTGATACTAATAAAACTTGTACTTATGACTGACCTGACTAATTTCTGCCCATGATTAAAATTCTGCTTTCTCGTGCCGCCCACCTGTGAATCACCTTTCCTGTAGGTGTTTATTAACTTGAATCTCCCTATTATCATACTATAGGCTGTGTTCCTTTAGCCTTAGCTCTCCACAACATCCTATCCCTTGTAGATCTTAGTAATGTTTGCCATTCCTACAACTCCCATTCGACCATCCATTCATCTAAGCTTGTTATGCCTTTCTGTCTCTTTTGCCTTAAATAAATCCTGTGAGTGTCAAACTATACAAGCCTTCTTTCCTTGTTATGTGTTCAAGAAATCCAGCTGTGTCTTTCTGATTCAGAGTAAAAATATACCTTTTGTTGATTGTAGACCCTGTTCCATGGAATTCTCAGCATCCTTCTGTAGAACCATATTCTATAATGTTTATATAATCGATCCTGACATGCAGCTCACCTTAAGTCACATTCACACGGACTTTATGTGGCTTCCCTCTGTCTTTTCTACAAGTATTTTTATGGCAACTGCTCTGAGAAGCTTTTTTCCTTGGTTATTTTACTACATGTATTTACTTGTGCTATTAGATTGGCATGAAAGTCACACTTTTTTACCATTGAAATAGTTAAATGTAACTGCCTCTTCTACTCTAACAGTTTCTTTTCTTGCACTTCCCATTTGTGGAACTCACTTGCATTTGCTTGCTTCCCTGATAGCTACAATCTCCAAAAATTTAAATGCAATGTCAATTGCCCTCTTTTATCTCCTTGATTCCCATCCATCTCTTATCTTTTCTTTGACATCACCTGTGCCATTTATATTCTATCACTGTAGTCTCACAGTGACATTTCTGCCTTGGGGTGAAATTATTTGAAAAAAAATTTCCTCTTGCCTCTAATCTTTTCTTCATATGTGAGGAAATTGTGCGTTGTGCGTTGTGGTGCATTGGATATTGGCTCGGAACGAGAAACCGGGGAGCCGAGTTCGAATTCCAGCTGAATCCATTGCATTCACTTATGCGCAAATACCCTTGGGAAAGGTATTAATCCATCTATTCCTTCCAGTTATGGGTTAAATAACAGGACAGATTGGTTTCTCTAGCCTTGGTTGGCAACCAGTCTACCGCAGAAAGCAATGGCAACCTACTGTGGGATAATCTTCTGCCCAGTCAGTCGTGTCTCTTTCGAGACATGATCGCCCAAGCGTGTATCACGTATGGCACTTAACTGACTAACTGACTGAGGAAATTGTCCAGAATTCACCGACATGTAAAAATCATCGACATTTTGTTAGCTAAAATATATTTTTTCTCTATTGTGCCCAGGTACTCCAAGTGTATTAAATTTTATCTCAAATCTACTTATGTTAATGGCATAGTAATGATTTTCAAATAATCTAAAATTCTTTATGTAGACTAAAATTTTGAGGAAGCATTCAGTATCAATTAACATCAACAAGCCACAAGTTGAATTCAATCAAAAGAATTAAATGAATTGAAATATGAACAGTTCCATTTACTCTTTCAGGAAAAAAAATGAAAAGCAGTAAAACCATATAAAGTACGACTGTGAATTTGAAGCTAAGATACGGAAGAAAACAGTAACACTAGACTAGAAAATGGAAATATTTGAGTTGGTAATGCGATAACAATTCCTCAATCAAATGATGGGAACAAAATCTAATTTGAATGTAATGGAAATTATTAAAATTCAAGCACAGATTCAAGAGTAACACACAAAAAGCTATGAGAGTCGCTTATTAACCTGGGATCAATGGACATATATTAATATTAACATTTGCTGTGTGTTCCTTATCCCAATCAACACATCAATGCAACCTGCCCTACTTTAAAGAAAGTCACTATTTACAGTGCTGACCACTAGTTATATATTTATTTGCTGTTGGGTCCGCGTTTACTAATTAAATGTGTCTCATCATTTTTCTGCATGACCACCATCTTTTGTGATTCTTTAAGTCAGTTAAGTGTCATACATGATACATGCTTGAGTGAAGATCATGTCTTGAACAGCTATAACTCCCTCAGTAGGTTGCCATTACTCTCTGCAGTTGACTGGCTGCCAGCCAAGGCTATAGAACCCAATCTATCATGCTATTTGACCTATAGCTGTAGGAAAAAATGATGGAATAATATTTTTTTTACTTAGATTTGTCAATTTCAAAGTTTAAATAATTTTTTTTTCATAATCATGTCGTCCCAGATAGACAGATACTGATAGATAGATAGATAGATAGATAGATTTTTTTTCTAATCATATCGCCCCAAGCAAGGCATTTTACTGCCACTGTTGTGCAGGCAGTTACATAGAAGGTAAGTTATGAGAAAGAGTGACAGGTTATAGGGAATATCAGGAAGCGGGTAAGAGAAGGATGAGAATACTGATGAGAGTAGAGTGGACGGAGAAAGGAGCATGAGAGAGAGGATGAAGGTTAGAGAGATAGGAGATGACTATTGACTTTACATTTAAATTATTGAAGATTATAGCTGTCAGGGAAACAAGTAAATGGAAGGGAATTCCACAGGCAGGAAGTGTGAGAAAAGAAGCTGCTGGAGTAGAATTTGCATTTACATTTTATTGGTTTCACAGTAAATGGATGGGACCTAGTTGCTAAACTTGTGGCTTGAGCAAATTCATGTATGAGGGATACCAGTGACCTAAGTTCATCTGAGCAGAAGGCATGAAAGTATTTGTAGAAGAGACACAATGAAGCCACAGTGCATCGGTGAGAAAGTGACTGTACCCAAGCTGCCAAGTCAGATCCTTTGTTGGATTTTGTCAAGGACCCCTAAGTGGATAGCAGGAGCACCAGACCAGATATGGCAGCTGTATTGTCTCAGTCTTGCATTTTCATTTTCAGGAAGTTTCCAAGAGGGATGCAATAGAAAAACATTGGATTGGGTGCTAAATCAGAGATTAAATTTTAGATTTCTGACACTATATTATTATATTTGGTCCTCTTCCTATCAAACATGTTTTATTTTGATTTTAAATAAACATTTCCTTTTCTTTTTTTTGTGCATATACAGTGTTATAGAACTGAATGTAATAGCTCCTCTGATTTACAGTAATTAAATTAAAATACAAAATCTGCATAGTATACATACAATTTTAGCTTTGAATTGGATTTCTACATTGTCTCAGAAACCCATTAAAACAGGCTCCGAGTTCTACTTGCTAAATACTGTTTTTCATTGGTCCATAAATGGAAGTGTTATGTTCTTGCCTACATCTACACAGCCAGTTCACTAACATGACAAATTTCATTTTTCCTCACACATATACGTGAAAATATTAATCAGTGAATGAGAACCCTGGAAAACATGCCAGTAAATAAAACCTGAGAAATCGAACAAGCCTACACGAAATTTGATTTCTCTATATAAATCACCAAGAAAATTCAATTTCTCAGAAGGGCTTACAGGCTGCTATGCAGCTGGTTGATCAGGGTTAGGGTTAGGGTAAGGGTAACCCTAACCCTACCCACCACCATGTCAAGTCCTTACTCTTCTTTCTCACACTTTGTTGGCAAGGAAGAAAGAAGGAACAACCGGTCAATGTCTTGGAAGGAAAGAGAGAATATTACATAGCTATTGACAACCCAACTCACTTTCTGAGCGACACATTTTTTTCTTTTCTTCTTCTCTAAACCATCTATCCCCTTCTCTTTAAGAACATCTGCTTTGGGAAATTGTTATTCCTCAGATAATGAACTCTCCCTCCTATATTAATAAGAGTTAACTGGAAGTTAAAGGGAGAAGTTCTTAGGAGTTCTTAAAAGTTCTATTGGAATTCAGTAGAACTACTAGGCAGTTGATATTAGTCAGCAGTTAGCTGAATACTAAGGAGTCAGCTTTCAGTGGAAGATGACCAAGTTCCTAACATTTTGGGTGTGTTAAGTCAATTCACAACTGATATAGCACGATTATAACCTTCAGTGCAAAAACTACTCCACAACAGAAACCGCATATCCTCATGAACATGACATACAATTACAGACGGCCAGCCTAAAACAAATTCATACCAACATCTGATGCAAACCGGCTTAGAATTAAATACAACCAAATTTGTAAACCACTCTGTATTTATCCAATAAACAAGATAAATTTATATCTACCTCTGTCATAATTCTTCTTGCAACCATAAGCTTGTTTATAAAAAAAGTAACATTCAGTCAAGTGCCATACATACTACCTGCTTGAATGAGCATATCTTGAAAGAGACATGACTGCGCAGAAAATTTTCTTGTAGTAGGTTGCTATTACTTTCTACAGTATACTGGTTGCCAACCAAGGCTATAAGACCAGTCTGCCCTGCTATTTTTTATTGATGGAGGAAGAAGAGACGAAGTGAATGTAAGGAATTCCACTGAAATTTGAACTTGACACTCCAAATTCTCATTCTGAGTCAATAACCACTGCTCCACAGCTCACATCCACACTCTTTAAGTCAGTTAGTCAGTTAAGTACAGTATGTGATACACGCTTTGGCGATCATGTCGCAAAAGAGGCATGATTGACTAGGCAGAAGATGTATTCCGCAGTAGGTTGCCATTGCTTTCTGCAGTAGACTGGTTCCCAGTCAAAGCCATAGAATCTAATCTGTCCTGCCATTTAACTCATATCTGGAGGGAGAAGTGATAGATATTACGTTATTATATTAGGTATAATTAGTGGGGGATCATTCTATTACTTCATAACTTTAGAAAACCGATCCCCCACTTTATGCCCAGTAGAAGCCTTAATCATAATTCCAACTATTATATTCAGTTAGTTGCCATACATGATACATGCTTTGGGTGATCATGTCTTGAAAGAGACATGACTGACTGGGCAGAAGATTATTCCACAGTATGATGCCATTACTTTCTGCAGTAGAATGGTTCCCAGCCAAAACTATAGAACCCAATCTATCCTAATATTTCACCCATAACTGGAAGGAAGAGACGGATTAATACCTTTCCCAAGGGTATTTGTACCTAAGTGAATGCAAGGAATCCAACTGAAATTCGAACTCGGCTCCCCAATTTGTCATTCCAAGTCGATATCCATTGCAACACAACTCACGTCCACACTCTTCAAGAGCAAGTGATAATTCTCATTTTCCTAGGTTTATAACAACTTGATTATTTTCTAGTATACAGGTGAGAATTAATTGATTACAATTTCTTTAAGGTGTGGCTAGCTGAAAAGTGATGTGTTTGCAGTGAGCAGGAGGATGCAGTATAGAGAAATGCATGTACAAGTCTTGTAAAAAAAAAAGATAATCCAACTGTAAGTATATGTCTATGAAAAGCAAGTTCCTCAAAAAAAAGTTAAGAACCACTGGTCTAGTGGTTAGGGCAGATTTCTAGCCTTCTTTTACAAGTGGATGATGCTATTATATTTGTACTATCAGCAAATATGCTATGGAAGCATTATAAATAAATAAAACAAAACCAACACTCAACAATATCAACTATGAACATGGCCACAATATGCTCACCATGTTTGGATATAAGACATTCCTAGACTCTACATACATGCACAAAACAATTTATATATTCAGTTAAAAGTAAATTAAAATCCATTCTTGACAATGGCTAAACGTATAACAAAAAACACTTGGATAAATAAACATTCAGACAATTTCAGTTCTACAGAAGCATACTGGATATAAAACGGGGGATCAATTCCATATTACAATCAATACATAAACTGATCCCTCACTTTGTGGTCACAGCAGTTTCTGTACATTTATATTCCTAAGATCGAAAAGCACAAGGATGCATTCCAGAAGCTGAGTAGAGTATTAAGAGACAGGAAAATTTGTCGGAAACAAAGAAGAGAGTACTGGATTGTTATGTGATGTCTGTCCTTCAATATGGCAGTGAATGCTGGACAATCTCATCAAAGATGAAGGAAAGACTTGAAACAACCGAAATGTGGTTCTACAGAAGCATACTAGATATAAAATGGGGGATCAATTCCATATTACAATCAATATATAAACTGACCCCTCACTTTGTGGTCACAGCAGTTTCTATACATTTATGTTTCTGAGATCCAAAAGCACAAGGATGCATTCCTGAAGCTGAGTAGAGTATTAAGCGACAGGAAAATTTGTTGGAAACAAAGAAGAGTGTACTGGATTGTTATTTGATGTCGGTTCTTCAATATGGCAGTGAATGCTGGGCAATCTCATCAAATACAAAAGAGAGACTTGAATCAAATGAAATATGGTTCTACAGAAGGATGCTGAAGATACCGTGGACAGAACATGTGAACAACGATGAGGTTTTGGAAATGATAGACACAAAAAAGAAACTGATACTTAACATCAGGATAAGACAGCTGAAATCTTTTGAACATGTAATGGGGAAAGAAGGTTTGGAGAACCTGATGCTCATGGGATGAATAGAGGGGAAGAGAAACAAGGGAAACCAATGCAAAACATACTTTATAGACTTTAGCAGATGGATTGTGGAGCTGGGGTTGAGTGGGATAACAGGAGAAAAGGTATTAAGAGTGACAAGGGATAGGGAGACGTGGAGGGCCATGATCGCCTATGTATTGAGGAACACGGCGCATAGAAGCAGCAAATGAATCTGACTTTATAAAAATGAACAAATAACAGAGAGAGCCCACTCACCTCATATCATAGATTCAGTGTTTGAGGGGGATAGGAACAATTAGTCCCAACACTGGTCCTATTTAGTGAAATAGAATTATAAAGAAGCAAGCAAATCTAAAACTAATTTTTCAACTTGTATTTCTTTCATCTTAAATTCAGTTGCTTGTTATCGCAAAATATGTTCTTTTTTTCTGTAAGAGGTTGGTTCTACAGAAGGATGCTGAGATTATGTTTCTTTTTTCTTAAGGAGGCTGTCTCTACAGAAGGATGCTGAGATAATATTTTTTCTTCATGAATTGAGATATAAGCAATGAGAAATT
The DNA here is from genome assembly GCA_037127315.1 of Ascarosepion bandense. Taxonomy (NCBI): domain Eukaryota; kingdom Metazoa; phylum Mollusca; class Cephalopoda; order Sepiida; family Sepiidae; genus Ascarosepion; species Ascarosepion bandense. The sequence goes on from JBBBDQ010002622.1 coordinate 34,828, forward strand.
TTTTTAAAATATGAAAACAAAAAGGACACTTAGACTCAGAATCAGAAAGAGCCAATTAATATCTTCAGAATCTAAACTTATTTATAAATGCAACTTTGTCTGTGTGTGTCCATTACCTATAGACTCCAAAATGGCTGAACCAATTTTCTTGAAAATTTACACAGTTGCACAATAAGCGTCTGCGAGTGTTCTTAGCTAGGTTTTGTGTCGAGGTACCCCTGATAAATATCAAAAATTGATAATCGAAAAAATTGAGTTATAGAAGGAGTGGTCCGATTTTATTTGATACACTCATAGACAAAGAAATAAGAAACGATATTCAGAAGTTTCATGGTTGCAGTTCATACAATAATGCAGAAAATCAATAATATATATATATATAAAAGACAAGATGTTTGTGTGTGTGTCTTTATCTGCCTGTATGTCTGTATTTTTTTCAGCCCTTTTATTTTAGTTTTTGCTTTGGGTTTGGCTCTAAGTAGGTATAATTGTAGTTCTTAGTCTCAGCCATGATACCATTTACTCAGTGGACTTATTTAGCCTTCAAAGTTCAGTTTACAACGAAAAAAACTCATCTGATATCGATACCAAGAAATCAAAATTTGACTTACATCCATTCATTTTTCTTTCAGTCTATGGTTTTGCTTTAACTGGAAACAACTACTGCTTTTTAGTATTTCCTGCCAACGTCCAAAGAGTCTGAGCTCCAGAACCATGGATTAGTTTTAAAGCTTTCATTACACCTGAGCATTGCCAGGCTATATTGCTAGTATATATATATATATATGTATATAAAGTGATTAATATAATGAGTTTTATTTCTAATCTGATACTATTTGTTATTGCTTAAAATGTTATTTTCTGTGGATACAGCTATGAAATTTAAGGTTGTGCGCTGATTCATTGTAGGTGCTTAAATGTTCACATATATGCAATTACAGAAGAACCAACAAAATTTTAGGGTTCTATTCTGGACTGTTTGGTTGTTTTTATAAAAACTGTAGGGGAACATTTTATTTCCTTTTCCCATACCCCTTGTCGTTTTAAATAACTTCAATTTTTTTTCTTATTTCTTCTAAATCCTTTTCCATCATTCATTTACTCACGCTCATTCTTATGAGCAGATTATGCATTGATTGTTTCCATCTCTCTTTCATTACACCCAAGCAACGCCGAGCTATACTGCTAGTACATAATAAGAAAAGATGGCTTAGAGAATATGACTCTCATAAGACAGAGTGAATGATAGAACAAGAAGTGGGAGGCAAAGTAAAAAGAATGAGAAGACGTGGTGAGGTGCAATCACCTGTGTACTGGAAAATCAGGGCATATGCAAGAAAATTAATTTTTGACTAACCCTGATAGAATTCAATTTATTTGACTGTTATATCTAACAAAGCAACCAACAAATTAAGATGAAAGTGATACTAATCAAAGATGAGTCATCACTGATGATGCTTCATTTATTTGAAGAAAACAAAAAAAAATAACCATATCTGAAGTAAACATGTGGTAATTTCATATTCATTCCTTATGGCTTTGTGTTTAATTAATTGTGATTAATTAAGGAACTAATTGTAAAAAATAAAGAATTAGTTTGGAAAAGTACTTTGAAACAACGGTGAGTATTGAATGCCATTAATATTATTTTGTTTATCCAGTCAGTTTCCGAGGTTGGAAGTAAACATATCTTTTATCCTACCAGAAAAATGAAATCATTAACGAGATAAAACGAGAAATAATTTTGCTATATTGATTAGGATATAACAGAAATTCACAACCTCTAAAAATCAATATTTGATAATCCCTTCCACAACTCTGCTTTCCCGACAGTTACAATCTCCAGGTGTTTAAATGTAGGGTCAATAGACACCTCCTATCACACTAACTCCCAATTATTCTCACAACACTCTCATCTACCCAACCCTCATTCTCGGTATCCTTACCCGCCTATCACCCACCCTCTGACATTTCCTATATTTAATCATCCTTTCTCCACTCTACGTAGCCCCCTGCGCAGTAGTGGCAGTGACATGCCTTGCTCGGGGTGAAACGCTTATAAAAAAAAAAAATATATATATATTTTCCTAGATAAAATCCAAAGAAGAATCTGCAATATCACAGGGTCTGACCTGACATCTCAACACCAGCCACTTTCTCATCATCATAATATAGCTTCCCGGCACCTATTCTGTAAATATTTTATGGTAATTGAAATGATGGATTTTTTTTTGTTATATTCAGAATGTGAATAAGTTCTCGCTGATTTTTGCATAAAAAAGTAATATTTTATTTTAAAAATTAATAAGAAACATGTCACTGAAAATATTTTCCATCACTAACCACTACGTTTTTTTCATTTTTCTGGCAGTATTTGAATTCCATGTCGAAAAAACAACATTTCTTTTGAGGCTAACCATGAGTCAATAAATTTTTGGCTTCTTAATAAGAATGAAAGTGCTGCTTAGATAATCAGATAGAACAATGTCTGGTGAATATGGCGAGTAGGGCATAACACGACCCCTGGCTGCATCCAGTTAACCTCCCTGACATTTGGCTGATTCCGACCACAACATGTTGTTGATCTCAGATTAACCAAAGCAGGACCACTTATTACCACTTGATGAGGATAGTCCAGACATGCAGAAGATTGGCATATGATGAAAACCAGATTTAAGATTGCAATGACACAATGTAGATTTATATTCATTCATATATATATATATATATATATATTGAATAATTACAAGATTATAAGCAAGTCAAAATAAGTGATGGAAAAGAAATATCAGTTGGCTGGTATTTCAGTAGAATATTAGTGTTGTATTATATCAAGACTGACTTTAGCACAAATACTAGCTTCCACTGCGAAAATAACTATTTTGGATCTCATCTTTGTCGCCAAAATTGTTGTGGAGTTATTTTTGCAGTGGAGGCTAGTATTTGTGCTAAAGTCAGTCCTAATATGTTTGACATACAAAAGGTTAGGAACTTGATATAATATGTATTATGCAGTGTAATCTTGCCAGGTTGCTGACTACTTTCATATTCGACTGTCGATTGCTATCATCCAAACAGTGACTGACCCTCGTTCCTCTTACTACTCCTACTTAAATTAGGTGGGAGAGTCTATTCACTATAGAATAGGTGTGTTTCACCATAACAAGTAGACTGATTAATTTTTTCATACAAATGCATTCTGCTACTTACTACTGTAACTTTTTGATGCTTTCCCTATTTTTGGCTATTTCTCATGCACACTTTCTTTTTCATCTTAAATTGGTAGACTTTTTTCTTTTCTACCTATTTAGCAGCAGACACATAAAAAAGAAAGAAAGAAAGGTTACTACTCTATTGAATTACAGACAGCAAAACATATACATACATATATCCGCTTAAATCTAAAAGACATTTTTTTTCCACCAAACAAATTATACAAAAAAGTACACAAATTGTTTATTCTGTATATATGTTGTTAAATATAATAATTTTCTAATTTTATATAAACATTTCTTATTGCGTTGTCTTTTCTTGAAATTTCTGTAGCATTTTGTGGGCAGGATATCCCGCATTAAATTCTCCTTTTTAATCCAGGTGTTCTGTACCTCCACATATAGATTAGAGTTTCCTTCCTAAACTTTTGTTTGAAGTAATGTGGAAAGTGAACATTTTGATTATGTCATTATTTTCTCTTTGAGTTACATGTGCTACCCATTTTAGTTGTTGCTGCTGTTGAAAGTCTTCAAAGGATCTGGTCTCTGCTCTTTGGCAAAGTTCTTGTTTGTGATTTTGTAGCTCTAGTCTACAAGATCCGACAAAGAAAAATGTAAAAGCGGGTTCTGTAAAGCAATAAAATAATGTTTTGCATGGAAATAGTAGAAAAGTCAACAAAATAAAGGATTCAAATACTGAAGAAGGCTACAGAATGTCAAGCAGCTTAATGAAAAATATGTTCATATGGTCTATATCTCTTGGATTTATTTATAAGTAAAATTTCATATTGTACTTTGTTTCTGTAATAAAATCTGACTCCACCAAAATGAAGATATTATATGCTAAAATACACAGCAGATAGACAATTGCTCATACATCCTATAAGCATGGATCAGGCTAGTCTCTCTGAAAGCAAAACACAACAGACTCTCACAACAGACCTATATAGAGTCCATAGCTAAATGCACTGCTAAGAAAGTCAGTTTTCTGTGTCGGGCCAGGAAGTTTTTTCTGTCTGAAACAATCCTGTACGTATATATATCTAACATCCACCCTTTGCATTGAATACTGCCGATATATCTGGTCGGGTGCTTCTGCTATCCACCTAAGTTTCCTTGAAAAAATCCAATGAAGAATCTGTAATGTTATCGATCCCAACTTGGCAGCTCAGATACAGTCACTTTCTCACAAGTGCAATGTGGCTTCTCTGTGTCTCTTCTGCAAATAATTTCATGGCTTCTGCTCCGATGAACTTAGCTCACTGGTGCCCCTTATATATGAATTTACTCGAGCCACAAGATTAGCAGCTAGGTCCCACCCTTTTACTTTGAAACCAATAAAATGTAAATGCAAATTCTACTCCAGCAGCTTCTTTTCTCGCACTTCCTGCCTGTGGAATTCTCTTCCATTTACTTGCTTCCCCGACAGCTGCAATCTTCAAGAATTTAAATGTCATGCCAATAGCCATCTCCTGTCTCACTAACCTGCATCCTGTCATGCTCTTTTCTCCATTCACTTCACTCTCATTAGTATTCTCATCCTTCTCTTACCCACTTCTTAACACCCTCTAGAACCTGTCACTCTTTCTCATAACTTTCCTCCTATGTAACCCCCTGCAAAACAGTGTCAGTAAAATGCCTTGCTTTGGGCGATATGATTATAAAAAAAAAACTTAATGACTAGCAATGTTCATCAAATTAAAATTCAACTAAACAACATTCTATACTATTATAAAAAAAATTCTATACTATTATAATATGGATATAAAGTGGGGGATCAATTCTACATTACAATCAGTATATAAACTGATCTCCCAGTTTATGGTCACATTCATCTTTTTCTTACTCATTCCCTGGCCACCCACTAGAACCTGTCACTCTTTCTCATAACTTTCCTCCTATGTAACCCCCTGCAAAACAGTGGCAGTAAAATGCCTTGCTTTGGGCGATATGATTATAAA
>JBBBDQ010002622.1:45000-171377 GCA_037127315.1 Ascarosepion bandense
TATTGTAAGAACTGCAACCTTGAAACTTCTGAATATTGTTTCTTATGTTTTTGTCTATGAGTGTATCAAATTTGATTAAAATCGGACCACTCCTTCTATAACCCAATTTTTTCAATTATCGATTTTCAATATTTATCAAGGATACCTTGACATAAAACCAAGCTAAGAACACTTGCAGATGCTTATAGTACAACTGTGTAAATTTTCAAGAAAATTGGTTCAGCCGTTTTTGAGTCTATAAGTAACGGACACACACAGTTCCATTCATAAATAAGTTTAGATTTAGATTAGATTAGATATTATCTAACAAAATATATCTTTATATAAAACGAAGTATTTTCTGAAAATGTTCCCAAAATCAATTTGTTAATGCTAATTTTATTGTAAAGACTTGATTTGCATAAAATTTGACATAGTGCATTTAGTATCATTACTAATCCTCATTGGGGGGAATAAAACTAATTAATTAGAGTGATGAAAAGACTTCCTTTTTGCTGTCCTTAGAAGAAAGGAAAATAAAGCAAAAGTTGTTAAGTAAGATATTATTTTGAGTTTGGAATGGAACTAGATATAAAAATAGAATATATTGATATTCTGCCCACCAATATCTGTCAAGCCTTTGGCTTCTTTATTTATATCTTCCACAACCACTCCGCACATGGCTGTCTTTCTCTTCATGGATGTCATGACTAATTCCTCATTTCAGGAATACAATGTTCAACCAAAGTACAATAAGCATGATTCCATTGGCAATAGAGAATGCTGACAATTTTACCAGTGCCAAGACAGAAGGATAATCATATCACAATGCACTGAACTGTCTGGAGAAAGTTTGGGGGGAGAGTGGAGATTATTTATCCAACGAGGAAGAAGCGAGCAGGAGGCAAGTTGAACTCTGCAAAGATGGAGAACTTAACCACCTTCCCAGATCATTCCAAACACACTGAAGGTTAAAGTGTACAGTGATGGAATTAACAATCTGCATGGTTCAAAGTTACTGTGTAACTATATTTATTAGCTGCGTTCAGAATCTGACCCAAGAATATATTCAACTTAAAAGATCGGTTGATGTTAACTGTGTAATACCACGATTGTTCTGTCATTTCAAAGGGTGAGAACAGCATTTTGTTGATCTCAGAGAAAGAAGGTCGTGTTTATGTTACACGACTTACATAGATATTCTCACAATGACAAAATGACGGTTGAACTCAAAACTTCCACTGCTGTAGACATATTCATAAGTCTTTATTCAGCTTACACCGCCTGTTGTTGATATATATGTACCTTTACTGGGCGTACTTATTCTAAAATATTAATCCATCAGCTTATAACAAATGGGCCAGTAGTGCCAGAAAACAATGTTATCCGAATGCTGCAGTAAAAATTTTAATCTCTCAGCCTATTTCAAATGATCCAGCACACCCAGAAACCATGTTCTTACAATACTAAAGTCAAAATAACAATTTCTTAGCTTATTCCAAACATGTCAGCACAGTTAGGTAACAATGTTATTACAATCCTAAAGTCAAAATAATAATTTCTTAGCTTATTCCAAACATGTCAGCACAGTTAGGTTACAATGTTATTACAATACTGCAGTGAAAATGTTAATCTCCCAGTTTATCCCAAATAAGCTGACATAGTTGTTATTGCAATATTATATGGTAATCACTCATTCTAATGGGCCAGCACAGCCAGGTAACAAAGTTATTACAATGCTGCAGTCAAAATATTAATCTCTTAACCTGGAGGAGGATAGATAGAAAGTGATCCTTAATTTGAAAAAAATTAAGGATGTGATATTTCAGGAATTATCTACATGAACATTTTTTTCCACAAAGTAGCAGTTTTGTGGGGAAAGCTATCTCAGTGGAACTTCTTCATTACAAGTGGTATACAGAAGTAATATGAGCGATTCTACTCAGAAAGCAAGTCCTAGCTATAGAAGTTTGAATTGGGGAAATAAACATTGGAGCTCATCTGAACATAGAAATGAGAGAGTAGTTGATAGACTTGTACTGTCTGAGGTAAAGGGGTTTGTGCAAAAGATTACTGAATGTGGTGCGTAATATCAATGTAAGACATAGAATGATATGAAAATGATGAGTATCAGCCTCCTATAATTTTCGGGAAAGTGTTTGAAGCCTTTATTAATGCTGAAATAGTTCAACATCTTACTGCTTATAAACTATTTTCAGACAGGCAGTACAGCTTCCGCTTAGCTAGGTCTACAGCTGATATGCTAATGACCATCATGGAGTGTATATATGAGGTCCTTGATAAGTCTGGTGAGGCTCGTGCTGTTGCTCTGTACATCTCCAAGGCTTTTGATAAGCCTTGGAGATGTACAGATATGGTTATTTGTGTGAATCGAAAATTGTCTTACATAGGCTTGATTTGACTTTGTTTAGACTGTTGGTCATTTGTGGTCAAGAGGTCTAAGATGCACCAGATCAATTGGTGGCTTCTATGTGGATTTTGATAAGCCTTGGAGATGTACAGATATGGTTATTTGTGTGAATCGAAAATTGTCTTACATAGGCTTGATTTGACTTTGTTTAGACTGTTGGTCATTTGTGGTCAAGAGGTCTAAGATGCACTAGATCAATTGGTGGCTTCTATGTGGATAGGGGTAACAGGTTTGAATCCTGCCGAAGGACACACATTTTCCTAACAAAAATTGATCTTAAATAATCAGGCCGGTAGAAATAAATATATATACTGTTTGATTATAAACAGAATATCTACTTAAATACGAGTATCGATCAAAAATAATGTTCAAACAAATAATTTCACATTGTCAGTTGTTTATAACCATTTCCTTATTTGTACTCAGCTTCATCGGAAACTATGGCTAACAGGTGGTATGCTGACACAAATAATGATGAACTCTGAGGTCACCAAAAATTGGCAGTTGTTCAAGAAAATACCTAAAAAAATCCACAAACCTGCTTTGGCCGATCATAAATTGAAGTTGCATGAGATTGCAGAGTTGTTGAACATATCAGAAGGCAGTGTATTTATTATTTTGCATGAACTATTGTCAATGAGAAAGCTGTGTTCAAAGTGGGTGCCACATTTTCTCACAGTCAATTTTAAACATGTCGATAATTCAGAGCGTTATTTGTAACTGTTTCAAAGCAACAAGAAGATTTTGCATAAATACATAACGGATAAAACATGGATTCACCACTTCACTTTGGAGTAAAATCAACTGTCAGCTGAGTAGACAGCAGCCGGTGAAAGTTGTCCAAAGCGACCAAAGATGCAGACATCAGCTGGCAAGGTTTTGGCTGCTCTATATTGGGGTGCGCAAGGTAATTTGTTCAATGATTACCTTGAGAAAATAAAAACCATCAACAGCGAACATTATACCACATTATTGGTGCATTTGAAGGAAGAAATTGCCAAAAAACTGCCACAAATGAAGAAGAACAAAGTGATCTTTCACCAAGACAAAACACTATGTCACAAGTCAATTGCAATGATGGTGAAATTATATGAATTGCACTTCAAATTACTTCTGCATCCACCCTATTCTCCAGATCCGGCCCCCACCAAATACTGGCTGTTTGCAGACCTCAAAAGAATGTGCCAGGGAAAGAGGTTTGTCTATAATGAAGAAGTAATATTGAAATCTAAAGCATATTTCAGGCCAAATTCAAATTGTTCTACAAAAATGGGATCAAAGTGTTAGAGAAGCATTGGAATCAGTGTATTACCCTAGAAGGAGACTATGTTGATGAATAAAGTCAAATTTTGCCTAAAACTTATTTTTATAAGTTAGGCCTGGCATTTATTGAGTGATATGTTACACACACACACACACACACACACATATATATATATATATATATGCATGGCCTTCCATACAAGAATGTACTTTCTGCCACATATTTGAAAATCAATTAAGAGTGTTTTTATGTTAAAGTTGATGCTTTTAAGATCCTTTAAAAAAATTGAATGGTTTACCTCAAATAAATCAAAAGTTGTAGCATTTCGAGAGTCAACAAACTTTAAACAAAATGTTCTCATTTTTCATTTTGTAACAGATACCTTCTAATTCCAAATTCTTCATATATATATATATATATATATATATATTGTAATAGTTGTTACAATGGTTTATAAATTCATAGTATCACTACACAAAACTTTTCGCATTTCGAAGCTGACCATGTGACCAACTTGATCACCCAAAGAAGAGGCGACCAAAACACATAGTCAGCTTCGAAATGCGAAAATTTTTGTGTAGTGATACTATGAATTTATAAACCATTTTAACAACTATTACAATATAACGCTCTACGTTTGTACCGAGCACTCTTTATAAAAGTAAATGCATGAACAACAGGTTAAAAACCTACGAGTTCTACAACTTAGTTACAATATATATATGTATATATGAAATATCTTAGTCACTGACCAAAAAGTTAAAATCCAAATGGATCATTTGTTAAAAATACAAGCAGAAATGTTCATTTTCAGTTCCAATTATCTTATGATATCTTTTAAAAAATTCCAAAGTTCATTTGTTTTTATGAAAATTTTACATTAACGAAAAATCAAAAGAGAGAAAAAAGGCCAGTTTACGCACTGGTACTTTGCAGTTTTGGGCTTTTCTCAATGCCAAGATTTAGGTTTCCCTTACATTAACATAGAATGACATCAAAGAGTGGGAGCAGGGAGTGTTTTAATCAACAAAGTCACTTATCATTACAGCTCTTCGGTGTCAAGTGTCCAATGTAATATAACTAATTTGTTTTGTTTGCAATCTCATTAATTGTGAAGGTGGTTCATCTTGCGTTAATCCAATCAGTCAAGACTGGACAAGATTAATGTTTGTAGTCATTTAACTTCTATTTATTCAAGTGAGAATGACTTTTATTACAGGATCAGAATCACAATGCAATTTTCATCAGTAGAATCAAAGAGATATTATCTTTCATTTTCTCTCATACAACACACACACACATATATATATATATATATATATATATATATATATATATAGTGAGAGAGAATGAGAGACAGAAAGAAAATTGTTATTAGTGTTATAATAATAACATATGGGATTGCAACTCAAAAACTTTGAGGTTTCGGTGCAAAATGTACCATCATCAGGCAGTGAAATGTTGTTCAGTTATGGGGGCACATATATAATGTTATGGAAATTTAAAATCAAAAACATAGATGCTATCATATTAAGAAAAAGTTGTTGAGTTGAGTTGGAAGGTTATTAGAATTTTAAAAATTGTGTGGTTTTTACTGGTTTACACACAAAATTCATATAAATTATATATATATATATATATATATATATATATATAATAATATATATATGCTTGGAATGGCTAAATTGAATCAATAGCTATATCTATTTCAAGGAAAGTTGGTTCACTTTGTCAGACCAGGTCGTTATTTTTTAATCAGAATCTATTTTGCACATTTATAATCTACCATTTGTCTGTGTATTGAATACTGTTGCCACATCTGAGTGGATGCTTCTACTATTCATCTTGGGGCTCTTGACAAAATTCTAAGAAGTATCTGCAATGTAATTGGCCCTGACTTGGCAGCCAATTGTTTTCAAATTCCTGTTGTGTGTCCAAAATAAAGCATGAGTCTGTAATGCATGATGATACCGAAAGGTTGGAACCACGATAAAAGTGGAATTGGCTGACCTTCTAAATTTTAATATTCTAAAGTTCTGCATGTAAACTCTTCATCTTATTTAAATGCGCACTGAGCACTTTTTAATTCTACTGCTTACTGGACGAATTAGACTCTGACCAAAGACTGTTTAATAATAATTATAATATATATATATATATATATATATATATATATAAATCTATCTCTCTAAATGTAAACTTATTTATAAATGGAACTTTGTGTGTGTGTGTGTGTGCATGTGTCCATGACCTATAGACTCCGAAAGGGCTGAACCCATTTCCTTGAAAATTTACACGGTTGTACTATAAGTGTCTGCAAGTGTTCTTAGCTAGGTTTTGTGTTGAGGCACCCCCGATAAATATCAAAAATTGATAAAAAACTTGGGTTATAGAAGGAGTGGTCTGATTTTAATCAAATTTGATACACTCATAGACAAAGACATAAGAAACAATATTCAGAAGTTTCAAGGTTGCAGTTCTTAAAATAGTGCAAAAAGTCGATAATATATATATATATATATATATAAAAGGCAAGATGTTTGTGTATGTGTCTGTTTATCTGCCTATGTCTGTATTTTTTCAGCCCTTTTAGTTTTTGCTTTGAGTTTGGCTCTAAGTTGGTATAATTGTAGTTCTTAGTCTCAGCCATGATACCATTTACTTGGAGGACTTATTTAGCCTTCAAAATTCAGTTTATGATGAAAAAAAGCTTATTTGATATCGATACCAGGAAATCAAAATTTGACTTACATCCATTCATTTTTCTTTCAGTCCACGGTTTTGCTTTAACTGGAAACAACTATTGCTTTTTAGTCTTTCGTGCCAACGTCCAAAGAGTCTGAGCTCCTGGACCATGGATTAGTTTTAAAGCTTTCATTACACCGGAGCAATGCCCGCTATACTGCTAGTATATATATTTCATTTGTAAATGAAATATTACACCACCCAGGTTTCTACTATCTGGTTGGTTTCTTCAAGCAATTTACAATAATGTTATATATATATATATATATATATATATATATATGATGTCTAAAGTCTTAGACTATACAGGTAAAGAAAAGATTGTTCATATTGACTCATTAATTTGGACTACAGCCTATAGTCTGACTATATATATATATATGTATGAAAAAAATTCCACTCATCATCTAAAGCGATTATAATCTATAATTTGTTTTGAGTGATGAATATACCCATCTCTTCAGACCATGATTTCATTGAGCTCTCTGTACAGATCTATGTCTTAATATTTTATATCAAGTAGATCTTTTTGGATTATCCTCTCTGTTTACAGACTTGGCATCATCACACACACACACATATATATATATATCAGATTAAATAAATTGCAAACATTGTGTCTGCTTATTTTTAATAAGATTGGTTCATACCAATGGATAATCTTTTGCGTATTATAATTGAAATATGTAAAAAATGAGCTGTAACATTGACAGATTATTTTATTATTCATTTCTATAAGTTCTTAAGTACTAAAATCATCTGTCAAGATTATTCGTAAGTATGAACAGATTTTATTAAAAAATAAGCAGACACAATGTTTGCAATTTATTTAATCTGACATGTATGAAAAAAAACTTGCTGCCTAAATACACAAATATTTTATATATTTCATATACCCTGTCCTTGATATTGATTGCTTTTACCCATAAATAGAGCATGACGTAAAATTATAAAACATGGTAGATTAATGGGTTGTGGCTGAAATTGAGGAATCAGAGAGCCGAGGATGAATTCCAGTAGAGTTCATTACATTCACTTACATGCTGAAACCCTTGACAAAGGCATGAAACCATCACTTGTTTCTTTCTTCTTATTATCTGTGCTTATTAGGAGGCACATTAGAGTAATGGATTGCAGCTTGAATTGAGGAATTGGAGAGCCGAGGATGAATTCCAGTTGAGTTTGTTACATGCACTTTCTTGCTTATACCCTTAGGAAAGGCATGAATCCATCTCTTCTTTTTCTTATTATTATATGTGCTTATTAGGAGGCACAGTGGTGTAATGGATAGCAGCTTGGATTGAAGAATCGGAGACCCATGTTTGAATTTCAGTAGAGTTCATTACATTAACTTATGTGCTAATACCCTTGACAAAGGCATGAAACCATCACTTGTTTCTTTCTTCTTATTATCTGTGCTTATTAGGAGGCACATTAGAGTAATGGATAGCAGCTTTGATTGAGAAATCAGAGAGCTAAATTTGAATTCCAGTAGAGTTCATTACATTCACTTACATGCTAATACCCTTGGGAAAGGCATGAAACCATCCCTTCTTTCTTTCTTTCTTATTATATGAGTATACTAGGAGGCACAGTGGAGTAATGGACAGCAGCACGGATTAAAAAATCGAAGAGTCATGTTTGGATTCCAGTAGAGTTCAGAACAAAACTACATGCTAATACTCATGTGAAAGGCATGAATCCATCTCTTCTTTTTCTTATTATTATATGTGCTTATTAGGAGGCACAGTGGTGTAATGGATAGCAGCTTGGATTGAAGAATCGGAGACCCATGTTTGAATTTCAGTAGAGTTCATTACATTAACTTATGTGCTAATAACCTTGGGAAATGTATCAATCTAACTCTTATACCTCCACTTATAAATAAATAGTAGGACAAACTGGGTTCTATAGCATTGGGTTGCAACTGGTCTCGAAGAAGGAAAAGCCTGAATTCGAAACTGTATATAGCTAAAGAAAAGGATTGTTCACATCGACTTACTGATCCTGATGACAGTCAATTTTTTAAAAATCTTTTCTGAATCTTACTCTGTTTAATTTTTCTTTTTTTATTGTAGACGCATGGGTTCCTTTGATGGAGAGTCCTCCTTTTTTGCCAATTTCCTTTTTCTCTCTTTTCAAGAGAGAGTGGCGGCAGTTTCTTTATCTTTGTATCAATGACAAATTTACAGAACCATCTCACCGAAATAATCTTGCATGTTATTCCTCTTCTTTTTCAATTGGTCGTCTCATTATCCCTTGTATAAATCTTTAAAAAATGCCAGTTCTTCTGGTTTCAAGAGAATGCAGCCTGCAGATTTGACTTGATGAACAGTTTTTCTCTGCTGACACTTGCTTTTCGTTATGAGACTAATGTTTGAATTAACTAGAAATCCCTGGTCTTCATACTAATCACTCAGGTTGAGCAGCAAGAAACTGAAAAAAAAAAGCAACCATAAGAAGAAGAAGAAAAACAATAACGGCTAATAATGAGAGTGCCTCATTTTACAAAAAAAGTTCTAAAAAGAAATTACTATTACTCAATTTGGATGAATGAAGACAGATTTGCATTCCCCTTAATCATTTGGCTTCAAGAGGCATTACAGTGACGTCTATCAAAGATAGTCTTTTATTACATGAAATTTGTGTTTAAGTCTTGCTGAAAATTACTTCTCTATTTTTAACTTTCTATCACAATGTTCAAAAGTTTAAATGCAACATCAGTCTCCATCTTGTGTGTTCCTGGATCCAGTTCTTTTATTGTCTTTTCTTCTCATCAAAGTTTTAAGTTTTGTTTGAAAATAAAAAAAAAAGGATTCTTGAATGAATCATAACTTGCTTAGTGTATTTTTTTTTATCATATCATCCCAAGCAAGGCGGTAACGCCAATGATGTGCAGGGCGCTATGTAAGAGTGAAAAGATTAGGAAAGAGAAAGCTGGAAACCACATCCTAAACAGGGAACAAGGGATGAGCCCCTACACCTGTACAATAGATGAGGGTGGAGTGTGAACCTGGTAATATCTACTCCAATTGACAAAGAAAAAAAATTTTTTAACTTAGTTAAAGTCAAAATGAAATTTGAACGGCAAAATTATTTACAATAGCAAAATAGTACCTATGTCAATTATTAAAAAATTCAAACAAATTCAAACGAAAATTAAGGCTAAAAATTACAAATTTATCTCTAGGAACCATCCTGATCCTGGCCAAAACCTTTCAATATGATTCCCTTTAGAGTGGTGCAATGGATATCAGTTCGGAACGAGAAACTGGGAAGCCGAGTTCAAATTCCAGTTGAAGTCATGGCATTCACCTATGCGTAAATACCCTTGGGAAAGGTATTAATCTGTCTCTTCCATCCAGTTATGAGTTAAATAGCAAGACAGATTGGGTTCTATAGCCTTGGCTGGCAACTAGTCTACTGCAGAAAGCAAAGGCAATCTACTGCGAGATAATCTTCTGCCCAGTCAGTCATTTCTTTTTCAAGACATGATCACCCAAGCGTGTATCATGTATGGCACTTAACTGACTGAATATAATTGTTGGAAATGATTAAGATTTATACTGGGCATAAAGTGGGAAACCGGTTTTCTATTGTTATGAAGTAATAAACTGATCCCCCAGTAATTACTACTTAATAATATGATACATCTCTTCCCCTTCTAGCTATGAATCAAATAACAGGACAGATTGGGTGCTATAGCCTTGATTGGCAACCAGTCTACCACAGAAAGCAATGGCATTCTACTGCAGGAAAATCTTCTGCCCAGATCGCCCAAGCATGTATCACGTATGGTACTTAACTGACTGACTGATACTTAACAGCAGAAAGAGAGAATTTAAATTTCTAAGGCAAATAATGAGGAAAGAGAACTAGGAAAATTTGATACTCACAGGACTGAAGGCAAGAGGGATGGAAACAATCAATGCATAATCTGCTCATAAGAATGAGCGTGAGTAAATGAATGATGGAAAAGGATTTAGAAGAAATAAGAAAAAAAATTGAAGTTATTTAAAATGACAAGGGGTATGGGAAAAGGAAATAAAATGTTCCCCTACAGTTTTCATAAAAACGACCGAACAGACCAGAATAGAACCCTAAAATTTTGTTGGTTCTTCTGTAATTGCGTATATGTGAACATTTAAGCACCTACAATGAATCAGCGCACAACCTTAAATTTCATAGCTGTATCCACAGAAAATAACATTTTAAGCAATAACAAATCATATCAGATTAGAAATAAAATTCATTCTATTAATCACTTTATATATATACTAGCAGTATAGCCTGGCATTACTCGGGTGTAATGAAAGCTTTAAAACTAATCCATGGTCCAGGAGCTCAGACTCTTTGAACGTTGGCACGAAAGACTAAAAAGCAATAGTTGCTTCCAGTTAAAGTGAAACTGTAGACTGAAAGAAAAATGAATGGCTATAAGTCAAATTTTGATTTCTTGGTATCGATATCAAATAAGTTTTTTTTTCGTTGTAAACTGATTTTTGAAGGCTAAATAAGTCCTCTGAGTAAATGGTATCATGGCTGAGACTAAGAACTACAATTATAGCTACTTAGAGCCAAACCTGAAGCAAAAACTAAGATAAAAGGGCTGAAAAAATACAGATATACAGGCAGATAAGCAGACACACACACAACCATCCTGCCTTTTATATATATATATATATATATTATCAATTTTCTGCACTATTGTAAGAACTGCAACCTTGAAACTTCTGAATATCATTTCTTATGTCTTTGTCTTTGAGTGTATCAAATTTGATTAAAATTGGACCAGTCCTTCTATAACCCGATTGTTTCGATTTTCAATATTTATCGGGGGTACCTCAACACAAAACCTTGCTAAGAACACTTGCAGACGCTTAGAGTACAACTGTGTAAATTTTCAAGAAAATCAGTTCAGCCATTTCGGAGTCTATAGGTAACGGACACACACACAAAGTTCCATTTATAAATTAAATATATATATATATATATATATTATTTGTATATTCGTTTTGTTACATATATAAGAGAGTACAATTTAAGATGTGTATTGTTTGTGAATTCTAGTAGAGTTTAATTGTCTGTTGGACATGAGTGGAATTTAAATGAGTGACTTTAAAAGACTTTCAGCACTTTGTTACGTTTGTAAAATAAGGTTGATGATTGGTGAGAGCTGTTTGATATACAGGGACTCTTTTATAACAAAATGTTTCCAGAATTTTGATTTATGAAGGACTCCAGTGCTTTTCTTAAGGAGTCTTGCAGATTTGGGGGATGATAAATCCCTTTTTATTGTATTTTGCTATGACAAGTGACATGTAAGGCATCTACCCAAGGAGGTGGTTATATGTCCAATATTAGTAATTGATTTATAAAAAGAAATAAACTCTTAATTGGCAGTGAAATTGGTACATTATATTGGCCATCATCAGGTTAAAGTTGATTATATATATATATATATATTAAATAAGCTTCATTTTGGCCACAAGGATTCTCTCAAACATGATTTGTAAAATAGCATGGACAAATTCTGTCTATCAGTGTTTCTATTAAAATTTAAATAAAAATTTAATCAAATTTTCCTTGCCTGGTCTATTAAACAAAACAAGTTTGAAAGAAAAGTTACTGCCAAAGTATACATTATATAAGATTCAAACTCCGAAACCTGTGTCAATAGCAGATGGAAAGAGACTGTTAATCCAAATCTCATCTAAATCTCCAAATTCAACATCCGATAGAAAGGCCTTTAATTGGGAAGTAGTGAAAAGCATGAAACCACCTCTTAATTGCTGTTGTTTCCAGGTCCACTCTGACCTGGAGTGGTAGCACCTGTTAGGGTCCCAGCTATGGGCAAATAATTAACCCCATAACTGGGGTCAAAACACTATGAAAGTATGAAAATAAACTTTCCTAGAAATATATACATAATCATAGACTTTTATAAAAAAAAATATACATGTTTGAAGGAAAAATATTACCAACAATTCCTTTTTGAAAGAAAAAAAATTATTACCACTGCACATTTTTGAAGGAAAAAATTATTACCATCAATACATTTTTTAATACAAAACTTGAAGACATCTTATGTCTTAAAATAAAAAAAAGTTTTAAAAAATTTTTTGAAGGAAAAACAATTATTGCCATGACACATTTTTGAAGGAAAAACAATTATTGCCATGATACATTTTTGAAGGAAAAACAATTATTGCCATGACACATTTTTGAAGGAAAAACAATTATTGCCATGACACATTTTTGAAGGAAAAACAATTATTGCCATGACACATTTTTGAAGGAAAAACAATTATTGCCATGACACATTTTTGAAGGAAAAACAATTATTGCCATGACACATTTTTGAAGGAAAAACAATTATTGCCATGACACATTTTTGAAGGAAAAACAATTATTGCCATGACAAATTTTTGAAGGAAAAACAATTATTACCATGACACATTTTTGAAGGAAAAACAATTATTGCCATGACACATTTTTGAAGGAAAAACAATTATTGCCATGACACATTTTTGAAGGAAAAACAATTATTGCCATGACACATTTTTGAAGGAAAAACAATTATTGCCATGACACATTTTTGAAGGAAAAACAATTATTGCCATGACACATTTTTGAAGGAAAAACAATTATTGCCATGACACATTTTTGAAGGAAAAACAATTATTGCCATGACACATTTTTGAAGGAAAAACAATTATTGCCATGACACATTTTTGAAGGAAAAACAATTATTGCCATGACACATTTTTGAAGGAAAAACAATTATTGCCATGACACATTTTTGAAGGAAAAACAATTATTGCCATGACACATTTTTGAAGGAAAAACAATTATTGCCATGACACATTTTTGAAGGAAAAACAATTATTGCCATGACACATTTTTGAAGGAAAAACAATTATTGCCATGACACATTTTTGAAGGAAAAACAATTATTGCCATGACACATTTTTGAAGGAAAAACAATTATTGCCATGACACATTTTTGAAGGAAAAACAATTATTGCCATGACACATTTTTGAAGGAAAAACAATTATTGCCATGACACATTTTTGAAGGAAAAACAATTATTGCCATGACACATTTTTGAAGGAAAAACAATTATTACCATGACAAATTTTTGAAGGAAAAACAATTATTACCATGACACATTTTTGAAGGAAAAACAATTATTGCCATGACACATTTTTGAAGGAAAAACAATTATTGCCATGATACATTTTTGAAGGAAAAACAATTATTCTCAGCAAAACATTTTTGAATACATAACTAGAAGACATTTTTAGTTTTCTGAAATAAAAAAGAATAAAAACAAAAAATTTTCATCAAAATCTGAGTAAATCAACCTTCTCACTATAACGAAACATTAAAAAGAATACCTTAAACGCCACCTTTTTGGCATTAAATAACCCACAGCGGTCCATAAGCTGTTAAACAAAGCACAAACTCCAATTTTGAACTCGCTACCATTGAAACTGAGGCTTTAAGTCTAGGCCTAAAATTTGTCACAGAACTAAGAAAATTTGCTACAATCAACATGTTAATCAAAAACCATAATTTCAATCACACAGAATATGAAAAAGGTTTTGTTCATGGCATATTAACAGTAACCTTCACTAATAACATTGAAACTACATTACCCAGGAGATATGTACAGGCATTTAAAAAAAATTTATCTAAGAACAAAAATAACGTCATAATCAAATTCGACAAAGACGGTGGTATATATATATATATATATAAGGACCTTGAATGAGTTCTCACGGTTTTTCAACAGATGGCGTTCCCAGAATTGTGTGCATGTAGTTTCAGATGATAACGCATATGTAAAGAACTATAAGCAAGCTTGGCATTCAGTGCATGCTATTTTGTTTTTCATAGCATTAAACATGTCGAATGTTGTGTCAAAATAAGTGTTTGCAAGGAATTTTACTGCACTAAATTATTCAAAAGAAATCTGCAGCTGAAGCACATAGAATTCTTGTTGAGACTTATATCCACCATGCTCTGCTGGAAATAACATGCCGAAATTGGTTTATATGTTTCAAAAATAAGGATTTTGATGTGGAAGATAAAGAATGCTTTGGTGCACTGAAAACATTTGAAGATGAAGAACTGGAGGCATTACTTCATGAATACTCATGTCAGGCACAAGCTGAGCTTGCAAAATCATTAGGAGTTGATCACAGAAATGTTTTGAAATGTTTGAAAGCATTAGGAAGGATTTAAAAGCAAGGACATTGGGTGTCATACAAGTTGAAGCCGAAAGGCGTCAAACAGCATCTTGTCATGTGTGAATAGCTGCTTCAGTGGTAGAAAAGAAAAGGTTTTTTGCATTGCATTGTGACCGGCGATGAAAAGTGGATACACTACAATAATCCTAAGCATAGAAGATTGTGAGGTAAGTCTGGCCATGCATCAAAATTGGTGCAAAACTGAATATCCATGATTTGAAGCTTCTGTTCTGCATTTGGTGGGGTCAGTTGGGTGTAGTTTATTATGAGCTGCTCAAACTTACCAAAACCATCATGGGAAATTGCTATTGACTACAATTAATGTGTTTTAGCTGAGTATTGAAGAAAAACATTTGCTGTATGAGCAGAGACATGACAAAGAGGTTTTACAACATGACAATGTTAAGCTACAAGTTTCAAAATAGGTGAAAACCTACTTGAAAATACTTAAATGGCAAGTTCTACACCACCTGCCGTATTCACCAGTCATTGCTCTGTCCAGTTATCACCTGTTCTGATCAATGGTACATGGCCTGGCTGAACAGCACTTTAATTTTTATGAGGAACCAAGAAAATGGGTCAACTTGTGGTTAGACGTGTAATTTTTCCAATATAGAATTCAAATGTTGCCCGAGTAATAGGGAAAATTTATGGCTCATGATCAACAATGGATGTGCGTTGTGGTACAGTGGATATCGGCTCGAAACGAGAAACTGGGGAGCCAAGTTCAAATTCCAGTTGAATCCATTGTATTCACTTACATGCAAATACCCTTAGGAAAGGTATTAATCCGTCTCTTCCTTCCAGTTATGGGTTAAATAGCAGGACAGATTGGGTTCTATAGCCTTGGTCAGCAACCAGTCTACCACATAAAGCAATGGCAACCTACTGTGGGATAATATTCTGCCCAGTCAGTCATGTCTCTTTCGAGACATGATCGCCCAAGCGTGTATCATGTATGGCACTTAACTGACTGAGTGATCGACAATACTTTCAATATTTCTTACTAATTTTTATAAGAAAAACATTACTTTTCATGAAAAGTCAGTAAAAACTTATTCAAGGTACTCACAGACACACACACATACATATATTCATACATATCCTGAGTGAGCATTCTGGAAGAATGGTAGATTTTGTAAAAACAGAAGATACTCTAGCATCTATGCATCGCTCATTCAGTAATGAATTAGAGCACTCTGGCTACTGGTGTATGATACATCACACACTAAAAGTCTGCCTCCTTCTACCAAGCGCCCATAGCTCAGAGGTAGAATCGCCGACTGATGCCAGTTCGGTCGGGTTTCAATCCTGGGTTAAAAGCAATCGGATGTCTAACCGTACTGATGAGCTGTGATTCGGTGAAACAAATCTATCTGTGGATGACTGTATATATATATATATATATATATAGTTGGCAGGAAATATTTATTCAAACAAGTTTTGTTGAAGATAAAAGAAAAAAATTCTTTCTATTTTTGTAAGTTTTTCTTGTTGGCTGAATATACACCAATATTTTCCTATTCTCATCATATCATATACGCAATTACTTTCATATTCTCATTTACACCAATATTCTTATATTCAAATATTCACTAATATTTTCATATTTTCCAGTAAGAGCAAAAATTCATCAGAGCAAAGATTTAATATTTCGCTCCTAGATTTACTAAAGCAAAAATCAAAAAAATTATTCTCGCAATCAATTGATCTTGAAAGGTTGAAAAAATATGGGTCATAAATCTAGGGGATTTAAGCACAGTTTTGCATGTGAGATAAAAGGATTTTAACCTAATAACTGAATTCTAAACATGGACGGCCAAAAAAAAAAAAAATGATAAAAAAAATCAATGAAAAAGAGCAAAAGCAGTAAATAATGAAAGTTGCTAAAAAAAATTTAAAAATGCGAAGTGAACTTGAGTTGCACAATGAAAAAATATCTTACAAAATACAAACACAGAATTCCCAGTAGGTAATCTACATTGCTTTTCAGTAGACATGCTGATTCTATCAAAGAAATTCTGGTTGTATGAAATTCACTTTTTGAGGGTATTTTTTTTTTTAATCTTCTGCATTTAGTCTGAATGATAAAAAAAAAAAAGAAATCACTAAATGAATGATTAGCCTGGTGATGTAGAGGGAAAAGCAATGAAAGAAATAAAGAGGCACTGCAGTTAAAAATGGAGTGAGAAAGGATAGTTTGGGAAGAGGTCGTCGCTAAAAAGGGAGATAAGAAGGAAGATAGTATCACCATAATCCTTAAAAAACAAAATAAAAGAAACAAAAAAATGCAAATGAGGACTGAAGAGAAAGAAGAGCCAAAAAGAAAGAATTAACAAAATAAATGAAGAAATAAAAATGAGCTGAGAGAATAAAATTAGAACGAATGTGCCAGATACACGCCAAATAATGTTAAAATTTATCTTTATACTGAAGGGTAACAACCAAGGTATTGTCAGTAATAAAGATGAGAGTAATTTGGCAAAAGGACATAGGTTTTGAGACCTCAGTAACGACTGATTTCAATTCAGTAAAAGAAATTTGCAGGAGGTGTGGATACTGTAAATAAAGAGAAGTTGAGACAAAATTCTTTTCTTTTTAGAATCAGATATATTTCAAGTCATAGGGGCTGGTTAATTTTCTTTGGTTTGGCCTTGTGTCAGACTTAACCAAACTCTCTACAGCTTACAAGTTTTATCCAGAATTATCCTCATCAGAATTGTCAGAAGGTTGGTTGTTGGCAGGATGGAATGCATGGAACAGTGTGGAATAGTGTAAGAATAAAATATACATTTTGGATGCTAAAATAGTAATTTATTAAAAAAAGGAACGAGAAGAATGAAAATAAAGGAGAAATGAAATAATGAAAGAGGAACGAGAAGAATGAGAATAAAGGAGAAATGAAATAATGAAGGAGAGGAATGTGAAGAATAAACATAAAAGAATTTGTAGAAATTTATATTCAATGAGAAAGTTAAGGGTACAAGTTAAGAAAGTTAAGAGTTCATACAAAATGTTCATAGTAGTAATTGTTGAAAGAGAGAAGGAGAAAGAAAAAGAGGACAATGTCTTAATCGAGTCACTTGAAGTTACATTTTAGATGTTTTGTCTCGCAGCTCCCATCTGACTCTCTGACCGACTGATGCTGATGAAGTCCTTTTATTGTAATCTAGATTTTTTTTTCACACTTAAGTCCTTTTGCTCTTGCAAATGGCTCCTATTCAATCAAAAATCATTTAAACACCTACTTGCAAAATCTGGTTTCAACTTTTTCTTTAAGCAAATGGTCAATCCTTTTACTATTTGAGAAAAACCAGGATTTCACAAGTCATTGTGAATTTTTGTAAAAGTAAAGAAGAAGGTTGATTTTAATTAATTTCTTATCAGCTACATACTCATTTGGAAAACCAATCAACATAATAAAAAAAATACTGAAGAACTCTTTTCTTCATGATTGAAAAGTAATGAATGAAAGTTGGTTGTTTTTGTGGCATACCAACTTCCATGAGTCATTTCTTGCCAACTAAATTTTTATTTATTTATTGCTGGTAATACCTTTTTCTTTCAACAATTTATTGTTGTTTTATATAAGTTTTGTGTCTAGTAATACTTTTTTCTTTTCCAGTATCAAGATTCATTTGGATTTGTTTTTAAGAGCAGGGTCCCCAAGTCCTACCCTGTTAACCCATAACTGGAGGAAAGAGATAAATTAATACATTTCCCAAGGGTACCAGTGCTTAAGTGAATGCAGGGTATTCAACTGGAATTCGAACTCGGCTCACTGATTTCTCTTTCTGAGCTGATATCCACTGCACCACAATGCACATCCATCACTAAATGCTTACAGCACCTGGTATTCCCATGCAGTCACCCATCTAAGTACTGACCAGGCTCAACGTTGTTTAACTTCGGTGATTGAGCGAGAACCGGTGCATTCAACATGATATTGCCGTAAGCCCCAATGAAAGAAAGAAAAACAAATGAATGACAATCAAGAAAGATAATCATAAAAGTAAAGGAATAAATATAATGAAGAAAATATTGAAAACAATGGAAAAGAAAGATAGTGGCTGAAGGAAAGTCATGGTGGAATGAAAATAATGAATGAGAATAATGGAGGGATGAAGTAAGGGAGGAATAAAGGAATGAAAATAAAAGGGAAAATTATGGAGGAATAAAAAGATGAAGGGATGAATGAAAATTATGAAAGAAAATAAGAAAAAAGCAGAGGAAAAAAAATAAGGAAATAAAATAATGGCAGAATGATATAATGAAAGAGAGGAATGAAAATAATAAAAATAATGTAGGAATGAAAATCAACAAAGAAAATAAGGAAAATAATGGAAGAATGAAAATATTGAGGTAAAATAATGGATGAATACAAAAAAAAATAATGAAGGAATAAAATAATGAAGGAGAGGAATGAAAAAAAGAAAAAAGATAAATAAAAGAATGAAAATAAAGGAGAAATGAAATAAAGAGGAACGAGAAGAATGAAAATAAAGGAGAAATGAAATAATGAAAGAGGAACGAGAAGAATGAAAATAAAGGAGAAATGAAATAATGAAAGAGGAACGAGAAGAATGAAAATAAAGGAGAAATGAAATAATGAAAGAGGAACGAGAAGAATGAAAATAAAGGAGAAATGAAATAATGAAAGAGGAACGAGAAGAATGAAAATAAAGGAGAAATGAAATAATGAAAGAGGAACGAGAAGAATGAAAATAAAGGAGAAATGAAATAATGAAAGAGGAACGAGAAGAATGAGAATAAAGGAGAAATGAAATAATGAAGGAGAGGAATGTGAAGAATAAAAATAAAAGAGAAATAACGAAGGAGAGGAATGTGAAGAATAAAAATAAAAGAGAAATGAAATAACGAAAGAAAGGAATGTGAAGAATAAAAATAAAAGAGAAATAAAATAAGGAAGGAGAGGAATGAGAAGAATTAAAATAAAAAAGAAAAAAATGGAAAAATGAAAATAATGAAAGAATGAAAATGAAGAACAAAGATAATGAAGGAATAACATAATGAAGAAGAGAAATAAAAATAATGAAGGCATTAAAACAATGAAAGAAAATAATGGAAATAATAGAAGAATAAAAATAAAGGATGGATAATAATGAAGGAAAGAAAATAATGGAAAAATAAAATAATGAAGGAGAGAAATTATAGGGATGAAAATGAAAAACAAAAATAATGAAGAAATGAAATAATGAAAATAATAAAAATAATGGAGAAAAGAAAATAATGAAAATAAAGAAGGAAAATAATGAAGGTTAAAATCATGAAGGAGAGGAATAAAAATAATGAAAAAAGGGGAACAATGAATGAAAATAAGGAAAGAAGGAAAATAATAAAGGTTAAAAATCATGAAGGAGAGGAATAAAAATAATGAAAAAAGGAGAACAATGAATGAAAATAATGAAAGAAGGAAAATAATGAAGGAGAGGAATAAAAATAATGAAAAAAGGAGAACAATGAATGAAAATAATGAAAGAAGGAAAATAATGAAGGTTAAAAATAATGAAGGAGAGGAATAAAAATAATGAAAAAAGGGGAACAATGAATGAAAATAATGAAAGAAAGAAAACAATGAAGGTTAAAAATAATGAAGAAGAGGAATAAAAATAATGAAAAAAGGGGAACAATGAATGAAAATAATGAAAGAAGGAAAATAATGAAGGTTAAAAATAATGAAGGAGAGGAATAAAAATAATGAAAAAAGGGGAACAATGAATGAAAATAATGAAAGAAGGAAAATAATGAAGGTTAAAAATAATGAAGGTTAAAAATAATGAAGGCGAGGAATAAAAATAGTGAAAAAAGGCAAAGAACAAATGAAAATCATGGAAGAAGGAAAATAATGAAGGAGAGGAATAAAAATACTGAAAAAAGGTTAACAACAAATGGAAGAATGAAAATAATGAAGGAAAATAATTAAGTAGTTATGGAATGAAAACATAACGGAGCAATGAAGAAGAGTAGAAAAGGAAAGAGGAGACAAAAAAAAAAAGCAAATCTGTAAAACTTGTATAATTTCACCGATCACTGTGGAAGGAGAAAAATTAATTTAATGAAATATACTTAAAAACCTAGCATTAAAATTCTTTCTATCCGTTAGCAAGAACTATCACCAGTTGACTTTATAATTATTCCATATAATTTGTCATTTGTTTGCATTTCTTTATTAAAGCCGAAACGACGACGTGATTTTTAATAAGTGAACCAAAAAGAGATAATCACAAATTCCAATTCAAAATCTTTTCTTCGGATTTATCTGATATGCAAGCTTCAATGGCACCTGTCTGGAATATTTTGTTTCCACAATGAAATGAACAGAAAGAAAAATAAAAAGCAGATTAAAAACTTCACTGGGATTAAATATGAGCACAAAAGCTAAATAGTCAATGAAATCAAACAGAAAAAACATTCAAATTACTTTCTTTGTTTAAACAATTTTAAAATAAGATTTGTCATTTTTTTTTTTTAATCGTATCACCCCGAGCAAGGCGGTAACGCCACTGATGTGCAGGGGGCTACGTAATAGTGAAAAGATTGGAAAAGAGAAAGCCAGAAACCACATCCTAAACAGGGAACAAGGGATGAGCCTCTTAATCTGTTCAACAGACGTGGGTGGAGTGTGAACCGGGTGATAGATAGATTTATCTACTCCAATTGAAAAAAAAAAGCAACAAAGTGAGAAGATTGGAAAAGAGAAAGCCGGAAACCACATCCTAAACAGGGAACAAGGGATTAGCCTCTTAACCTGTTCAATAGACGTGGGTGGAGTGTGTGGGAAAATAATGGTTAATCGTAGACTTGAACTTATTAAGATTGTAGTGATTAGGGAAGCATCCTCTTCGGAGTCTGTTCCACAAGGCAGTGGTTCACAGGAAGAAGCTGTTTGAGTGGAACTTATCTCGCCAAAGAAATACAAAGAGAATGAGGGTAGTTCACTACACTGTGTGATTGGAGGCAATAATTTTTTTCCAAATACATACAAAAAATTGTTTTTTTTTTAGCCACTGATAACAAACTAGTTTTGAATCAGATATATTCATTTGTAACACTGATCAACATAAACAAAGAAATGCATTAGCAATTGCCTTTGAGATGTGAAATCAATCTAGATAAAGAAATGCATATAAAAAATTCTTTCTTTTTAACCACTGGTAACAAACTGGTTTGAAATCAGATATATTCGTTTGAAATGCTAATCCATACAGAGATGCAAATTATAGATGAAATCAACACTATTTATATTGTTCGGACTATTGTCATCATCTTTTTTGCCATTATTACGATATTCTGGCTTTGGTATGCTTTGGTCTTCTTCAGGTGATAGAAATTTTGAACCAAACCGTTTATCATCATCACTGGGGTATATAACTCTCATTTCATGCATGATGCCACTTTTGGTAGCCATTGTATTATCTCTCTTTAATTTAGCTCTGTAAGTTTGGCTCAAGTCATTGGAATTAACCAATGTCAAAATCCACTTGGTCATGTGTGCTTGAAGATATCAATCTATGAATTTCTGGGACTTATAAACCTAATGTCTCAGAATCCATTTTTTTTTGTTTTTTTACCAGAGCTCATATTGCAATCTTTGATGCTAATGATTTTCTCAAGCATTTTTTTTAACAGAACACCTGATGAAGGTTGGAGCATACAATGGCCAAAACATCATAATAATGGCAAGAAAGATAAGGACAATAGTTTGAACAATGCAAAGTGTAAATACTGATTCATTTCAGAAGTATAGACACATGAAGGGTTTGGTTCAAAATTTTTATCACCTTAAGAAGGTCAAAGTGTACAACAGTGCAATAATGGCAGCAAAGTTGAGGACAATACTCCAAAGAATGTAAATAGCGTAAATACATCGGAACAGGCAATTTTGCCTCAAACTGAAACAGAACTCAAAAAGGAACTTATACAAGAACGAGAAAATTGAAGTTTCTTGGAAATGAGATGAAGAAGGAGGGCTTGGAGAATCTAATGATCACAGGAAAGATAGAGGAGAAAGAGAAACAGGAAAAAATAGCATGTGATATACTTGATAGGCTTAAACAAATGTATGGAAGAGCATGGTTTGAGAGAAATAACAGGTTAAAGTACATTAAGAGCAACAAGGGAGAGGAAGAAGAGGAGGGCCATGATCACCTATGTTCTAAAGGGTAGCGACGCATAAAAGAAAAAAAATTTTTTTTTACTGATACAAGTCCCATTAATTAATCAATAACTAGATAAAAATGATATGGATTAATACCTTTCTAAAGGATTTTTGCACGCAAATGTATATAATGAACCGAACTGGAATTAAAACTCACATCTCTGATTTCTAATTTGCTTAACTTTGGTGGTCGTACAAGAACCAGTGTGCTATGGGTGTAAACTACCAAAGAAAAGATACTGTCTTGAGTGATGCCTCCCTTGGGACTAGCCTATACTATCGTAAGAGCCGTGTGTGTCTGTCCATCACAAGGTCTTAATGAGAAGAAAGACAGGTCAATTTTTTTTTGAAGTTTGAATAGGTGAGCAGAAAAGGTTAAATGATATTCGTGACTGTGGTTAAGTTATTTAATGAGTGTGCCCCTTATAGAATTGGGAGAAAGGAGAATGTCACCGCGATTTCTTTATTTCACTGAAACAGCCATTAATCACTTTCATCTTCACTTCATTCTTTTCATTCTTTTTTCAGAATTTTTTTTTTCCATTTATTTTCTAACTGAAATCAAATAGTGTCTTCACTCAGAAATAGAGACGTATATTGAATATGGCAAAAACTGATGAAAACAGTCCAAATAGTGTAAATAGTTACAATACCTCATTTCAGAAATATAGAAAGATATTAAAGGTGAATATGGCAACAAAGATGAGGATAACAGTCTGAAGAATGTAAATAGTGTAAATAATTACCATACCTCATCTCAGAAATATAGACAGATATTGAAGGTGAATATGGCAACAAAGATGAAGACAACAGTCCAAACAATGTAAATAGTGTAAATAATTACAATACCTCATCTCAGAAATATAGACAGATATTGAAGGTGAATATGGCAACAAAGATGAAGACAACAGTCCAAACTATGTAAATAGTGTAAATAATTACAATACCTCATCTCAGAAATATAGACAGATATTGAAGGTGAATATGGCAACAAAGATGAGGATAACAGTCTGAACAATGTAAATAGTGTAAATAATTACCATACCTCATCTCAGAAATATAGACAGATATTGAAGGTGAATATGGCAACAAAGATGAAGACAACAGTCCAAACAATGTAAATAGTGTAAATAATTACAATACCTCATCTCAGAAATATAGACAGATATTGAAGGTGAATATGGCAACAAAGATGAAGACAACAGTCCAAACAATGTAAATAGTGTAAATAATTACAATACCTCATCTCAGAAATATAGACAGATATTGAAGGTGAATATGGCAACAAAGATGAAGACAACAGTCCAAACAATGTAAATAGTGTAAATAATTACAATACCTCATCTCAGAAATATAGACAGATATTGAAGGTGAATATGGCAACAAAGATGAAGACAACAGTCCAAACAATGTAAATAGTGTAAATAATTACAATACTTCATCTCAGAAATATAGACAGATATTGAAGGTGAATATGGCAATAAAGATGAGGACAACAGTCTAAACAATGTAAATAGTATACATAATTATAATACCTCATCTCAAAAATGCAGACAAATAGTTATTTAACTTATTTTTTTTATTTTCATTGGTTACTGGGCAGATTGTGTTAGCTTACCAATACTTTGATTTGTTACACACACACACACATATATATATATATATATATATATATATATATATATATATATAGGCAGATATTCAGCTCATTTAGACACAAACATTGTAAGTTGAAGAGAAAACCCAATTTTCTAATTTTCTTTGGAAAAGTTGACAGTATTTAACCTTGAAGTGCTACTTGTCAACTGAATTTCTCTGGGAAATCTTTTAAAGTCAGTACGGAAGACCTAAAAGAAGGCATGAAGGGCTGCAAACACTTTCAGAAAAGAATCAAATTCCTCTTCATTCTCAGTTTGGACATGACTTTTTGTCAACAAATTTCTAGCAGTGGTGCTCAAAGCTGATACGCAAAGTCGCCCTTGGATATCAAAAGACACAAGAATCAACTTCATCTGACTGAGTCTATTCAGAGGGTAAACTGAAAACTACTGGTTGGAACAGGAATGCCAAGTAAGTTATCTTTTCCCTCCCAGAAACAATTCATGTTGATATAATTGGCTGTAATATTTTTAATAAATTCTTCAATATCTAAAGAAAATACTTCCTGAAATTAAAAGTTACATGTCTGTAGACTAAATAAAGATTTTGGTTTGAAATTCAGACAAATGGCACCTGAAGAAGGCTGGAATGTACAATGGCTGTGCATTGTAGTGCAGTGGATATTGACTCGGAACAAGAAATCGGTGAGCCGAGTTCAAATTTCAGTTGAATTCCTTGCATTCAAATACCTTTGAGAAAAGTATTAATCTATCTCTTCCCTCCAGTTATGGGTTAAATAACAGAACAGATTGGGTTCTATAGCCTTGGCTGGCAACCAGTCTACTACAGAAAGCAATGACAACCTACTGTGGGATAATCTTCTGCCCAGTCAGTCATGTCTCTTTTGAGACATGATCGCCCAAGCATGTTTCATGTATGG
This sequence comes from Ascarosepion bandense, assembly GCA_037127315.1. Lineage (NCBI taxonomy): Eukaryota > Metazoa > Mollusca > Cephalopoda > Sepiida > Sepiidae > Ascarosepion > Ascarosepion bandense. The sequence goes on from JBBBDQ010002622.1 coordinate 70,394, forward strand.
CACTTAACTGACTGACTGAATATAATAGTTGGAAACATAATTAAATTTTCTACTGGGCATAAAGTGGGGGATCGGTTTTCTATTGTTATGAAGTAATAAACTGATCCCCTATTAATAATACTTAAAATGATAATGTAATATAATCTATCTCTTCTCCTTTCAGTTATGAGCTAAATGGCATGACAGATTGGATTCTTTAGACTTGGCTGGCAACAAATCTACTGCAGAAAGCAATGGCAACCTACTGTGGGATAATCTTCTGCCCAGTCAGTCATGTCTCTTTCGAGACATGATTGCCCAAAGCGTGTATCACGTATGGCACTTAACTGAAGGTGAGTCACATTGTTCTCAGCCACAACCATATCACACAGTGCTATGTCATTATCTAAGATCAATGGATATCAATCCTATGCAATGCAACATATTCTTGACAGTATACTTGCCCGGGCATTGTTCGGTATCCTTGTTGACAGTGAAAATATAAAGAAAAAGAAATGTGTTACCAGCTGTGGAATTTCTAAAGACTAAACATGGATATCTTATTTTATTAAGATTCTTAAATTTGGCAAAAATAAAAAAATAGATACATAAAAATGCTGTGGCATTTTTCAAGACTAAACATGGATATTTTATTTTATTAATAAGTTCTTAAATTTGGCAAAAATGAGAAAAGAGACCTAAAAACGCCTTTTTTGAAAGCTAATGTCTTACACTTCCAGAAATCATTCCAGAATTATACAAATTGGATTTCTCATTAAATATTCAAAATGATTTCCACATAAATGGCAGCAAAGCAGAATTTCCATCTTGGGAAACATCTTTTGGTTTTTTGAATACACAAATGTAGAAAACATACACAGAGTGAAAATTGTTGGAAATTGGTTAATAGCAAGTAATTTGACACACAAGTAGATTGGTGTAGCCACTCCAAATGAAAGAAAATCTGACTGATTAATGGAGATATATATATATATATATATATATATATATATATATATATAAGTGAATAGAATCCACTCATGCAAATATGTTGGGCTGGTCCATTATAGTATAGTGGACTAACCCACTTGCTGAATTAGATAATCTCCTATGAATGAGATAGATTACTTCAAGGGGACAAAAAGAAGGCAGCCATGTTAGAAGGCGAGTTATTTGATTTCTTCAAAAATGAAGAAGATAAACACTTCGTGGCTTTATCAAACTTAATAGAACATTAACTATGAAAACAACAGAAATACAAGTGAAAACTACACCAAGAATTCAATATTAATAAAAAGTAATTGATCTATTATTGAAACCTAAAAAGTTACTACTAGACAGCAGTATCTCCCCTCACAATAGTGTCTAAAGTATTTATGAGGATTGGGACATACCCATTGATGTCCATAGATATGTAGATAACAATCCTGACTATTTGGATTTTTCTGACTGTCCTCATTCTTGTTCCCATATTCAGGGCATTTTGTCTGTTGCATACTTCTGCCTTCTTCAGGGGATTGGAATTTTGAACTGAACCTTTTATTTTGTTCACTGGGGTAGATTCTTCTAGTTCCATGATTCATGCCTCTTCTAGATGTCTCAGTGTCAGTTTTTCTCCTATAATGTCGTGAATATGGCAACAATGATGAGGACAACAGTCTGAAGAATGTAAATACTTAATTTGAATTTTCTGCATTCACTTCCGCACAAATACTCTTGGGAAAGATATTAATTCATATCTTCTTGGTCCAGCTAAGGGTTAAATAGTCTTTGCCATTTTGCATTGCAAAGTGTGGTGAGTATGGCACACCTCCTGAAAAGATGGACACAAAATATTGGAAGTTATCCGTGAAGGAGTTTCTCAAACGAGAGTGAAAAAAATCCCCTGATCCATAATTATGCTGAATCTGGACAAACAACAAGGAACATACATATATATATATATATATATGTGTGTGTGTGTGTGTTTATTCTTTATTGGTGATGCTTGTGTTGAGCAGGAGGGCAGTTGGAGTGAGTCCCAAAAGTCAACAAAATGCACACACACACAAGATTAATGCTGTCCCAAAATCGTTTTGGATACTTTATAAAAATGAAGAAGATAATCACTTAGTGACTTTATCCAACTTAATACAAAATTAAATCTGAAAACAACAGAAATACTTGTGAAAAATACACCAAAAGTTCAATATTAATAAAAAGTTTGTTTGTTTTGTTTTTATGGCAAATCAACCTCGGCTGGTCATTTATTGCCAACTAAATTTTATTTATTTATTTATTGCTGGTAATGCCTTTTTCTTTCAACAATTTATTGTTGTTGTTTTTTTTTTGTGTTTAGTATTACTTTTTTCTTTTTGAGTATCAAGATTCATTGTTTTTTTTGTTTTTTTTTAAGGGCTGGTCCCCAAGTCCTACCCTTGTTATTTAACCCATAACTGGAGGGAAGGGATGGATTAATACCTTTTCCAAAGGTACCAGTGCTTAAGTGAATGCAGGGTACTCAACTGGAATTCGAACTCGGCAGACTGATTTCTCTTTCCAAGCCGACATCCACTGCACCACAATGCACATCCATCACTGAATGCTTACAGCGCCTGGTATTCCCAAGCATTTACCTATCTAAGTACTGACCAGGCTCAATGTTGCTTAACTTCAGTGATCGAGCGAGAACCGGTGTATTCAACGTGATAGGCCGTAAGCTTAATAAAAAGTAATTGATATTTTGTTGTAACCTAAAAAGTTACTGAGTGAGAAATAATGAAAACGTAGGTTGGAAAATAAAACAGAAATCTTCATCACATCAACGAAATACAATACTTGTCAGTTGCATGACGCAGAAAACCACTGCTCTTGGTGAATTGCTAGACAGCAATATCCCCCCACCACTTACATTAGTGTCTAACGTATTTATGAGGATTGGGACATATGAATTAATGTTCATAGATATGTATATAACAATACGGATGCAAGGAAGGTTTGTACATGAGTTATGATTTGAAAGTCTTGAAGCAGTAATCCTGACGATTTACATTTTTTGGATTGTCTTCCTCCTTATTCTCATATACACGGCATTTTGTTTGTTGTATATTCCTGCCTTCTTCAGGGAATTGGAATTTTTAAATTTGTTTTGTTCACTGGGATAAATTCTTCTAGTTCCATGAGTCGTGCCTCTTCCAGATGTCTCAGTGTCAGTTTTCTCCCTTAACAAGGATGAGGACAACAGTCGGATCAATGTAAATACTTACAATACCTCATTTCAGAATTATAGACAGATCCTGTATAAGGCTGGCGTGTACAACAATAGAAATGTCATGAGTAGCAACAAAGATGAGGACAACAGTTCTAACAATATAAATATTGTAAATAGTTACAATACCTCATGTCAGAAATATAGACAGATATTGGAAGGTGAGGATATTAATAAAGATGAGGACAACAGTCAGAACAATGTAAATACTTACAATACCTCATCTCAGAATTATAGACAGATCATTCATAGAAAGACAGCAAATGTCAGAAACTGAAATCTGAATGCGCATTGGGATAGAGAAAAATGCCTTTCAAAAGTGAAGCAAAATATTAAGAAACAGGAAAATCTCGTCAGAAACAAAGAAGTCAGTGTATGCGGGACAACCTCTTCACATGTGAAGAAAAAACTGGAGATAATATAAACGTGATTCCACAGAAAGATACTGAGAATAATATGAACCAAACGTTTGAGCAATGAGGAAGTTATAGCGAATATGTAAATAAAAAGTAAACTTATAATTAGCCTCAGAAATATAAAGTTGAAATTTCTAGGGCATATAATCAGGAAAAAACACTTTGAAGATTTAAGGTCGGTGCTACAAAATGACAAGAAGTTTACTGAACAATAGAAACCACTTAAAGATCACCAGCAGCAGCAACAACTAAAATGAATAGCATATATAACTCAAATAAAAGGCTAGGCAGGAAACCCTCATCAATACTGGAAAGAGCAATAACAGCTACTGGACTTGAGGAACCTATTTTCCTGAAAAATTGTTTAAGGAGAAAGATTTTATAAATTTCAACTGAAAGAGAAAATAATGACATAATCAAGCTGTTGACATTCCACACTACTTTAAATAAAAGGTTAGGAAGGAAACCCCCATCAATACTGGAAAGAGCAATAACAGCTACTGGACATAAGAAAACTATTTTCCTGAAAAATTGTTTTAAATAACAGATTCTATAAATTTCAACCAAAAGAGAAAATAATGGCATAATGAAGATGTTTACATTCTACACTACTTCAAATAAAAGATTAGAAAGGAAACCCCCATCAATACTGGAAAGAGCTATAACAGCTACTGGACTTGAAAAACCTATTTTCCTGAAAAATTATTTAAAAAAAAAAAGATTTTATAAATTTCAACTAAAAGTGAAAATAATGACATAATGAAGATGTGGACATTCCACACTACTTCAAATAAAAGGTTAGAAAGGAAACCCCCATCAATACTGAAAAGAGCAATAACAGCTATTGGACATGAGAAACATGTTTTCCTGGAAAGTTGTTTTAAGAGAAAGATTTCATAAACTTCAGCCAAAAGTCGTTCTTGCTGCCTGGTCAATCAATTCATTATTAGGAAATGACTAATATTACCATTATCATTTTTAAAGGACATCAGTGCGAACTAAATGAAATAGGTTTATTTGAACTTGGTATGTCAGTTACATCTTCTATGTTGATAACCATTACTTGCATTTAATAGATAAAAGATATTCTCATTATAAGATTCATTAGAGATCAATTTTATTTCAAAATTTTAAGCCCAGAGTCAAGCGCTATCTATCCTACTCATCCGTATAATATTTTCTAATTTGTGAAACAAACTCCCAAGAAAATGCTAACCAGACAGCTACAATCTTGGTCCCTTTAAGCCCTGGGTCAACCAATTTCTATCCCGCATGTCCTCGTAATGCTTTCTTACTTTCACTTCCCTTACAACCTTATTTAGTAACACTCTACCTTGAGTGGCTCTAACAGTTAAAGAAAAATGATATTTTTAGAACAAATCTTTTTATACGAAGGTGCACGCAAACTTTTTCTGTGGAAGCATCAATTTCATAGTAAATATTATTTGAGATGATTGTAGAAATGACTGTGCATTGTGGTGCATTGGATATCGGCTCGGAACGAGAAATCGGGGAGCCGAGTTCATTGCATTCACTTACGTGCAAATGCCCTTGGGAAAGGTATTAATCTGTCTATTCTTTCCAGTTATGGGTTAAATAACAGGACAGATTGGGTTCTATAGCCTTGGTCGGCAAACAGTCTACTGCAGAAAGCAATGGCAACTTACTGCAGGATAATCATCTGCCCAGTCACTCATGTCTCTTTTGAGACATGATCGCCCAAGTGTGTATCACATATGGCACTTAACTGACTGAATATAATAGTTAGAAACATAATTAAAACTTCTACTAGGCATAAAGTGGGGGATCAGTTTTCTATTGTCATGAAATAATAAACTAATTATATTTAATATAATAATGTAATATAATCTATCTCTTCTCCCTCCAGGTATGGCAGGACAGATTGGGTTCTATAGCTTTGGCTGGCAACCAGTCTACCGCAGAAAGCAATGGCAACCTACTGCAGGATAATCATCTGCCCAGTCAGTCATGTCTCTTTCGAGACATGATCACCCGAGCGTGTATCATGTTTGGCACTTAACAGACTGACTGTAGAAATGATTAGAAAAATTCAAGAGAGCTGAGTTTGAATTCCAGTTGAATTTCTTGCATTCACTTATGTGCAAATACTCTTGGAAAAGATATTAATCAGTCTCTTCCCTCAGTAGAAAGAAACATTCTATTGTACTCTAGAATCTTTACTTGGATATCTTATGGAATCCATATTTTTTCAGGATTTTTTTGTTTGTATTTCTCAAGAACAATAATAAATGAGCTTGGAATGAGCTGAAGATGTAAACTGGCAAACTTATTGTTAAAGAAATTTGATAAATATGTAACAAGATTAAAAGCAAGTTCTTGACTTGCAAAGATATTTAAACATCTTTTCTAGTTTGTGTATTGCTGAATTCAGCAATACTGCTTATCTACAAGGGGGTGATGAAAATTCAGTTCATCTGCTAATCATATTGTTGCAGAAGTTTGATAAATATGTAACAAGATTAAAAGCAAGTTCTTCACTTTTAAAGATATTTAAACATCTTTTCTATTTGGTGTACTGCTAAGTTCATCTACTTCTCTACAAATGGGTAATGAAAAATACAGTTCATCTGCTTATCTACAAGGGGGTGATGAAAAATTCAGTTCATCTGCTTATCTACAAGGGGTGATGGAAGATTCTCAGCTCAACCAACTATCCAAAACAGGTATTTCAACATCCTATGAGGATAAAATATCCTTCGTCATGTCAAAATCCCAAAATAATCTTCAGTATTTGGGGATTTGAATAACAAGGGTTGGTTCATGTATCAAATCTGCTAATCCTATAAAACAAGTTTAAGACCAGATAGAATAATGAAACTGATATTAAAATAAAGGAAGCTTATTTTTTATCAATATTATAATTGCTGATCATGGAATAACATCTCCAAGCCTATATAACAAAATTTAAACCAGACAAAATAATGAAATAGCTACCAAAATGTGACCAATTTTTTTTTCAATGAAACTGGTATCAAAATGAAGAAAACTTATGATGGCTGATTGTTCAATAACATCTCCAATCCCATAAAAACAATTTTAAATCCAGTAGAATAATTATTCTGGTATGAAAATGAAGGAAGTGTACTTCTCTTTATAATTAAAACTTTCATTTTTTTCAGCATATTTAATGTTTAGTGTCACAGATCTTTTCAAAGGTTGCATCCGTTTTTCATTCCATTAATGGGAAAAGTCACGAGTTGAATTTCGATCAATTTGCATAAAACAACAAACCTTGGCATTGATGGAAAAATTTTGCTCTTTTGATATTATAAAAATTTTAATCATAATAATGATGATCAAATAATAATGTTATTAATAATATATGCCAGTAGAACTAATTCATGTCATAATAGGTGTGCTTGAAATACTAATTAGAAAATTGTAAAATTGTTTGGAGAGAACTTGCATTAAAACTAATCATGTGGATTTACTGAAAATTGCCATCATTTACACTACAAATATTTTCCTCAAATTTCTTGAACTGTAAGGAGTCTTGTTGACACCATTCTTCAAGAACTAAATTTCCATTTATTATTATTAGGTAATGCCAACATAATAAAAAAAATTATATCCAGAGTATAATAATAATAAAAATCATAGCAAAAAAAAAATAAAAAAAATAAAGAGAAACTATGAGCAGACTATTATAATTAATAATCATGTAATCAAGTCATTATTATTATTATTAAAGAGTGGGCCCAGGCTGCTAAAAATGATGGCAAAATATTTATATCAATAAGCCGTCTAAAAGGATGGCAACATATATATTGATGTACCTATTATTGACTATCTTACATTAAAACATCAGAAAAACAAAACAAAAATAATAATCCAAACCCCTAAATGTGACAGGAGGAAAAAAAATATATATATACTAGCAGTATAGCCTGGCGTTGCTCGGGTGTAATGAAAACTTTGAAACTAATCCATGGTCCTGGAGCTCAGACTCAACCTAAAGAATATTTGAAATATATAAGTAATTGTGACAATTTACCAATCGCACCTAATATATATATATATATATACTAGCAGTATAGCCTGGTGTTGCTCGGGTGTTTAAAACTAATCCATGGTCCTGGAGCTCAGACTCTTTAGACATTGGCACAAAAGACTAAAAAGCAATAGTTGTTTCCAGTTAAGCGAAACCATAGATTGAAAGAAAAATAAATGGATGTAAGTCAAATTTTGATTTCCTGGTATCAATATCGAATAAGTTTTTTTTCGTCATAAACTGAATTTTGAAGGCTAAATAAGTCCTCTGAGTAAATGGTATCATGGCTGAGACTAAGAACTATAATTATACATACTTAGAGCCAAACCTGAAGCAAAAACTAAAATAAAAGGGCTGAAAAAATACAGATATACAGGCAGATAAACAGACACACACAAACATCTTGCCTTTTATATATATATATATATATATATATTATCGATTTTCATCACTATTGTAAGAACTGCAACCTTGAAACTTCTGAATATCGTTTCTTATGTCTTTGCCTATGAGTGTACGAAATTTGATTAAAATTGGACCACTCCTCCTATAACCTGATTTTTTCGATTATCAATTTTCGATATTCATCGGGAGTACCTCGACACAAAACTTAGCTAAGAACACTCTCAGACGCTTATAGTGCAACTGTGTAAAATTTCAAGAAAATCAGTTCAGCTGTTTCGGAGTCTATAGGTAATGGACACACACACACACACACACACACAGAGACAAAGTTCCATTTATAAATAAGTTTAGATATGTATATTTTAGAAAAGATTTCTGATTTATTACAATTTTAATGGGTAATATCTATTTCACCACATAATGATGCTATATTGCGTCTCGTCAGACCCAAATGGTACAACAGTTGATCCTCAAAATATCCCCCCCCACCCCAAAAAAATTCCCCTCCACCCAAATTTTTGTTTTACACAGATGCTCACATGTCCATATTTAGAATAGACATTTGAGAAAATTTTTGAGGGGAAAATTTTTTTTTTTGGAAGTGGGGGATATTTTGAGGATCAACTGCTGTATTATTTGGGTCTGACGAACTGCAATATAACATTATTATGCAATGAAATATGTATTATCCATTGGAATTGTAATAAATCAGAAATCTTTTTTTAAAAATTATATTACTCTGTTAAATTAAATAAATGATTTTAACATTGAGTTCTTTTGAGTTCGTCTCTATCGAAATTTACCTGGATAGTATACCAAATGTGCTACATTATACATATATATATATATATATATATATATATGCTCTCATTATGACTGAACTCTCTAGAGAAGAAAAATTGGAAACAGTTTCCACTTCTGCGATATATGTGTTACTCTTCAGAAATGAATTGAGTTCTTTTGGTGACTGGCATGTGTATACACTGCTTATATACAACATGTTAAAATTTTCCCTCTCTGTTACCATGTGCCTATGGCTTAGGGGGTAGCAACTCTGACTGACAACAAATCAGCTCAGTTTCAATCCTGGCCAGAAGCAAGTGGATGTGTCTAGTGACACTGATGAGCTGTGATACAGAGAAACAGACTTGTGTGTGGATGACTAATATATATATATATATATGTAGTCATCCGCAGACAGTTCTGTTTCGCTATATCACAGCTCATCAGTACGGTTAGACATTCGATTGCTTTTACCCAGGATTGAAGCCTGACCAAAATGGCATCAGTTGGCAATTCTACCTCTGAGCTATGTGCACTCAGTAGAAAGAGGCAGACTGTAGTTAGAGTGCTCTAATTCATTACTGAATGAGCGATGCGATATACACCCACACAAATAAATACACAAAAGATTTATTATAATAGAAAGGATATATATATTCCTCAATATTTGATAACAAAATTTTATTTATTTCACTAGAATATCTTGACCTGTTCTTTTCCAGGTTTAATATAATCTTAAGAATATTACTTTTTATGCTTGCATTTTTCCATGTAGTCCATGATTTTTCCAGGCATTGCTATTAATTTAATATACATTTAATGCTGTGAAAATCGCATTCAAAATTGTTAAAAATGAACAAATTTATATGCAATAATAAAAACATTGATTATTTATAATTAATTCTGGTAAAATTATAAGTGATAAGCAAAGTTTGATTGACAAAAATGATAAAAGATATCATCAGAATTTAAATGTTGAAAAACGCATGCAAAAATATTAAACAAAAAAAAGTTACAAAGAATAATATTTATTACTAGAAGCGTTAGTCACTCACTTATGTAGTTAGTCTCCCTTTCAAGACTTCACATATTTTGATGTAACTTTTTTCTTCTTCTTCTTCTTCTATGTGCCTTGTCCCTTCAGAACGTAGGCGATCATGGCTTTTCATGTTTTCCTATCCCTGGTGGCTCTGAGCACGCCTTCTCTTGTTACACCTTGCAATCCACGTTCCGTCATCCACCTGATTAGGTCCTTCAAATATGTTATCCGTTGCTTTCCCCTGTCTTTTTTTCCCTCTATCTGGCCTGTTAGTATCAGATTCTCCAAGCCCTCCATCCTCATTGCATGTCCCAGGAACTTCAGCCGTCTCTTCCTGATGCTCAGTATTAATTTCCTTTTTGTTTCCATCATTTCCAAGACCTCATCATTGCTCACATGCTCGATCCATGATATTCACAGCATCCTTCTGTAGAACCACATTTCAGTTGCTTCAAGTCTTTCCTTCATCTTTGATGGTATTGTCCAGCATTCACTGCCATATTAAAGAACGGAGAGTGTGTAGCAATTCAGTACTCTCTTCCTAGTTTCTAGCGAAATTGTCCTGTTTCTTAATAATTTACTCAACTTCTGGAATGCTTCCTTCGCCATGCCAATTCACCTTGGGATCTCTGTGTCACACTTTCTGTCTTCTGTTATAATGCTTCCCAGGTATTTAAATTTTTGTACCTGCTTGATTCTGGTATCCCCGACCTGTATTTGGCATTTTTTTCTAATGAACCAAATTCAATTTTTTTTTTCAAAATGTAGCTAAGGAGGTGTCTTATCTAACTCTGTAAACTGTTTGAAATTTGACTGAGAACTGATTTAGTGATGAAGCTAAGAAACTGCCTAGATTCACTCTATGCCATACTTAAGAATATATTCAACCACTGCCGTGATTGAATGATACATACAAATAAATACAAACCGTCTTTATTACGGTAAAGAGAATTATTAGGATTAAAGTAATAATCACATAATGATTACAGTCAAATCAAGCTTGGCTGTCACGGTTTCTGGACTTAACTGAGTAACTTAACTCAGTAATAATAATAATAAACTAATGACTGACATAACACATTTTTTGACGCTTAGAGAAAAACGTGATTTAAGAAAAGAAGAGACACAGTGTTTGTTTATGTACAACAATACTTCAACAGTATGTCTGTCTTCAGGCTATGTTTAAAAATTGTATCGAAGCCAGTTAAGTGCCATACATGATACGCGCTTTGGGTGAGCATGTCTCAAAAGAGACATGACTGACTGGGCAAAAGATTATCCCGCAGTAGGTTGCCATTGCTTTCCGTTATAGATTAGTTGCCAGCTAAGGCTATAAAACCCAATTTGTCCTATTATTTAACCCATAACTTTAGAGGGAAGAGATGTATTATATTATTAAGTACTAATTAGTGGGAGATCAGCTTATTACTTCATCACAATATAAAAATGATCCCCGAATTTATGCCCAGCAGAAGTTTTAATTATGTTTTTAACTATAATATTCAGTCAGTCAGTTAAGTGACATATGTGATTCACGCTTTGGGCAATCATGTCTCAAAAGAGACATGACTGACTGTGCAGAAGATTATCCCACAGTAGGTTGCCATTGCTTTCTGCGGTAGACTGGTTGCCAGCCAAGGCTTTAGAAGCCAATCTGTCCTATTGTTTAACCCATAACTGGAGGAAGAGACTGATTTATACCTTTCCCAAGGGTATTTGTGTATAAGTGAATGCAAGGAATTCAACTGGAATTCGAACTCTGCACCCCGATCTCTTGTTCCAAGTCAATATCCACTGCACCACAACACACATCTTGTAATGGGCATAATGATACTACTACTACTAATAATAATAATAATGTGTCTGGTAATAACCATAATATATAATACTGCATCTGTAATGGCACCATATAGTAATTCTGATTGTTCGTTAGTTAGTTACTCTGTCTGTTATGCCACTGAAGAAAGATAACGCACTTGTTCTCTACATGAGATTTTCATTCATCTTTACCGTTTTATAATCTATAAATGCTACTCTCCTCAGCCTTTCTCTCACTTTTACCAAATGGAAGTGTAGTAAAGAGTGAGAAAGTAGGAGGAGAAAGCCTATAATATTACTGTAGCAGTAGCAGCTTAGGCTGGTGATTGTAGCAGTAATTGGGTGTGTGTGTATATATGTGTGTACTGCACAATATAGTAAAAATAGGGAGGTTTGTTGTCGTATCCCGCGACCTAATAACAAAATTTCTGACCTCTACACTTTTGGCCATTACTCAGTTGGTCTTTTCTGTTTACAATGGACACAGGAGCCATGATTTTTCAGTAATAAAAAAAAATTTCTATTTCAAAATCTTTCACGAAATAGTGTACAGTATTTTGGTTATGGTCTGTACATACGCCGCTTCATATAAGATTACAGTAAAGTAGCTTCTATGGACATTACTTTTATAGATATTTTAATAAAATTACACTCTGTGTTATTGTTATTTTATTATTCAATACCTTTATGTTTGAAGACGTTACTTTCATTTGTAGTATGACAAAGTAAATTTTTTCCAGGAATTCATAATTATCCTTCCATGGAAATTCCACGGGTTCCGCTAGTAATATAAGATTTCAGTAAAGTAGCTTCTATGGACATTACTTTTATAGATGTTTTAATAAAATTACACTCTGTGTTGTTGTTATTTTATTATCCAATACCTTTATGTTTGAAGACGTTACTATCATTTGTAGTATGACAAAGTAAAATTATCCTTCCATGGAAATTCAACGGGTTCCACTAGTATAATAATATTTACGATAATAATGGGTCTCTAATGACCATCATAATATTAATAATTATGATAAGGTTTCTGTAATGAGCATAATAATAATAATAATATTTTTGTAATGGCCATAGTAATAATAATGTTTCAGTAAAGACCATTATAATATTAATAATATAAAAATGAGTCTGTAATAAGCATAATAGTAGTGTGTCTGCAATGATACATAATAATATAAATGATAATGATATGTCTGTAATAAACATAATATTATTATTAATAATATTCATGTACCTGCAATGACAATAATAATAATAATGTTTCTGTAATGACCATTATAATATTATTAATAATAATAATAATAATGCATCTGTAATAACTATAATAATACGATCTTTGTAATGATATATAGTAATATAATCATAATGATATGTCTGTAATAAATATAATATTATTAATAATAACAATAGAGTTGGGCAATATTTACATTGGGCAATGTGCAAACATTATGGAAAAGCTGTAAGCAAACACTGGTATGAACATCACCCAGCACCGGTTACAGAAATCGAAGATGTAACCATTCTATGGGATTACACCATCTACACAGACAGAAAAATTGAAGCAAACAGGCCAGACATTATTGTTAAAAACCAGAAGGAGAAAACTTGTCTATTAATTGATATGGCTTGTCCAGCGGATTGTAACATAGCAATCAAGGAATTTGAAAAACTGTCAAAATATAAAGACCTGGAAATTGAAATAGAAAAAATGTGGAAATTGAAAACAAGAGTTGTGCCAGTGATAGTAGGTGCACTTGGAATGATAAAAAATGGAACAAAACAACACATTGAAAGAATCCCTGGAAACCCCAGCTTAAGAGATATACAAAAAACTGTCTTATTAAGTACAGCCCACACACTAAGGAAAACTTTATCTATGTAATGCTAGGGATGATAGGGAAGATAGAAAAACATGAAATGGAGTCATAACAACACGCCACGACCTGCCTTAGGTCACCCCGCAGACTTGATTGGTAGTGAGACCAAAGCAGAAATCGAAATATGATGAAAAAATGACATAATAATAATGTGTCTGTAATGAGCATAACAATATTAATAAAAAAAAGAAAAATCAAACATTATTTGTTGGTATGCTTTTCTGTTACTCAATAATAATAATAATAATAATGACAATCAAGGATTGAACCCATGACCGCTTGATGATAGTAACCAGCTGCTATATTCACTATGCCACCATCTCAAAGGACATTTGTCGTCTATTTTTTGGAAACTTCTATATTCAGGGTCAGATAATCTTCACAAATAGGGGATATAGCAGTTAGTTATACATGTGTTACAAAGATTAATGAAATTGGTTATAAACAACCGACAATTTGAAATTATTTGTGTGAACATTATTTTTGATTGATACTCATATTTAAGTAGATATTCTGTTTATAATAATAATAATAATAATAATAATAATAATTGCTCTGTAATAACCATATGACAGTATTATTATTATTATTATTATTATTATTATTATGGTAATTTCAGAGCAATTATTATTATTAATAATATTTATGTGTTACTATCATCTAGTGGTCATGAGTTCAATCCCTCAATCTGGTAGTGATGCACCAATTCTAGTAGAAATGAACAGTAATTGATATCATAAGATATATCACAATAATCAACAGATCATCCAGATCAGCCAATCAACAGATAATCCAGATCAGCCAATCAACAGATAATCCAGATCAGCCAATCAACAGATCATCCAGATCAGCCAATCAACAGATCATCCAGATCAGCCAATCAACAGATCATCCAGATCAGCCAATAATAATCAACAGATAATCCAGATCAGCCAATCAACAGATAATCCAGATCAGCCAATCAACAGATCATCCAGATCAGCCAATCAACAGATCATCCAGATCAGCCAATCAACAGATCATCCAGATCAGCCAATCAACAGATAATCCAGATCAGCCAATCAACAGATAATCCAGATCAGCCAATCAACAGATCATCCAGATCAGCCAATCAACTGATCATCCAGATCAGCCAATCAACAGATAATCCAGATCAGCCAATCAACAGATCATCCAGATCAGCCAATCAACAGATAATCCAGATCAGCCAATAATAATCAACAGATAATCCAGATCAGCCAATAATAATCAACAGATAATCCAGATCAGCCAATAATAATCAACTTTCAAAATATAATGACCAAAATATAGAAACTTTTGAAAATGCTTCCCCCCCCCAAATTCAGCTTTAAAACGAACCCTGCATCTTCCAATCTTTTGTGCTTCATTTGAATTCAAACATTGTACTTAATTGGGCATTGTTGAACAATTTCTTCAAACTATTTACTTGATAATATCTAAATCAGGTTAGGCTCAGATTATGCCATACAGTGTATGACTTGAGAAACACTGTATGCATCAATGGCTCCCCATATGTAAGTGGGCTATATGGAATTCTCAGTTCAACAAAGTTTATCTCTGATTAAGAATTTAATATTGATGAGATTCTTTCACAATAACAGATTTTGAAATATAAATTGAAAAGGATAGAAACACATCAGTATTTGCCAAAATGTTGGCTTTTGGTACCCCAGAAGGCTACAGTTTACTCCGAGGGTTATATGAAAATTTTAATAATTTCCAGGCAATCATAAATCACTACACTAATATGCAATGTCAATGACGGGTAGCTACATCTAATATAGCATAAATTGTTCTGTGCAAGCATTGCTACCTGCTCAGATCTGATGATGTCTCACATTTAAGGTGGTAGCTAATCCCTGTTGCAGTTTCTTGCTCAGGTACATTTTTATTTCTTCAACATCCATATAGTTAAGTGGGCCTAAGTTAGTTTCTGGGAGAGGACACATAATTTGGTATGATCATCACTTTGGATCAATCTTCTTCTACTTCTATGTGCCCTGCCCCTTCAGGACATAAATGATCATGACTTTCCACATCTTCCTATCCCTGGTGGCTCTTAGCATGCTTTCTCCTCTTACACCATGCCACCCTTGTTCCGTCATCCACCTGATCAGGTCTTTCAAATATGTTATCCGCTGCTTTCTCTTGTCTCTTTTCCCCTCTATCTGGCCTGTTAGTATCTGGTTCTCCAAGCCTTCCTTCCTCATTGCATGTCCCAGGAACTTTAGCTGTCTCTTCCTGATGCTCAGTATTAATTTCCTTTTCATTTCCATCCTTTCCAAAACCTCATTATTGCTCACAAGCTCGGTCCATGATATCCACAGCATCCTTCTGCAGAACCACATTTCAATTGCTTCAAGTCTTTTCTTCATCTTTGATGATATTGTCCAGCATTCACTGCCATATTGAAGAACTGACATCACATAGCAATCCAGTCTTCTTTTCTTTGTTTTTAGCAAAATTGTCCTGTCTCTTAATATCTTACTCAACTTCTGGAATGCTTCCTTCGCCATGCCAATTTACCTTCAGATCTTTGTGTCACACTTTCTGTCTTCTGTTCTAACATTTCCCACATATTTAAATTTTTGTACCTTCTCGATTTTAGTATCCCCCGCCTGTATTTGGCATTTTGGGCTGCCTTTTTTGCTGATGACCATGCATTTGGTTTTCTTGCAGTTTATTTGTAGTCCTTTCTTGTCACTCTCTTCAGCTACCTTCTGTAGGAGGTCTTGTAGTTGTCTTTCTGTGTCTGCTATCAGCACTGTATCATCTGTGTACCTTATATTGTTTAAATTGTAGCCTCCGATAACAAATCCTGGCATAACTTCTAGGGTTCTCAGAATAGTCTCACTGTGTAAGTTAAATAGATCTGGTGAAGAGATGCATCCTTGTCTTACGCCCCCTTCATTATCTCTCCGTATACAAGCAGTATGCAATTTAATGACCACATGCTGCCACAAAAAAAAACAAAAAAACTACTTACTTAAATTCTTAGATTATGACTTACACAGATTCCTCTATATGTCGGTCTCTTTCTTTTACACTTCCATACTTTTCTCTTTTCACCAAAATCATTTCTATTATAGATTATGCCTCTTGGATCTCATCTTCAAGCATTTTAATATTTTTTAATCTGTCTGTGTACCTTATGCTGTTCAAACTGTGGCCTCCAATGACGAATCCTGGCATGACATCTAGGGTCATCAGAGTAGTCTCGCCGTACATGTTGAATGGACTCAGTGAAAAGACATCGCCCCTTCTATATTTGTATATCTGCTGAATTCGTTACATGTCTGTATGCAGGTGGTTTGCTGCCAGAAGAGATTCTCGATTACTCTTAGGTCTTTCCCAATGACTTGTGACTTTGTGCGAGCAGAAGTACTGTCAGCTTTTTCATAAATCTGATTTTATGCCTCAGTTAAGCCTGTGGTTTGATTTTCATGCTCTTACCAAGTGGGCCACATTCTGGGATCATCTCCCCATGTTTATATTTGGAACAAGGTACTGCTTTACAAATGAACTGTAAGTAGGCATCTATGCAGATGACACTACAATATACTCCCGCTCCAGTAAGAAACCTGTCGTGGCGGACAGACATAATCTTGCTGCTGACCTTGAGCGGGATCTACACTCTGTGGTGAACTGGGGCAAGAAGTGGCTTGTCAACTTCAATTCATCTAAGACCAAGCTGTTGTCTGTCAACCATTACAGGCAACCTCTTCTGCCTCCCATAAGCATGGACCAAGTGATTCTCCCTGAGAGTAATACACTATGCCTCCTCGGACTTACCCTATCCTCAGACTTCAAATGGAACCACTATATTGAATCCATAGCAAAATCTACTGCTAAGAAGATTGGGTCACTATGTCAATCCAGGATGTTTTTTCCACCTGAATCCATCCTGCATATATACAAGTCAACCATTCGTCCATGCATGGAGTACTGCTGCCATTTATGGTCAGGTGCCCCTGCCGTTCTCCTCAGTGTTCTTGACAAGCTCCAAAGGAGAGTCTGTAATGTGATAGGTACTGATCTGGCGACTCGACTGCAGCCACTTCCCCACCGTCGAAATGTAGCCTCCCTTTGTCTGTTCTATAAATACTTTCGTGGCGTCTGCTCGGACGAGCTTAAGTCACTGATGCCTCCTCAACAGGTGTTTACTCGTGCAACCAGACTGGCAACTGGGTCCCACCCATTCACAGTCAGGTTAGCCAAATGCAGACGACAATTCTACTCCTGCAGCTTCCTCTCTCGCACTTCCCGCCTGTGGAACTCACTCCCGTATTCTTACTTTCCTGACGGCTACAACCTTCAGAAATTTAAATGCAAAGTCAATACTCATCTACTAACCACTGTCCTCTAGCTCTCTCCCCACCCCTGTATAACCTTCCCTTTCTCTCCGCCCATGTATCTGTCATCGCACCTGCTTTCTCAGCTTTCTATTGTTCCTTTCTAACTAGTTTGTACTCCTCACTCTTTTCTAATTAATCTTTTTACATTTATGTAACCCCCTGCACATCAGTGGCGTTTCTGCCTTGCTCGGGGTGAAATGATTAAAAAACAAAAATAAAAAAATAAGATTCAAACCTGTGTCTCATGGCTGGAACACTAATATGTGCTCCCAAGTATCCAAAGCAAAAAAATCACTATGAAACACAAAATCAGCATGGGATGTCACTAACTTGATTCCAAGAATTTATAAGCTGCATGCTGTACAACAGACACAACAACTATGTGCCATGTACCTTCAAGATGTAGGCGATCATGGCCCTCCACATCTTTCTATCTCTCATAGCTCATAACACTTTCTCTTGTTACTCCTCCCAAACCCTGCTCTGCCATCCATTTACTCAAGCCCATAAATCTAGAATATAAATGTATAAAAAAACAGCATGGTCACAAAATGAGGGATCAGTTTATATATTGATTACAAAACAGAATCGATCCCCCACTTTATAGCCACATAATTTATTTTTTTATCAAATTCTGATTTGGTATGAATGCACCTCTTCTCAGTAGTAATTAAATATAAAACATCTATGTTCCTTGTCCCTTCAGGATGTAGGTAACCATGGCCCTCCACAACATCTCCCTATTCCTTGTAGCTCTTAGCAATTTTCTTGTTATTCCTCCCAAATCCTGCTCTACCGTCCATTTAATCAAGCCCATATATCTAAAATATAAATCTATAGAAACTAACGTGATTACAAAGTGAGTGATCAGTTTATATATTGATTATAATATAGAATTGATCCCCCATTTTATAGTCACATTATAATTTCTTATTTGTTTATCAAATTCTGATTAGGTATAAATCCACCTCTTCTCAATACTGATTAGTTATTTGTAACTGTTCTTCTATGTGCCATGTCCCTTTAAGATGTAGGTGATCATGGCCCTCCACATCTCCCTATCTCTTGTCGATCTTAACACTGTTTCTCTTTTTACTTCTCCCAAACCCTGCTCAGTCATGCATTTGCTCAAGCCCATAAATTGAGAATATAAATGTATAAAAACTAGCATGAACACAAAGTGAGGGATCAGCTTATTTATTGATTATAATATAGAATTGATCACCCATTTATATCCACATTATAATTTCTTATTTGTTTACCAAATTCTGATTAGGTATGAATCCACCTCTTCTCAATACTGATTAGTTATTTATAATTATTCTTCTTCTGTGTATCATGTCCATTTAGAATGTAAGTGAGCATGGCTCTCCACATTTCCTTATTCCTTATAGCTTTTAACACCCCTTCTCCTGTTATCCATCTGCTCAAGTCCATCAAATATGTCATGCACTGCCTTCCCTGTCTCCTTCCCTCTATCTGACCTGTGAGTATCAGATTCTTTAAGCCCTCTTTTCTCCCAAAAACTTCTTTTCCTGATGTTAAGTATTAGTTTTCTTTTCACGTCCATCCTCTTCAAAACCTCCTCATTGCTCACATGTTCTGTCCATCAAATCCTCAGCATCAACCAACTTGTAATTATGATCATTAAAAGAGAATGAATATTTAACATGACATAGCTCATTTGTTCTCTTATCATTCCTTCAAATGAGCCGGTTTTGTGCAACAGTCACAAGGAGAGCCTTCACAAGGGGAAAAAAGAAAGAATTACTTCAACACATAATCCACCAATGATCACAGCTGTTGAATCACCGTCTTTTCTTAACAACCTTTTTACCCTAACATTTCAAATGAACCCTGAAATACCCTCAAGGCTATATAGCATCATAAAAATTTAGCATATACAATCTTTTCACATTGCAAATGACTGCCTACATGTGCTTGTTTTGATTCAGCTAAGTGTGCCTCATTCAAAAGCTGTTGATAGTTGTGCTAGCATGAAGTCACAAGTCATTATGACCAAGGTTTTCAATGTGCTGGCGTTGTTAAGACTGTTGATCATGCTAGATATGTTATTTCCTAGAAACTGTAAAGTCTGGTCAGCATATTTGCAGTATAAACCACAGGTGGATTCAGTTGATGTTGAGCAAACACAAATGTGTCTGAGAAGGCATCTACAACAGTTATTGGCTATCCACCTAGTAGAAAAACGTCCTCAGATAGGAGTGGCCAGTGATTTAAATGCGTCAAGAAATTTGTCATATTTACCTAACTTATTTAGTAAGTCTGTAACTTAAGATAACATGATTAAAAAAATAATTTGGGAACCGTTGCAATAGACATTTGTATCATCAGTTATCAAAATGAAGCCTAGAGTAAAGATTCTAAAAGCCGTGAAAACTTTCATCTGATACAGTATTTCTTAAATAGAAGACCGTTGGCTTCAGTGAAAAGGATTTAAGGAGGAGGAACTTTATCCAAAAAATAAGAATTAAGGGGAGAATTTTAGTCATAAGTAAAAAAGGTGTAAAAATTCAATTAAAATTAAAACGGGGGGGCAACTGGGGAAATTTGGAACACAAACTTCAAGGAATAAGATCTGGAATCATTGATCAAGCAGAGAGAGATCAAATGAAAACTTACATTGATCAAGACGAGGTGGCTGCGGTAAAATTGATCTTTGTCAACGTCTCAAATAACCGTTCTTTTTTTTATTCATATCCAAGCAATAGTTACAACTGAAATAAAAAGAAAAAAAGAAAATCACTACAGGGAATATAATTGTGTGAAACTCCAAGAAGCGGAGGAGATAAGTAGCAACAAAAATTATTTTGCTAGTTAATAATAATAATAATAATAAATGGACACACACACAATGAAACAAAAAAAAAAAAAATCAATCTTGCACCAATGAAGAGTGCATAAATTATTTTTTAACTCAATATGAAAGTAACGAAAAATGAGAAAAAAACAGTCAATTAATGGTATCTTCTGACAAGTGGATGGAGTGATTGCTGGAGGGCCCATCTACAAAAATTTCAAGTTGAGATGCTGAAAATAACATCAATCAGCTAAATGATAAATTTTATCTCTTCAGAAATGAATTGAGCTCTCTCGGTGACTGGCGTCTGTATACACTGCTTACATACAAGATGTTCAAATTTCCCTTCTCTGAGCCCATGCGCCGATGGCTTAGGAAGGAGAGACTCCGACTGACACCAAATCGGTCGAGTTTCAATCCCGGCCAGAAGCAAGTGGATATGTCTAGCCACACTGATGAGCTGTGATACAGCGAAACGGGCTTGTATGTGGATGACTAATATATATATATATATATATATATATATATATAAAAACATGCGGTGTAGATATAGAAGAATCCAAAGGAGTATCCTGTACATAAATTGGTAGGATAACTCTCTAGAAGAGCTCTAAATATATATGTATATAAATACATATAGAGCAAATATATGTAAAAATTAAGACAGACATGTTATTCCATGGTTAAGCGTAAATGTAGGCCTATTTCAGGTGAAACATCATCAGCTTTTGTCTTTATTGTACAGAGGATTTTACACAAATTCGTGTAAAATCTTCTGTACAATAAAAACGGAGGCTGATGATAGTTCACCAGAAATAGGCCTATATTTCTGCTTAACCATGGAATAACATGTCTGTCTTAATTTTTACATATATACATATAACAACAGTAATCAAGTACAGAAATTCAAATATCTGTAAAGTGTTCTAACAGAAGACTTTGCTTCCTGAATTCTGTTGGGGCAATAGGTTGTGATGGCAGACAGATAAAAGTACAATAGCTCATTTTGACAACTTCTTTTTATGTGCTGTGTCCTTTCAGGATGTAGGCGATCATGGCCCTCCGCATCTGCCTATCTCTTAACACCATTTCTCTTGTCCTTCTTCTATGTCTTGTTTTTTTTTTTTATCAAGTTTGGGGTCTTTTTTTATCATGGTATGCTCTTTTTTCAGCAAATTATTGGAGGTATATAGACAAAGGTGTGCCTTTCTAGATATGCAAATCATGTTCTGTATGGCCACTTGAATCCAGCCATTTGTTTGTTTAGTAAGAAAATAAAAATATGCAGAAGTCTTTGTTGTTTAATCATGCTTCTTCTTAATACCTAACACTTGCTAGGATGTGCGTTGTGGTGCAGTGGATATCAACGCGGAACAAGAAATTGGGGAGCCGAGTTCAAATTCTAGTTGAATTCCTTGCATTCTCTTATGCACAAATACCCTTAGGAAAGGTATTAATCCATCTCTTCCCTCCAGTTATGGGTTAAATAACAGGACAGATGGGTTCTATAGCCTTGGTTGGTGACCAGTCTACTGCAGAAAGCAATGGCAAGCTACTGCGGGATAATCTTCTGCCCAGTCAGTCATGACTCATTCGAGACATGATCGCCCAAGCGTGTATCACGTATGGCACTTATCTGACTGTCTGACTTCTTAACACCTTTTATCTTGTCCTTCTTCCATGTGGCATATCCCTTAAGGATGTAGGTGATCATGGCCTTCCATATCTCTCTAACCCTTGTAGCTCTTAACACTCTTTCTCTTGTCCTTCTTCCATGTGGTATATCTGTTAAGGATGTAGGCAATCATGGCCCTCCACATCTCCGAGTAGCTCTTAACACCCTTTCTCTTGTTACCTCTCCCAAGCTTTGCTCTATCATTCATTTTCTCATGCCCACTGATTTCCCTTCTCTCTCTTTTCCTCTCCAAAAGTCTGAGAGCATTCCAGTGTTGTGCGTTATTGTAGAGATTGTGGAGTGAATTAATCAAGAGAATTATTCCAAGAGCATTTTTGCGTATTATTCAGAGGATTTGTTTAGTACACTGACTTTATGCAAAGATACTAAAATATTATAACTCGCAAATAGAAAGTTACTAAAAGTTCAGAATAACGTTACAAAAAACTAATGTTATAAAACTTATGGTAATGAGGCCTGGTAGAATTTCTATTTCTTTCAGAATCACCTTGCTGTATCGATTGAATAAGTCTGGTGAAAAGACCCATCCTTGTCTTACACCCCTTTTAATTGTTCTGTAAGTACAGGTTTCTGATTATTCTAATATCCTTTTTAAATATATAAAAGTTGCTGAGCAGTTGACAGGATCTGTAAGCATTTATTTGAGTTTGGAAAAAGTTCTTAATAGTTGTTATATTAACGTTTACATGATTCAATATGTTCAGGGATAGGTAAATAATGATTACA
Organism: Ascarosepion bandense; assembly: GCA_037127315.1. Taxonomy (NCBI): domain Eukaryota; kingdom Metazoa; phylum Mollusca; class Cephalopoda; order Sepiida; family Sepiidae; genus Ascarosepion; species Ascarosepion bandense. Next base: position 93,619 of record JBBBDQ010002622.1, read on the forward strand.
ACTTATTTTTTTTTTTTTGCTTCACAATGGGAGTAGATATCGTCCAGTTCAAACTTCTTTGCAGCCTGTTTGTAACCTTTCACTGAAGGTAATGGTTTCATCAGTTTAAATGATTGATGATTTTTGTTATGGAAGATTGCATGTGCATACATATTGTGATTTGGAAACACAAATCATTCATAACATTTTCTTTTACAGACAAGAAATATATATTTTCTCCAAAAAAATTTGCTTTCAATAGTCAAAGAAGGATCTGTAATGTAAATCCTGACCTGGCATCTCAATTTCAGTCACTTTCTCACCAACATAACATGGGCTCCTTCTGTCTTTTCTATAAACATATTCATGTTCTGGTGAGCTTTCCTGCTTGTTTTTTTTTTTTTTTTTTTAATCATCTCACCCCAAGCAAGGCATTCCACTGCCACTATTGCGCAGGGAGTTACATAGGGGAAAGTGATGAGAAAGAGTGACAGGTTATATAGAGGACGTCAGGAAGTGGGTAAGAGAAAGATGATTGTGGCCATAAAATGAGGGATCAGTTTATATATTGATTGTAATGTAGAATTGATCCCCCACTTTATATCCACATTATAATAGTATAGAATTTTTTTTTATAACACTATTTTTTTTTAATCATTTCACCTCAAGCAAGCATTCCACTGCCACTATTGCGCATGGGGCTACATAGGGGAAGGTAAAGAGAAGGAGTAGTTAGACATAGGGAATGACAGGAGGAAGGTGACAGATGAGTAAGGATAGCGAGGAGGAGGGTTGGGCAGATGGAAAGAGTGCTTGAGAGAATGAGAGCAGGTTAGTGTGTTAGGAGGTGTGTATTGACCTTACATTTAAACTCCTGGAGATTGTAGCTGTTGGGGAAGCAATCGTTTGGAAGAGAATTCCACAGTCGGGAAGTGCGAGGAAAGAAACTGTTGGAGTAGAAGTTACGGCTGCATTTTATCAGTTTCACTGTAAAAGGGTGGGATCTAGTTGCTAATCTAGTATCTCGTGCAAATTCGAAATATTGTGCATTAACTCTGTTTTTCAATATGGCAGTGAATGCTTGATAATCTCCTCAAATATTTGGTTGATTTGTTTTATGGTATATCAACCTCGGCAGGTCATTTATTGCCAACTAAATTTTTATTAATTTATTGCTGGTAATACCTTTTTCTTTCAACAATTTATTGTTGTTTTTATATAAGTTTTGTGTCTAGTAATACTTTGGTAAATTTTTGTTTTGTTCCCCGAAGACCTTTACCCCTTTAAATCTTTCCAAAACATTCCTATTTCTGTGCAAATGTATATGCTGAACTCAAATCAATAATTGTTTATGAAGAAACCTACCTTTTTTCATGTTATCGAGTAGAAAAATATGGAACTTTTTGTCGCTGTTTATCTCACCCCGTAACCACAGTTCAAAAATGTTATTCACTGCAGACTGACTTCACGTGTAGTTTACCAATTTTCCGGCCTTTTTACTTCCTTTTTGAAATCACTACGTGGAAGACGAGTTCTGAAACCAAGCAAATCATGGATTAATTGCTCAAAGGGAGTGAAAAGGCCGAAATAAATATCCTACGTCTACATTCATTCAGCGGTGAATCAGATTTGAGAACGGTGGTAAGGGATGAGATATAGTCCAATTTATTTCTGGTCAATAACATGAGAAAACAGAAGGTTTCTTCAATAAACAGTTACCGATTTGAGTTCAGCATATACATTTGCATGGAATTAAGGATGTTTTAAAAAGTTTTGAAGGGGTAAAGGCCTTCGTGGAACAAAACAAAAATTTACCAATACTTTTTCTTTTTGAGTATCAAGATTCATTGGGATTTGTTTTTTTTTAAGGGCAGGGTCCCCAAGTCCTACTCTGTTATTTAGACCATAACTGGAGAGAAGGGATGGATTAATACCTTTCCCAAGGGTACCAGTGCTAAAGGGAATGCAGGGTATTCAACTGGAATTTGAATTCAGCTCACCGATTTCTCTTTCCGAGCTGATATCCACTGCATCACAACGCACATCCGTCACTAAACGCTTACAGCACCTGGTATTCCCAAGTAGTCACTCATCTAAGTACTGACCAGGCTCAATGTTGCTTACTTTGGTGATCAAGCAAGAACCAGTGTATTCAACGTCATTTATGAGGGAGAGACTCAAAGCAACTGAAATGTGGTTCTACATAAGGATGTTGATGATACCATGGACCAAACATGTGAGCAACGTTGAAGTTTTGGATAGGATGGATAAAAATAAAACTAATGCTCAACATCAGGAAAGTTTGATAGATATGTAATAAGGAAAGAGGGCTTGTAGAATCTGATGCACCCAGGGTCAGATACAGGAAAAGAGGGACAGGGGTAAGCAATGTGTAATGTACTTGATAGGCTTGAGAAAATGGATGGCAGAGTAGGGTTTGGGAGGAGTAACAAGAAAAAGGGTGTTAAGCGCTACAAGGGATAGAAAGATGTGGAGGGCAATGATCGCCTGCATCCTGGAAAGACACAGCACATACAATAAGAAGTTATAAATAACTAATCAGTATTAAGAAGAGATGGATTCATGCCTTATCAGAATTTGATAAACAAATAAAAAATTATAATATGGATATAAAGTGGAGGATCAATTCTATATTACAATCAATATATATACTGACCCCTCACTTTGTGGCAATGCTAGTTTCTCTACATTTAAATTCAAGATTTATGGGCTTGAGCAAATGGATGGCAAAGCAGGGTTTGGGTGGTGTAACAAGAAAAAGGGTGTTAAGAGCCACTAGGGATAGCAGAGTGGGGGCTGAGCAGGATAACAGGAGAAGGGGTTTTAAAAACTATAAGGAATAAGGAAATATGGAGGGCCATGATCACCTACATCCTAAAAGGACATGGCATATAGAAGAAGAATAGTTATAAATAACTAATCAGTATTGAGAAGAAATGGATTCATACCTAATCCGAATTTGATAAACAAATAAATTATAATGTGAATATAAAATGGGGGATCAATTCTATATTATAATCATTATATAAACTGGTCCCTCACTTTTGTGTTCATGCTAATTTTTATACATTCATATTCTCAATTTATGGGCTTGAGCACATTCATGGCAGAGCAGAGTTTTGGGAGAAGTAAAATGAGAAAGGGTGTTAAGAGCGATAAGAGATATGGAGATGTGGAGTGCCATGATCGCCAACGTTCTGAAGGAACATGATGCATAGAAGAAGACAAGATTGGCAACTCAGTCTCTTCATTTTACTGTTGAACTAGCTAGATGCAACCCATGCGTTCTTTTCTCATAGTTGCATTCTTTCATTTCTTAATTTCTCACACATGGAACTCCCTTCCAGTTTTTGATACCCTCGTACTTACAATCTTCAAAAATTTAAATGCTACATCAATCACCATCTTCTGTCTTCCTGAATTCTGTTCTTTATTGTCCTTTTCCTCACCTCTTCTCACTAAAGTCAGTTCATTCTCTTTCACTCCCTTAAAGCCCCTGAATCTTAGTAACTTTACTGCCTTGCTTGGGATGAAATTATTAAAATATATGAAAGTCTGTGGGATAGGAAATTAAGAATTAAAATCAACCTTCTTCACTTTTACAAAAATTCGCAATGACATGTGAAATCCTGGTTTTCCCAAATAGAAAAAGGATTGACCATGTGCTTTAGGAAAAATTCAAAACCGGATTTTGCAAGTAGATGCTAAATTGATTTTCTGTCCAATGGAAGTGAATTGCGAAACTGAAAGGATTTAGCGATCCAGTGCAAAAAATCTGAATGACTATAAAGGCTTTGACCAGATCGGCGCCAGTCACTCAGATGGAAGCAGGAGAGATGACAAACTAAAATGTAACTTTAATTTCAAGTCGACCCGGACATAAGGTCACGTCACACTTTGTTCTCTTTCTCCTTCTTTCTCGTGTGCTGATTCCTTTTACTTCGTTTTCTTCTCCATCCAAAGACATTCCTACCAAACAAATGCTTATACATACATACATACGCATGAACTCTTTCCAACAAATTCCTAATACGAACATTTTTACAACTTTTGATACCCTTAACTTTCTCATTGAACATTAATTGTTACCTATTTTTGTCATTCGTTTCTTTTAATAAATTTCTATTTTAACAAACAAACAAAATGTTTTTTTTTCTTCCACTCTTGTACACAAATCCAGACATTCCAATCTACAACCCTCTGATGAAAACCTTCTGATAACGTTAAAAACCTTCTGATAATTCTGGATAAAACTTGTAAGCTGTAGGAAGTTTGGTTATGTCTGACACAAGGCTGAATTAATAAACATTAACCATCTCTTTACTGCAACACTGGTGACTTTGAATGTACAAAGAACATGCACCCCCTTTCTACAGTTCAAGCACTCAGTCAGCGATTTTAAGTGGGTGGTGTTGTGTCAGCTATACTGACTTGTTTCTTTCTGTGACAGAAAAACAAAGATATTAATTTAAATAATTTAGATAACAATAGCAATAATAATAATAATAATTTCTTAGAAAAAAAGACACGTTATCTGTTGAACAAAAAGGGTGCAAACGTGACTTTCCCATGGGTATTAGTCAGGGATAGAAGCAGCAGAGACGACAAGCTATAATGTAACAGGAGAAGCTTCAAGTGACCCGGACATTCGTCCTCTTTTTTTTACTTTCTTTCTTTCCCGTGTGCTGATTCATTTTACTTCTTCTCCATCCAAAGAAATTCTTATCAGACAAACGCTCATTCATCCATACGTACACGTAAACTCTTTCCAACAAATTACTACTACGAAGATTACTTTATTAGATCTTTGTGGTAGAAATTTTCATATTTTGTAATGATTACCCATCCTTATCCTCTTGGATAATACTTTTGATCTGAATTTTTGCTGTAGATTTGTTGGTGGTTTTAGCAAATTTGATTTTGTCCACTGTTGAAAATAAATTACTGAGTGTAAAGTGTGGTGGGTAGGAAATTGTTGTATCCCAGAGTCGGGGATAAACAGAGAAAGAATAGTGCAAGAAATAATTCTTAACACTGAGGATATATAAATAGAGATTTATTATACCTCAGTACAATAAACCAAATACAAGTACACCAACGAACAGTTAACACAAATAACACTTATGAAGGCAACGTCTCTGTATAGGATGTATGCATCCGTCTTGAGAAAAAAGCTTCTGTGTAGCGACATTTAACTCACCTCTAAGGCCGATGGCTGTCGACTCTCATATAGTGACGGATAATCTTGATCACTCCCATGTAATGACGTAAACTCTTGTATAGTCATGAAAACACTATCTCTCTGACGCTCTCTAGCGCTATCCTGTAATTCATTCCTGTTGCGGTCTTTTATGACCCGGGCCATACCCATTGAGGGTAGGACCAGGATATTCCTCTACAACAATATCTCTCCAGAACAGAAATTAAGAATTAAAATCAACCTTCTTCTTCACTTTTACAATAATTCACAAATCCTGGTTTTTCCCAAATAGAAAAAGGATTGACTATGTGCTTAAGAAAAAGTTGAAACCGGATTTCACAAATAGATGTTAAATTGATTTTTGATGAATGGAAGATACTTGCAAGACTAAAGGGACTTAGCAATCAAGTGCGAAAATCTGAACAAAGGCTTTGATCAAATCAGCGCCAGTCAGTCAGGGATGGAAGCAGCAGAGATGACAAGCTATAGTGTAACAGGAGAAGCTTCAAGTGACCCGGACATTCGTACTCTTTTTCTTTCTTTCTCATGTGCTGATTCATTTTACTTCTTCTTCTCCATCCAAAGAAATTCTTATCAAACAAACGCTCATACATCCATACGTACACATAAACTCTTTCCAACAAATTACTACTATGAACATTTTCAACAACCTGATGAACTTAAATCACTGGTGCCCCCTAGGTGTGAATTTGCATGAGATACTGGATTGGCAACTAGGTCCCACGCTTTTACAGTGAAACCGATAAAATGCAACCACAACTTCTACTCCAACAGTTTCTTCTCTCACACTTCCCGACTGTGGAATTCCCTTCCACATGATTGCTTCCTGGACGGCCACAACCTCCAGGAGTTTAAATGTAAGGTCAATAGACATCTCCTAACACACTAACTCACACCCATTGTCTCTCACACTCTCCCTATGTACATCCTAACTCATCTATCAACCTCCTCCTGACATTTCCTATACCCAATCGCTCTATGTAACCCCCTGCGCAATAGTGGCAGTGGAATACCTTGCTTGGGGTGATTTGATTAAAATAAAAATATCTTTAAATGCAGATATTGTTGGCTATTGTTTGGAAGTGGCCTTGTACCAGACATGGCTAATGCACCTTATTTTCTTCTAGTCAAACAAATAAATTAGAACTTTATCATGTACACCACAATTTCAAGTTTGAGTCTTGTCAGAAAGCACAAATATTTTTCTTTAATAAAATTTTGTGAATATTCTAGGAAAATCTTATCCCTAAAGCAGATGTTTACACATACGGTTTTCTAAAGAAAAAATGATGAAGGAATTTGTTACCTATGTTAAACTATCATACAGATTACTGTTATGAAGATTGGTAATGCTAATCTTCCCAAGGATTGAACTCTTCATCTTTAGCTAACAAATACTGTTGAATTATCCTGCCTTAGCTGCTAATTAAAAACGAACCCACTCTTTTCTGTAAAAGTTAACAATTTGTTGTGAGGGTAAAATAATTATTTTCCTCATAACTCATAACTGAAGGGAAGAGACGAATTAATACCTTTCCCAAGGGTATTTGCGTGTAAGTGAATGCAAGGAATTCAACCAGAATTCCAACTCAGCTCTCCGATTTATCGTTCCGAGCCGATATCGACTGCGCCACAACACACATCACACATTTGGGAGAGTAGCTTGCTCAAATATAAGAATTATTTTTAATTCAAAAGATAATATTAAAATTGTATGAGAAAAATAATTAACATGTTGGAACTGAACAAAAATTAATATAGTAAATTGTTTTTAAAAAGACATTAAAATTTTATGAAAAACTAAGAATATATTGGAAAATGTAAAAATTAAAATGTTGCTCACACAGTTCCTTTAAAAAAAAAACACCAAAATTAAACAAGACTGTTTATGAAAAAAAAATACATGAATAAAAATTATGTATAAAAGTTTGAAAATTGATGTTACAAAAATCTGGCAAAATGAATACAGATGGTTTAAAAACTTTGATGGTTAAATAAGACAGATTTAAATTGAAAATAGGTGCAGTTTGATTGGATAGTGATAACCAAATTTTTAACTCATGTGGTTTTGATTTGGTTTGAGTCACGCGTTTGCTATATATATATATATATATATATATTTATATATAATAAATATAAATTTAACTGCAAATTTAGAGAGGATTAGACCAATCCTGGGCAAGAAAGCAATGATCTGGTTCCAGTATGCATTTGTCCAACCTGGCAAGAAAATCTGGGCCTTGAGATGCTAAAACACGACTAATGCTCAATGTTTAAGAAAGCTGGGACTTTGATAGAAAATTGGTAGCTAATTTTTTTTTTTTTAATCGTTTTGCCCCAAGCAAGGCATTTTACTGCCACTGTTGAGCGGGGCGCTACATAGGAGGTAAATTATGAGAAAGAGTGACAGGTTATAGGGGGTGACAGGAAGTGAAATAGAGAAGGATGAGAATACTGATGACAGTAGAGTAGATGAATAAAGGAGCATGAGAGAGAGGATGCAGGTTAGTGAAATAGGAGATGACTATTGACTTTACATTTAAATTCTTGGATATTATAGCTGTCTGGAAAGCAAGTAAACGGAAGGGAATTCCATGAGAGAGAGGATGCAAGTAGTGAGATAGGAGATAACTATTGACTTTACATTTGAATTCTTGAAGATTGTAGCTGTTGGGAAAGAAAGTTAACAGAAGTGAATTCTATAGGCATCGAGAGAAGAAGCTGCTGGAGTAGAATTTGTGTTTACAATTTATTGATTTCACAATAAAAGGGTTGGACCTCATTGCTAATCTTGTGGCTCGAGTAAATTTATATATAGGGGGTACCAGTGAGCTAAGTTCATCGGAGCAGAAGCCGTGAAAGTATTTGCAGAAGAGATACAGGGAAGCTGCATTGCGCTGGTGAGAATGTGATTGTATTTGAGCTGCCAAGTCAGGATCTATAACATAACAGATTCTCCATTGAATTTTCTCAAGGACACCTAGGTGGATAGCAGGAGCATCTGACCAGATATGGCCGCACTATTCAATACACAGGCAGATGGTAGATTTATATATGTGCAGGATTGTTTCAGATGGAAGAAAACTTTCTGGCCCTGCACAGAGAACCAACCTTCTTAGCAGCAGATTTAGCTATTGACTCTATACAGTCATTCCACGTGAGGTCTGTTGTGAGAGTTAACCCGAGGAAGTGCAGTGTTTTACTTTCAGGGAGACTAGACTGATCCATGCTAATGGGGGTTAGGAGTGATTGTCTGTGGTGGTTAATAGATAGCAGTTTCGTTTTAGAAGCATTGAAATTCTGTAGCCATTTCTTACCCCAGTCCACCATTGATTGGAGGTCCTTTTCGAGCTCAGCAAACCTTTGTCAGCCTTGGCAGACTTTTAATCAAGGCGAGAGTAAAGCATTGTGTCCTCAGTGTATATGCCTACTTGGGATATTATTACATTGGGGAGATCGTTAATGTAGATAAGGAAAAGGGTGGGGCCTAGAATAGGGCCTTGAGGGACACCTGCATTTGTGTGGTAGTATTGGGAGGCATGTCCGTTCAATACTACCTTCATTGTGCAATCTAAAAAGAATGACTGGATTAGGTCAAACAATTGTCCAGTTACAGCTTGCATAGAATGTCAGACTATTACTATTAATAATGTCGAATAATAATAAGGAAAAATAACAGAAGAGAAAAAAAGAATAAAAAGAAAAAAAAACAAACTAAAAGCCACATGAATTCTCTTTACTAGGAATGCATTTTCTAAACCTGTGTAAGTTGATTTTCTTTTCGAGAATCAACTCTTTCAAAACTCTGAATATTTTGTCGAAAGGACTTAGAGAACCAGATTTCCTCCCCACCACTTTCAACCTTCAAAATTTTGAATTTGTAAAATTTTCGTAATAAATTTATTTATTGAATGGTTACTCTGAAAGAAAGTTGTTCCAATTCCATCATTGTTATGTAAAAACTTTGGTTTTCATAGACTGCAGTTTTCTAAAGAAAAACAGTATTACAAAGAACTATTTTAATACATCTGCTTCATTGCGAATTTCATTTCGAGAAAGAGTCTTGTCTTTTACATTAATGCCTTTAAAAGGCGTCATAAGACCAGTGATACCCATTGTGCCATGTGATCCTCTTAACTGTGCCATGAAATATTGTCATGGAATATATATATATATATATATATATATATGAGTGCACTGGAGTAGTAATGGTACAGCATTAGCTATTTGAATAAAGGAATATGTTTTAAACTTTTTAGCTAAAAAGGCTTTATCAATTTTATTCCAATTTTCTTATTTATTCACTCCTAAATAACATCAAAAATAAAATAAGAAAAATAAAAATAAAAAGCGAAAATAACTATGCTGAACTGAAGAAGAAATCTGCTTATAACACATTGACCAAAACATTGAAGAAATCGTCAAAAAAAAAAAAAAAAAAAAAAAAAAAGAACAGGCACAGGTTTCACACTATATAAGCTTCACAAATAATTGAGTTGAAACATTAAAATAAAGCAAATTCATAATTTTGTGTGTATCTATGGTTTTACTAGCAGTATAGCCCGGCATTGCCTGGGTGTAATGAAAGCTTTAAAACTAATCCATGGTCCTGGAGCTCAGACTCTTTGGACGTTGACATGAAAGACTAAAAAGCAATAGTTGTTTCCAGTTAAAGCGAAACCGTAGACTGAAAGAAAAATGAATGAATGTAAGTCAAATTTTGATTTCCTGGTATCGATATCAAATAAGTTTTTTTCATTGTAAACTGAATTTTGACATATGTATTATTTCTTTTTTACTTATGAACATGAATTCAGTTTTCTTGCAGCTTAATTTTAGTTCTTTCATCTCACTATTTTTTTAGCTTTCTTTTGTACGAGATCTGTAGCTTCCTTCCATGTCTGCTATCAGCACTGTATCATCTGCGTATCTTATAGTTATGCTGTTGCACAAAAGGTTGAGAAAAATTGTTATAAACTAAGAAATAAGAAAGTGTTGTTGAGTGGCTGACACCTCTGCAGCACTCTCAATGATAGAATGGCCCATGGCCTAAAATTATCTATTTAAGTAAAAATAGTAGCATTTGAGCATCATTCAAGTAATATTGGGACTGATTACTTTGGCAACTAAATCTAAACCCCTTTTCTCTGTGTTGTAAGTTCTGTCTTGTCTGTCATTGTAACTATTGTATTGTTCTGTGTACATCCGTTTAGCACCGGATATTGTGCTGAATAATACTGCAGCACACTTTCTCTGTGTATCGTATCCACCTTGATAAATCTTATCCCCTGTCATCCCTGCCTTTACCTGATTTAAGGCAACCCCAAGGAGAAAAATGTTTCTCATTGATAATTGAGGATTGATGTGCATAAAACCATAAAAATGTACTTTCGGTACAACTATTTCATTTATCGTCAATGTCATGGTTCATTTATTCTCCTTTTAGCTTACAAAAGACTAAAAGAATTTAATGCAAAAAGCCAACAATAAAGCCATTGGCCGTCCCTAAATAATTATTTCCTTGAATACAAAAAAAAAAGTTTCTTCTAATTGCTTTAATTATTTTTGTGAATTATGTTTACCTCTTTGCCTGGAAGCAAACCATTTTTTGTTGCTACTGCATTTAAAATCGTTCTGATTAAACATTACTGAACATGTCAGACATCAAATGCTAAGCACCTCAGAGTTATCTTTTTTTCACTCATTCTAATTTAAAATCAATTTTGAAAGAGAAAATGTTTTTTTATTACTGAAAAATCATGACTCCTCTGTCCATTGTAAACAGAAAAGACCAACTGAGTAATGGCCAAGGGTGTAGAGGCCAGAAGTTTCATTATTAGGTTGCAGGATATGACAACAAATATTGTACAGTACACACACACAATTACTGCTACAACCACCAACTTAAGCTGCTGCTACTGCTAAGGTAATGCTATAGGCTCTCTCCTCCCACTCTCTTAACTCCTTACTACCCTTCCATTTAACAAAGATCAGAGAAAGGCTGAGGAGAGTAGCATTTGAAAAGATAGAGGGGAAAAAAGCTTGTATAGAGAGTAAGTGGTATAACGGATGGGGTAACTAAGTAACCAACTAAGGAAGAAACAAGCAGAATTATTATATTTGATGATGATACTTCTTATATCAGTCAATTAAATGCCATATGATACACAAGCTTGGGCAATCATGTCTCTTTCGAGACATGACTGAATGGGCAAAAGATTTTCCTACAGTAGGTTGCTATTACTTTCTGCAACAGACTGGTTGCCATAGGACACAATCTGTTCTGCTATTTTTTTTTATTTTTTAATCGTTTCACCCCAAGCAAGGCAGTAATGCCACTGATGCGCAGGGGGCTACATAAGAGTAAAAGATTAGATAGGAGGAGAGTAAAGAGAAAGACAAACCAGTTATTAGTGCATCAGAGAAAGGAGCAAGAGTAGGATGGGAATACAGGTGTGAAGACAGTTGCAAAGGTAGAGAGAAAGGAAAGGATATACAGGGTGATGTACAAAGAACTAGAGTTAAGTGGTTAAGAGATGGGTATTGACATTGCATTTAAATTCCTGGAGGTTGTAGCCATCAGGAAAGCAAGAATATGGAAGAGTGTTCCACAGGCAAGAAGTGCGAGAAAAGAAGCTGATGGAGTAGAATTGTCATTTGCATTTGGTTGATCTGTGAATAGGTGGGACCTTGTTGCTAGTCTAGTTGCACAAGTAAATTCATCTAAGATACGCAGATGATACAGTGCTGATAGCAGACACGGAAAGGAAACTACAAGACCTCCTACAGAAGGTAGCTGAAGAGAGTGAAAAGAAAGGACTAAATAAACTGCAAGAAAACGGAATGCATGGTCATCAGTAAAAAAGGCAGCCCAATATGCCAAATACAGGTCGGGGATACTAAAATCAAGCAGGTACAAAAAATTAAATACTTGGGAAGTGTTCTAACAGAAGACAGAAAGCGCAACGCAGAGATCTGAAGTCGAATTGGCATGGTGAAGGAAGCATTCCAGAAGTTGAGTAAAGTATTAAGAAACAGGACAATTTTGCTCGAAACATGGAAGAGAGTATTGGATTGCTATGTGTTGTCAGTTATTCAGTATGGCAGTTAATGCTGGATAATATCATCAAAGATGAAGAAAAAACTGAAAGCAACTGAAATGTGGTTCTACAGAAGGATGCTTTGAATATCATGGATCGAGCATGTGAGCAATGATGAGGTCTTAGAAATGATGAAAACAAATACTGAGCATCAGGAAGAGACAGCTGAAGTTCCTGGGACATGCAGTGAGGAAGCAGGGCTTGGAGAACCTGATATTAACAGGCCAGTTTAAGGGAAAAAGAGACAGGGGAAAGCAACGAATAACATATTTGAAGGACCTAATCAGGTGGATGATGAAATGAGGGTTGCATGATCTAAAGCATACTAAGAGCCACCAGGCATTGGAAGATGTGGAAAGCCATGAAAGGACAAGGCACATAAAAGAAAAATATATATGCCAACTGTTTATAAGAAATAATGTGGATATAAAATGGGGGGGTCAATTCTATATTATAATCAATATATAAACTGATCCCTCATTTTGTGGCCATGCTAGTTTCTATACATTTATATTCTAGATTTATGGTCTTGAGCTAGTGGATGGCAGAGCGGGGTTTAAGAGCCAGCAGGTAGAAGATGTGGAAAGCCATGATCGCCTACGTCCTGAAAGGACAGGGCACATAGAAGAAGAATATATATGCCAACAGTTTATAAGAAATTATCATGGATATAAAATAGGGGATCAAATCTATATTATAATCAGTAAATAAATTGATCCCTCATTTTGTGGCCATGCTAGTTTCTATACATTTTTTATTTTAGATGGTCTTCAGCTAGTGGACGGCAGAGCGGGGTTTGGGTGGTGTAACAGGAGAAAACATGGTAAAAGCCACCAGGAATAGGGAGACGTGAAAAACCATGATCGCCTATGTCCTGAAGGGACAGGACACATAGAAGAAGAATTCCCCAAAAATGATACTGCCACTTTGACACAAAAAGGGCTGCCGAGAATAAGAGAGGATGAGAAGACTTAAGAAGAAAACAAAAGACAATGGATAAAACCCTACTTCTGTTTAAAAAGCTGGAAAGAAATGTGAACTGTAAAATACTATGCCTAGTAAAAATCAAGGATGGCAGGCCCTCCCCATTTCAATGGTTGGAACCACACAATCTTCCAAACCTCCATTTCCCTTCCATTTGGCCTTGTGCGGTAATAAATTAAGCTTAGTAAATATCAAGGATAGCAGGCCCTCCCCATTTGGATGACTGGCACAACACAATTTTCCAAACCTAAATTTCCTTCCAATTCGCCTCGTGGTGTAATAAATTAAGCTTAGTAAATATCAAGGATGGCAGGCCCTCCCCATTTGGATGGCTGGAACAACACAATCTTTCAAGCTTACATTTCCCTTTCATTTGGTTATTTTCATAACTCAGCTAGTATTTTTTACAGAAGTTAAGAGCATGTGACAAATAAAATATTTTTAGAATCAAATTTTCAACTAATTTAATTATTTATCATTGAATTTGTCACGAAGATTGATCCAGATCAGAAAAGCTATGCCATTTTGTCTGCCTTTGCAACAAAATCATCTCTTCTCTTTTTTGTTCATGCAAAACCGTCAGTGTGTAAAGTTGAAAATTGAATTATAAATAATACATTCACTGTCCATGTGTGTAAAACCATTTAGTCAACGCAAGTGAGCTTGAATAATTTTATTTTTTTGAACTTTTAGCTTCTATTCAGTGTAAATATACTCCATTTTCTAGTGCATGAGAAGCAGAAATAAAAAAGAAATTTAAAAAACCTCAACCAGCGTCTTATCCCTGAATATTTGGACTACAGGTACTGGACTAATATTTTAACTTTAGCTCCTGTTTGACACAGTGGGCCTTTGATAACTCCTAGTACTTAATGGAATTAAATACAGTAAGTAAAAATATTTCTTTAGAAAGAAAGAGTACTCAGCTGATATATATTATTAAATGCTTTGCTGAGAATAATTTTTTCCTTCAAAAATGTGTTATGGTAATAATTTTTCTTAAAATAATGTATTGTTGGGAATATTTTTCCTTCAAAAATGTATATTTTTTTATTAAAGTCTATTTTTATATATATATTTTTATAAAAGTATTTTTATACTTTTATAGTGTTTTGACACCAGTTTGGAGGTTAACTATTTGCCCATAGCTGGGACCCTGACAGGTGTTACCACTCTGGGTCAGGGTGGACCTGAGAACAACAGCAATTAAGAGGTGGTTCCATGCTCCTCATAACCACATTTGCTGCCAGATGCAGTTTAACATCATGCCCAGGACCCACACTGTAATAGGTTTGAAAATTTGGCATTGAGATCTAAAGGTGTATTTGGACAGTGAAAGATTCCTTCCCAAATACCATTTTGATTAGAAACAATACAAAGAATGCTGATCTGTTATATAATATCAATCCTCCTATAAAGGCTCGCAAATGTTCGATTTACATACTAGCAGTATAGCCCAATGTTGCTTAAGTGTAATGAAAGCTTTAAAACTAATCCATGGTCCTGGAGCTCAGACTCTTTGGACGTTGACACGAAAGACTAAAAAGCAATAGTTGTTTCCAGTTAAAGCAAAACCATAGACTAAAAGAAAAATGAATGGATGTAAGTCAAATTTTGATTTCCTGCTATCAATATCAAATAAGTTTTTTCATCATAAACTGAATTTTGAAGGCTAAATAAGTCCTCTGAGCAAATGGTATCATGGCTGAGACTAAGAACTACAATTATACCTACTTAGAGCCAAACCCTAAAGCAAAAATTAAAATAAAAGGGCTGAAAAAAATACAGCCATACAGGCAGATAAACAGACACACACACACACAAAAATCTTGTCTTTTATATATATATATATATATATAAATATATATATATATTATTGATTTTCTGCACTGTTGTAAGAATTGCAACCTTGAAACTTCTGAATATCGTTTTTTATGTCTTTGTCTATGAGTGTATCAAATTTGATTGAAATTGTACCATTCCTTCTATAACCCAATTTTTTCGATTATCGATATTTATCAGGGTTACCTTGACACAAAACCTAGCTAAGAACACTCGCAGACGCTTATCATACAACTGTGTAAATTTTCAAGAAAATCGGTTCAGCCGTTTCAGAGTCTGTAGGTAACGGACATGCACACACACAAAGTTCCATTTATAACTAAGTTTAGATACATTTGGATTAGATACAGAACTTCTGAGTACCATCCAAAAAGCTTCCATGTATCACGCTTCAGAATATAATGTATTCTGCTTTAGAGTATCAAGTGTAAAGATTATTATCTATGTTTCTTCAGAATATCATGCTTGATGCACAGATTTTTATGTGTAGTACTTCACATTTATCATGTTTGATCTTTCAGAGAATCATTTATGATACTTCACGGGAAAATGTATTATGCTTTAGAGTATCATGTGTAATGCTTCACATTATCTTTTATAATGCTTCACAGTATCATGTTTGATGATTCAAAGGAAATGTATTATGCTTTAGAGTATCGTGTGTAATGCTTCACATTATCTTTTATAATGCTTCACAGTATCATGTTTGATGATTCAAAGGAAATGTATTATGCTTTAGAGTATCGTGTGTAATGCTTCACATTATCTTTTATAATGCTTCACAGTATCATGTTTGATGATTCAAAGGAAATGTATTATGCTTTAGAGTATCGTGTGTAATGCTTCACACTGTCATGTATGATCTTTCAGAGAATCATTTATGATACTTCACAGTGTCATATATAAAGCTTCAGTGTATCATGTATGAGGATTCAAAGGAAGATGTATTATGCTTTAGAGTATCATGTATAAGGATCCAGTGTATCATGTGTGATACTTCATAGGACCATGTTTGATGCTTTAAACTCTTATGTGGTATGCTTCACAAAGTCACGTATAAGGATTCAGTGTTTCATTTATGATGTTTTAAAATATCATTTGTAATGTTTCAGAGAATAATTTATAATGTTTCATGTCATGATGCTTCAGAGTATCATGGGTGCCACTTAAATTTTTTTTTTTTTTAATCATATCACCTTGATCAAGGTGGTAACGCCACTGATGTGCAGGGGGCTACATAAGAGTAAAAGCACTAGATAGAAGAGAGTAAAGAGAAGGACAAACCATTTAGAAAGGAGCAAGAGAAGGGAGGGAATACAGGTGTGGTGACAGTTGCAAAGTTGGAGAGAAAGGAAAGGATATACAGGGTGGTGAGGAAAGAACTAGGGTCAAGTGGTTAAGAGATGAGTATTGACCTTGCATTTGAATTCCTGGAGGTTGTAGCCATCAGGAAAGCAAGAATAAGGAAGCGAGTTCCACAGGCGGGAAGTGCAAGGAAAGAAGCTGTAGGAGTAGAATTGTTGTTTGCATTTGGTTGATCTCACTGTGAATGGGTGAGACCCAGTTGCCAGTCTGGTTACACGAGTAAAACACTTTTTGCTGAGGCACCAGTGACTTAAGTTCGTTGAAGCAGAAGCCATGAAAGTATTTATAGAACAGACAGAGAGAAGCCACATCCTGTTGGTGGGGAAGTGGCTGGAGTCCTAATATTTATCCCTATTTATTTTTTGTGAAAAAACACCAGAAACATATGTTAACTAATTTTAGTGATGCCATATGAGGAGCTGATTATTGTTTCCAGGCACAGAATGAGTGAGACCTGCTATGGTTGCAAAGTGTTTTTGAGCAGATGATGGATCCTGATTTACCTATAGTGTTAACTTGAAGGCTTCACACGAGGCTCTATCAAAGCAAAATCTAAAGAGGAGAAAGATTAGAAGGGAATAAATAAGAATTCCAGGTGCTTTGAGGATTTTCGGTGCAGCCGAGAAGATGAAATAAATCTGAAATGTCAGTGGTTTTGATTTCCGCACTGGCATCTGATCTCTGCATGCCGAGATCCACATGGAGGCAACTTGGGAAACAGGTTTCCATATCAGGTGACAACACATACAAGACCACTTCAAAAGAAACATTTCTACATAATACATGAGTAGATACAAATTAGAATAATACACTGATAATACATAATACACGAGTAGATACAAATTGTTAATGATTAAGCTAAATTAGAATTCGCTTGAAGTTATTATGCTAATCACATGAACTTTAAGTTTGGTTGTTTTATTTTTATGGCAAATCAACCTCAGCAGATTATTTATTGCTTGTTATACCTTTTTCTTTCAACAATTTATTGTTGTTTATATAAGTTTTTGTGTCTAGTAATACATTTTTCTTTTTCGAGTATCAAGATTCATTGGAATTTGTTTTTAAGGGCAGGGCCTCCAAGTCCTACCCTTGTTATTTAACCCATAACTGGAGGGAAGGGACGGATTAATACCTTTCCCAAGGGTACCAGTGCTTAAGTGAATGCAGGGCATTCAACTGGAATTCGAACTCGGCTCACTGATTTCTTTTTCTGAGCCGATATCCACTGCACCACAACGTACATTCGTCACTATACGCTTACAGCACCTGGTTTTCCCAAGCAGTCACCAATCTAAGTACTGACCAGGCTCAACGTTGCTTAACTTTGGTGATCAAGCGAGAACCGGTGTATTCAACGATAGGCCATAAGCCCTGTTTAAACAACTCTTTAGGATTGTAACTTAATTCTACTTTAATTTCATTACATTCAAAACTGTAACTGATTCAAGCTCAAAAATGTCAAGGATTGTGCAGATATTACACTCTGATTTTCATATTTTTCTGGTGTTTTTTATGAAAAATAAATAGGGATAAATATTAGATGTAGGCAACACGCATAATACTTTGAAGCATCATGACATGAAATATTATGAATTATTCTCTGAAACATTACAAATGACACTTTAAATCATCATACATGATACACTGAATCTTTATATATGATTTTGTGAAGCATCACACATAAGAGTCTAAAACATTGTACATGGTCCTCTGAAGTATCGTACATGATACTGAATCCACATAACTGATACTGTGAAGCATTATAAATGATAATGTGAAGCAATAAGCATGATACTCTAAAGCATAATACATTTTCCTTTGAATCATCATACATGATACTGTGAAGCATCATACATGATACTGTGAAGCATTATAAATGATGATGTGAAGCATTACACATGATACTTTAAAGCATAATGCATTTTTCTTTGAATCATCATACATGATACTGTGAAGCATTATAAATGATGACGTGAAGCATTACATATGATACTTTAAAGCATAATGCATTTTTCTTTGAATCATCATACATGATACTGTGAAGCATTATAAGTGATTCTCTAAAAAATCATACATGATAATGTGAAGTATTACACATAATAATCTGTGCATCAAGCATGATATTCTGAAGAAACATAGATAATAATCTTCACACATGATATTCTGAAGTGTGATACATGGAAGATTTTTACGTGGCACTCAAAAAATTATATTTGTAAATAAATACAGAAAGCCTTAGGAAAATTTTTTCCTAAAGTCTATACTTCATCTGTGATGAGGTTATTCCACATTCACTTGAATTTATAGAAGGATTGATATTATATAACAGAGCAGCACTCTTTGTATTGTTTCTAATGAAAATGGTATTTTGGAAGGAATCTTTCGCTGTTCAAATGCAAATTTTCAAATTTCTATTACAATCTATCCCAGGTATTTAAATTTTCACATTTGTTCAATTTTTGTAGCTTCTAATGTGTATTTTATATCTTAGGTTGTTCTGGCTGTTTTGCTGAAGACCTTACATTGTGTCTTTTGACAATGCATGTTGAAAGCCATAATTGTTTCCATGGAAGCAAGCAGTATAATAGTATAGATTTTCAATCCAAGAAAAGGCAAGCGAATGGATTATCAAAAATATTATGCTAGCAACAAAAAAATAAGTTGTGTAGTCTAAACTATTCCTGAAATCGTAATTTAATTCTATCTAAATTTTGTACACCTTGGGAAGATCTAAGAATGAATTGCCTGAAACGTTGTGCTAACAAAAAAAAAAATAAATAAATTCAATAGTTTATCTCCTGGGAGAGAAATTCAAATCTACTTAAATTTTGTTCACCTGAGGAAGACCCAAGAATGGATTGCCTGAAACATTGTTCTCACAAAAACCAATTTAAAATCTAAACACAGTCTAAACATCTCCTGGGATAGTAATTTCATTTTACCTAAATTTTGTACACCTGAGGAAGACCCAAGAATGGATTACCTGCTACACTGTGCCAACAAAAAGTCTATGAAAGGAATGAGGTTAACGTCTAAATCAGTGCTACTCAAAGTGTGACACATGTACTGTCGACAGTACGTGAGCCATCATCTACTGATACATGGAGATTTTCCAGAAAAGAAAGAAATAATAGTAATACTCTATGCCATGAGAGACTGCCAAGATACATTTTACATTTTAGTTTTATATTATTATGGCTACATTGTTCATTTACTCACTCATGTTAAAAGTTATTGCTATCCAACTAACGAATGTGATATAATGAACAGCAAAACAGTGAACTGAATACACATCAGACTTTGTTCCATTCATATATCTATGATATATACATATATTTTAAATACGTCTTAAATTAAAATTAATATTTTGTTTTACTGTTTGTCTATTTTTTAGAAGATTAATGCCTTTTATTAAATTCAAATTGCTTAAGAAGTATCAATATTAACTTTAGATATATTTCTGGGTTTTTAAAAATATACACCCTCGAAGCCAGTGGCCATAATTAATATAGCACAAATATGGTACCAGTCAATGGCCCACTGGGAAGACTTGTTACATCAATGATAACTGCCCTTAGAATGAACAAGATATGTTTTCATATTTATTACAGATGGTCTCAAAATGTCCCTAAAATAGTCAGTCAGTTAAGTGCCATATGTCATGCACGCTTGGGTGATCATGTCTCGAAAGAGACATGACTAACTGGGCAGAAGATTATCTCGCAGTAGGTTGCCATTGCTTTCTGTGGTAGATTGGTTGCCAGCCAAGGCTATAAAACCCAATTTGTTTTGTTATTTAACCCATAACTGGAAGGATGAGACAGATTAATGCCTTTCCCAAAGGTATTTGCGCATAAGTGAATGCAATGAATTTAACTGGAATTTGAACTCAGCACTCCGATTTCTCGTTCTGAGCCGATATCAAAAAAAAAAAATTTCTGGGGTTCACAGTTCCCATCCCCTCCTACTCAACTGGATTGGCTTGCTTTACCGGTCCGCCACATCAGATGGTTTGAGAAGCACTGGTCTAAATCACTAATGAAATACTAATGATTCTTCCCAAAGTTACACGATAACATTTTATTAATATAACTGCACATCTTAAGAATTTACACAAAAAGAATTTTTCCATAGTTTGTAAAGGACAGAAATAAACTAAAAATATATTTCTTTCAAACTCAATGACACCAGCAATAAGAAAAATTAAACTTTTAATGTCTTGAATTTTAAATATCTCAAAGCAACTCTTTCATATTAATTCACTCATAATTATCAAGGTAAACATTAAGTCGACTTATAAATCGGGATAAACCAAACAGCCTTCAAGATAAATCTCGTTGGCAAACAGTCTTAGAAACCAGGAAATTTTGTTAAGAAGGAATGAGATTATTTCTTAATCATTTCACCCCAAGCAAAGTTATAATAACACTAAGACACAAGGGGTTACTAGGAGTGAAGGAGAATGAGAAGATGTCAGAGAGGAGAAAGGACAATAAAAGAACAGAACTGAAGATGGGGAGATATTGGTGTATTTAAATTTTTGAATAATTTAAGCAACAGAAGGGAGAAAAAAAAAAAAAAGAAAAGATTTCTACAAATGAGAAGTGCAAAGAAAGAAACTATTAGAAATTACGGTTACATCTAGCTATTTTCACGCTAAAATGATGAGACCTAGTTGCCAGTCTAGTTAGTCAGTTAAATACCATACATAATATGTACTTGGGTGATCATGTCTTGAAAGAGTTTGAGTCTTGTTTAATGGCAGATCAACCTCTGTGGGTTATTTAATATCAAAAAGATAGGGGTTTTATGTATTTTTTTATGTTTGTTTATATTAAGAAAGTTGATTTCGTCAGATTTTGAGGCAAAATTTATTACTTTTTTATTTTAGAAAACTGAAAATGTCTACTAGTTTTGTATTCAAAAATGTATTGCTGGTAATAATTTATTTTTCCTTCAAAAATGTATCAGTCAGTTAGTTAAGTGCCATACGTGATACATGCTTGGGCGATCATGTCTCGAAAGAGACATGACTGACTGGGCAGAAGATTATCTCGCAGTAGGTTGCTATTGCTTTCTGCGGTAGACTGGTTGCCGACCAAGGCTATAGAACCCAATCTGTCCTGTTATTTAACCCATAACTGGAAGGAATAGATGGATTAATACCTTTCCCAAGGGTATTTGTGCGTAAGTGAATACAATGGATTCAGCTGGAACTCGGCTCCCCGGTTTCTCGTTAGAAGCCAATATCCACTGTACCACAACGCACATCCTATAATTTTCTATAAAAATTTATTTTTATACTTTCTTAATGTTTTCACCCCAGTTTGGGACAGGTTAACTATTTGCCCATAGCTGGGACCCTAGCAGGTGCTACCACACCGGGTCAGGGTGGACCTGAGAACAACAGCAATTAAGAGGTGGATCCATGCTCCTCACAACCTCCCAATCAGAGAATTGTTGCTGGACGCAGTTTACCGTCATACCCAGGACCCCTTGAAAGAGACATGACTGAGTGGGCAGAAATTTTCCTACAGTATGTTACTATTACTTACTCTGTTAGACTGATTGTCAACCCAATCTATAGAACCCAATTTGTCCTGCTATTAAACCTATAGCTGGAGGGAGAAGAGACGGATTAATATCTTTCTTAAGAGTATTTGCACATAAGTGAATGCAACAAATTCCTCTGAATTTTGAACTCAGCATTTGTTCTGAGCCAATACCCAATGCTGTTGGCGCAAAAAGAAAGGAAAAAAATAAACTGTCCACTTATAGTCCCAACAAACATCTGCAATAGATTTCTGTCTTTTGACCACAACACTTGTAGCCAAATCACAGTGCAAACAATGATAGTTCATCATAACAGTTAACGTAGAAACAACAAAATGGGGATCACACATCCAACCTTCACTTCTAACCAGTAAAAACATGTGTTCATTCACCAAGCTCAGAAAATCCACGTCTTTCCCATAAGCAAAAAACAATGGCTTTTATTGATCAAGAGATGTTTCTGATAAGTCACGCCATTCAGGGGAGGGAAGAACATCAGCATAGATTTTAGTCCTTGAAGTAGATTATTGCTAACGATCTTTTGGTAATTTCTCTTTGGCAGATCGCACACAAAACTCAAATGTTTTTTTTAATGGAACTGATGATTATCTCTTTCACTGTGTCACAACGAACATCTTTACACAATAACACACATCCTGTAATCAGCTACACAGCTGACAGGATCCGCTAAAGTGCTACCAAAAAAAAACTGTTCATTTACAAATGTCCCTGTTGTCAGGTATATTCTCAGTGCTCTGCAGCACCATTCTTTCAGACAGCCCCAAACCAGTATTTACCAATTCTGTCAGAATTTTTTGCTTCAAGGTGTCAGTCATGTAGTTTATGGTAAATGTGTTGTACATTATTGGATGCGATATCTGCCTGGTTCTTGCAATACATTTCCTTCTGAATTATTTATTCTGAGAAACCTTCAAGACTGAAATGGCGATGAAACTAGGACTTGCATCCTTCTTGAAATATATTACACTGCACTTTATTGCTCTTACATTTCCATTCACGATCTTAATATTTTATCTCAGAGGATTATTGGATATTGTCTTAAAAAGGAATTGTTGGCTATGTAATGCTTCTCGGTTAAAGTAAATAAACTAGGAATTCCAAATTTCTATCAGAATTTCTGACTTGAGGAATTATAATTTGCACTACAATAAGTCTCTGAGTTACAACAATTCCCACCTACAACAATTTGTGATTACGACAAAATTTAAAAAAGGACCTGCAACATAATTGGTCCTGACTTGGCATCTTGACTTCAGTCACTTTCTCACTAACATGACATGGCTTCCCTCTCCAAATATTTTCATGGTAACTGCTCTGATGAGCTTTATTCCCTTGTCTTTTGTCCACATTAGTTTAAGTGTGTCTCAGTTTCGCCTGTGGAACTTGCTCCCATATTCTTGCTTTCCTGACGGCTACAACCTTCAGGAATTAAAATGCAATGTCAATACTCATCTATTAACCACTTGACTCTAGTTCTTTCCCCACCCCGTATATCCTTTCCTTTCTCTCCACCTTTTAAACTGTCATCACACCTGTATTCCCATCCTTCTATTGCTCCTTTCTAACTGGTTCGTCTTCCTCTTCACTCTCTTCTACTTAATCTTTTTACACTTATGTAGTCCCCTGCACATCAGTGGCATTACCGCCTTGCTCGGGGTGATACAATTAAAAAAAAAAAAAAACGAAATTGGCATCTGGGTCCCACTCTTTTACTGTTAAAATAGTTAAATGTAACTTTCTCTTCTACTCTAACAGTTTCTTTTCTCACACTTCCCATCTATGGAACTTCCTTCAGTTTACTTACTTCCCTAATAGCTACAATCTTCAAAGGTTTAAATGCAATGTCAACTACTATCTTCTATCTTCTTGAATCCTGCTCATCTTTTATCCTTTTTTCCATACCAACTCTACCTAGCCTTTTCTCTCCCTGTAACTACCTTCAAACTATTGGTAGTCACACCTTGCTTGGGTTGAAATAATTAAAAATAAATCTTCATTAATCTTGTTGAAACTTATGCCATTTGCTTCATACATTCAACACATATGGTGCGGTAGACGAATGTATTTTGTGGCAGAAGAATATATAGTCATACGATGCTACATTGAGAAAGGTGGTGCAAGTCATTTCCTGGTTTACTACCATATTGTTTATGTACGTCAGTCAGTCAGTTAAGTGCCATAAGTGATACACGCTTGGGCGATCATGTCTCGAAAGAAACATGACTGACTGGGCAGAAGATTATCCTGCAGTAGGTTGCCATTGCTTTCTGCAGTAGACTGGTTGCCGACCAAGGTTATAGAACCCAATCTGTCCTGTTATTTAACCCATAACTGGAAGGAATAGATGGATTAATACCTTTCCCAAGGGTATTTGTGCGTAAGCAAATGCAAGGAATTCAACTGGAATTCGAACTTGGCTCTCCAATTTCTCATTCCGAGCTGATATCCACTGCACCACAATGCACATAGTCATGGTAAATCATGGGTAAATTCTGACTTACACAGAAAATCACATTAAAATGCATCATAAGAACAGCACTCTTTTTTAAGTTAATGTTTTCTTGTTGCCATCTTCACGGTTTTTCTTCTCTTAGACCCAAGGTGAGAGAACCCACTCTAATCTACTGTTTAACATTTAGTATTCTCTATTATTAATATTACTTCCTATTCCATTGCATCCTTTTTCGAAGTTTCTCAATTGCAGTAGCCTTATTGTTAATTTCACTCAAGCTGTTTTCTGTTGCCATAGCAGGATATGACAACACAACTATGAAATTCAAACATACTATTGTTCAAGGATCAGAGTTACCATCAGTGGCTGGATAAAGCTTTTGTAAAGCAAATGAAGTTATATAAAGAGTGATAAAGTTTATCTAATAATCAGTAAAAACAAGAGATTGATTTCATCTTTTTCAATATGTTGAGTACGGCATACCACCCTAGACTTTGAAATCTGCTCCCTGATTCCACCTTCTACACAAGGATCCATTGCAAAACCCTAATATTATTCACACAATTTTTTATCTTGGTATATATTTTAGGAAATGGTATTTGTGATTACAAGATTTTTCAAACAAAAAACTTTGTACGAAATGCTTGAAAAAACAAAAAATGCACATAAAAATTCTATGCTTACAAGTCAGTGTTCTGGATATGACCATGAACTAGAACCCACAGTCAGGCCTCAGATCTGAAGGTTTTGAGGAGCATGGAACCACCTCTTAATTCATGTTGTTCCCATGTTTACCCTGACCCAGGGTGGTAGCACCTGTTTGAGTTCCAGGTATGCACAAATAGTTCACCCCCACAAAAATGGGGGGGATCAAAACACCATGATAATATAAAAACGGACTTTTTTATAGTAAAAATATCAGCCATAAATTAAAAAATACTAGTACTACGTTTAATTCTCAACAAAAACCCTATTTAAAAAAATATGCCAATAAAACCTGATCTACAAACTGATTTCTTATGAAGAATACAGATTCTATTCATACAAACCTATCCTAAAAATTTTGGCATTAAATAACCCATTGAAATGTTGACATGCCATAAAACAAAGTAAACTAAACCACACATTACAGTCAACTTCTTCAAAAATTTAAATTCAATATCAATCATTATCTTCCGTCTCCTTAATTCCTGTTCTTTTATTGTTCTCCTTAATTATTTTTTCTTCTTCTCATATTATTATGAGTCCTATGCTAACAGTTTCTTCTCTCACTTGTGGAACTCTCTTCCGGCTTCTTGCTTTTCACTCAACTTTGATCTTAAATAATTTAAATGCAATATCAATCATTATTTTCTGTCTTCTTAATTCCTGTTCTTTTATTCTTCTCTCTCCTTAGAAATGGTTTCTTTTAGAAAGACATAAAACAACTGAAATGTGGTTCTACAGAAGGATGCTAGGGATACCATGGACTAAACATGTGAGCAATGACAAGGTTTTGAAGAGGATGGAAAGTAAAAGGAAACTGATACATAGCAGGAAGAGAGAGCTGATGTTTCTGTGACATTTAATGAGGAAAGAGGACTTAGAGAATCAGATACTCACAGAGCACATAGAAGGAAAGAGGGACAGGATAAAGCAGTGTATTACATAATTGATATACTTGAGCAAATAGAAGCTAAAACGAGGTTTGGGAGAGGTAACAAAAGAAATGGTGTTAAGAGCTATAAGGGATAGGGATATATGGAAAGACATGATTGCCTACATCCTGAAGCCCCTTGTGTCATAGTGGCTTTATTGTCTTGCTTAAGGGGAAAATAATTCAAATTCCCTTAAAGAACAAATTGAACTAAAAATTGATTTTTGCATGTTTAGTTAGGAATGAATATAAATTCATCAGTTTTTTAGCCAAAAATGGCGTGAGCTGGTACCAGTCAGTTAAGTGCCATACGTGATATACGCTTTGGGCGATCATGTCTCGAAAGAGACATGACTGGCTGGGCAGAAGATTATCCTGCAGTAGATTGCCATTGCTTTCTGTTGTAGACTGGTTGCCAACCAAGGCTATAGAACCCAATCTGTCCTGTTATTTGACTCATTGCTAGAGGGGGAAGAGATGTGTTATATTATTAGGTACTAATTAGTGGAGGATCAGTTTATTACTTCATAACAATAGAAAACCAATCCCCCACTTTATGGCCAGTAGAAGTTTTAATTATGTTTCCAAATATTATATTCAGTCAGTCAGTTAAGTGCCATACGTGATATACGCTTTGGGCGATCATGTCTCGAAAATGACATGACTGACTGGACAGAAGATATTCTCATAGTAGGTTGCCATTACTTTTTGCAGTAGATTGGATTCTATAGCCTTGGTTGGCAACCAATATGTCCAGTTATTTAACCCATGGCTGGAAAGAGAAGAGATGGATTAAAATCGCCCGGTTCACACTCTACCCACGTCTATTGAACAGGTGTAGAGGCTCATCCCTTGTTCCCTGTTTAGGATGTGGTTTCTGGCTTTCTCTTTTCCAATCTTTTCACTTTTTTTTCTTTTTTTCAATTGGAGTAGATGGACTGAACTATCGCCCGGTTCACACTCCACCCACGTCTATTGAACAGGTGAAGAGGTTCATCCCTTGTTCCCTGTTTAAGATGTGGTTTCCAGCTTTCTCTTTTCCAATCTATTCACTCTTACGTAGCCCCCTGCACACCAGTGGCCTTACCGCCTTGCTTGGGGTGAGGTAATTAAAAAAAAAAAATTCCTTTGCCTAACGGTATTTGCATGGGATTGTTCAAATAAATTCTGAGCAGAAACACGCTCTGAGCCAAAACCACTTCTGAGTTTAAATAAATTCCATAACACTTTGTACGCAAATAAATGCAACAAATTCTGCTAGAATTCCAACTGGGCTTCCTGATCTCTCATTCTGAACCGATATCACATATCATCCTAGCAAATATCCATAAACTGGTATGAATTGGTATAATTCAACCGATATCACCCTAGCAAATATCCATAAACTGGTATGAATTGGTATAATTCAACCGATATCATCCTAGCAAATATCCATAAACTGGTATGAATTGGTATAATTCAACCGATATCACCCTAGCAAATATCCATAAACTGGTATGAATTGGTATAATTCAACCGATATCACCCTAGCAAATATCCATAAACTGGTATGAATTGGTATAATTCAACCGATATCACATATCATCCTAGCAAATATCCATAAACTGGTATGAATTGGTATAATTCAACCGATATCACCCTAGCAAATATCCATAAACTGGTATGAATTGGTATAATTCAACCGATATCACCCTAGCAAATATCCATAAACTGGTATGAATTGGTATAATTCAACCGATATCACCCTAGCAAATATCCATAAACTGGTATGAATTGGTATAATTCAACCGATATCACATATCATCCTAGCAAATATCCATAAACTGGTATGAATTGGTATAATTCAACCGATATCACCCTAGCAAATATCCATAAACTGGTATGAATTGGTATAATTCAACCGATATCACATATCATCCTAGCAAATATCCATAAACTGGTATGAATTGGTATAATAACATAAAATGTAAAATTTCATGTTTACTGGTATTTATTAAACTAAACAAGGAGATAAATGCGACACACTCAGTGTGGATCAAACTCATTCAAGTAGTCAATATTTACAAAAGGAAGTTTGCATGACTTATCTTGCTGAAAATTAAAGACAAAATATGCCTATTATATATTTAATCAATTTTTCTTGCTGACAGATGAGTTTTTGGTTTTGGCATTACAACAGATAGAGAAACATTTTTTTTTAGATTTCAATCTTTCAACTGGCACCAGTTACGATCAAGAATAAAAGAAATTAAATTATATTCGAAGCTGATTTTATGACTGTTTGCGGCTTTGTGATCATTTAGCCATTTTTGATGTGGTTTGTTTTCTTTATTGTTCATTTATTTTCATGCTTTGACTTAAGATATATTCTATTTTTGTCTTGAATCTTACTATTCTGAGTCTCTGGATGTCGAGGGCAGCTGAAATTTTATTGAGCATCTTTCTATTTTTTTTTTTAAACTTTCAACATTCCATTCCCACTGTTAAATAAAATGAGGTTGATAATGGCAAAGATGTTTAATATACAAAACCTCTTTTACAGTGAGATGTTTCTGAGAATGAGACAAATAGAATTTTACTGTTTTTGATCAGAATTTTTCTTAAGAGTTCTTGTAAATTGTGGGTAAATATGATTTTATAGCACTTTGATCTGATAAATGACACATGAGATATCTACTCAAAGAAGTGGTAGTATGTCTAATACAGAAAATTTATTTTTGACAAGAAACACAGTTATATAAATATATATATATATATATATATTAGCAATTTTAGGAACTAATGGAATAACAATCCACTCTTCTAGTATTGTAGCATTTACTTTTTAAAAGTGCTCAATAAATGTGGTGATAGAAAGCAAGTGATGGACCGGATGTTTGTCCTCAGAGGTCCAGATAGCAAACGACCAAAACTGGTCTTTGCGCATCTGGGCTCCATGCAGATGTTACGGTGGAAAACCAAAAATAAATATCAAATTCATTTTACGGGCCCTTTTCATGAGCCAAGCCAACGTGAATTTTATTTATTATCCAATGGGAAGCCCAGAATTAAATCCAGGCGTGAATTCCCAAATGACTTGTTCAGAGCCCCAAAGATGAAATAAAAGGATGACACAGAAAACAATCGCCAGTTGAGAAAATACGAGTATAATTAACACATCCCTTATCATGTGTCAAGCGATCGTATTATGTTGCTTCTCCTTTCTCTCTCATCTTCTTTTTCACTGAGCCACTTAATAACTGACACTCCTAACAAAGAAACGCTCAAACATACATATGCACAAACTCTTTTT
This sequence comes from Ascarosepion bandense, assembly GCA_037127315.1. Classification (NCBI taxonomy): domain Eukaryota; kingdom Metazoa; phylum Mollusca; class Cephalopoda; order Sepiida; family Sepiidae; genus Ascarosepion; species Ascarosepion bandense. The sequence continues at coordinate 123,088 of JBBBDQ010002622.1, forward strand.
GGCAATTACTGCTATGAATATTTTAACAACCTTTGTACCAACCAAAAGATATTACTTTATTTGTAAAAAACCTTTATATATATATATATATATATATATATATATATATATATGTATGTAGTTTCTATACACAATTTGATTTTCTTGTTTTATAGTGGGCTATCTACTAAGAAGTTAATTCAGTTAATCTGTTTCAACACACAAATACACTTCACTATAACGGATAACCCGCTATAAGACCAATATTAATTTAAATATTTTTATGATTGCAATTTATAATAAAAACATTTTTTATTGCTACACAAAAGCTACAAATTCCAATAAAAAAATATTACTAGATGAAATTCATTTAAGTATTATTTGAAATAAACAGTTAAAAATCCAGGTAGAATTAAATCCAATGGTATCAGAACGAAAGAGAAATGTTATTGTGGTTCTATCCATTTGCCATTCCTGTTTTTCTCTGAAAAAGAGGTGAAACAGTTCATTCCAAGATGGTATCATGCTAAGAATCCTGTGAGAATTCTCTGCATTTTCTATTCAAAAGGTGAAATAAAGAAAGCGAGATAAAAAAAAAATACAATTATTTTCCTTCTTGTTGCTCCATTAATCATTTTACTGATGCACAATTGGCCAGAAGGAATTGGTAAATAATAAACTTTGCAGCAGAGGCAGAAAATGGGAAGAACACAAGATGCAAAAGCTGGAAAAGTTCTCCAAGGATAATTTGAACCAAATAAAAGATTTTCATTTTCTATGTTTAATGCAGAAATTAGAGCTGACCATTTTCTGCACTTTACACTTGAGATGAGGAATTACTAGCAGGACTTTTTCTATATACTGTAGCGTAGGGGCTGGTGAATGTTTCCTTGATTCGACCTTGTGTCTTACTTAACTGAATACCCTACAGCTTACAAGTTTTATCCAAAGTTATCATCAGAAGGTAGGTTGGTTGGTAGCAGGTTGTAATGTGTGAATAAGTGTGGAATAGTGTAAGAATAAAATATACATTATGCACTTTAAAATAAAAATTTATTAAAAGGAGGAATTACAAAAATTTATAGAAATTAATGTCCAATGAGAAAATTAAGGGTATCAAGAGTTTGTACAAAATGTTTGTAGTTGTAATTGTTGAAAGAGATGAGGAGAAAGAGAAAGAAAACAATGTCGGAGTCACTTGAAACTGAAGTTACATTTTAGGTGTTTCGTCTTGCAGTTCCCATCTGACTGACTGACTGACACTGATGAAGTCCTTTTATTGTAATCTAGATTTTTTTGCACTTACTGAAGTCCTTTTTGGTCTTGCAAGTTGCTCCCATTCATCAAAAATCATTTTAACACCTACTTGCAAAATCTGGTTTGGACTTTTTTGTTAAGCACATGGTCAAACCTTTTTCTACTTGGGAAAAATCAAGATTTCACACATCATTGTGAATTTTTGTAAAAGTGAAGAAGAGAGTCAATTTTAATTTATTTCTTATACACTAGAATACCATATTTCTTCAAGACATTGGTGATCATGGGTCTCCACAATCTCTTGTTCTTTGCAGCTCTTAATAAATTTTGAACAATGTTTAAGCTTATGCACTTTTGACTCCCTCAGCAAATGTTTATTTACACAATTTTAAAAATATGTGAACCAAGCATAACAAAATGCTTATTATTTACCATTTTATAAAGAAATAAATTTGTAGAAAAACTTACAAGATCATAAAAATATGTGAATTAAGTCCAATTCGATATTTATTAGTGACTTTTTATAAAGATTTATGACCATTTTATAAAGAAATAAATTTGATAAGAAATTTAGAAAATGATAAAAATATGAGGACCAATTACAAGACGATATTTATTTGCCATTTTATAAAGAAATAAGTTTGAAAAGATTATAAAAATTTATGGACCCTGTACAATGTGACATTTATTATTCATTTTTTATAAAAATTTATTACATTTTGGAAGGAAATAAATTTTAAAAATAAATTTTTTCATTTAAAGATTTTTAAAAAAATTACAAAATTATTAAAATATGTAAACCAACTACAATGCAATATTTAGTATTTGTCTATATTTCTGAGATGAGGTAGTATTTAAAGTATTTATGTTATTTGGACTATTGTCCTCATCTTTGTTGCCATTTGTACAATGTTTAATAATAGATCATTCTATTTGTCTGTCTTTCTGAGATAAGGTAGTATTTACAGTATTTACATTATTCAAACTATTGTCCTCATCTTTGTTGCCATTTTCATGACATTTTGGCTGTTGTATGCTCCGGCCTTCTTTAAGTGCTAGGAATTTCAAACAGAACCCTTTATTACAATCACTGAGGTATTTACAGTAATTACCTTATTGTCTTCATCTTTGTTGCTGTAAATGCAATATTTTTTATGATTTTATAAATAACTATGAAAACAAGTTTTAATTTTATCGAAATAAATCATGTTTAACATCTTTGTTGTCAGTTCTCAAGAAATAAAGAAAATGCATAAATCCACTTGCATATTTTTTATAATCATTTCACCCCAAGCAAGGCAGTACTGCCACTGGTGTGCAGGGGTGGGGGCTTCATAAGCTGAGAGTAAAAGGTTACATAAGAGGAGAGAAAAGAGAAAGAGGAACAGGTTACAGGGGGTTTCAGAATGGGTAAGAGAAGGATGGGAATACTGGTGTAAAGAGAATTACTTGAAAGTAGATTGAAAAGGAAGAACAAGATTTAGAAGATGTTGGGGAAAGAATAAGAGAAAGACAAGTGTCAAGGGGATAAGAGATAGCAACTGATGTTGCACTTAAATTCTTGAAGATTGTATGTTTGAGTTTTATTAAAATTCTAATCATATCTTTAGATTGTTCATCATTTTAAACATACAGGGCTAAGGGATTTAAATGTGTATCCAATAATAACAGTCCTTTTGACAGATCATTATTTTTTTAAAGGTTCAAACAAGATTGAGCTTGATAATGTTGAGTATGAGGTTGTTGATCAGTTTTGCTATCTTGGTGATATGTTGAGTGCAGGCGGTGGTGCAAAATCAAGTTCAATATCTCGTGCAAAATCAGGTTAGAAAAAAATTTAGTGAACTTTTGCCTCTTCTAATATCTCGAGTATTTTTGCATAGGATGAAAGGAAAGCTATATACAGCTTGCATTAAAAATTTTATGCTATATGGTAGTGAAACCCGGCCGCTTAAGGAAGTTGATATTAGCAGAATTGGTCAAAACGGTATGGTGGATATGCAATGTCAGTCTTAGAAAATCATCAGAGGTGTTAAGAATTAGGCTGGGTACTTCCAATATAACAAATGCTATGCGTCAAGCAAGACTTTGATGGTCTGGGCATATTTAGAGAATGGACATAAAAAAACCTAGTCAGCAACTGTAGGTTTATTGAAATCGATGGCTAAAGAGGGATAGGTAAACCACGGACCCAGCTTATTAATGACAATTTAAGGAAGATGAGATTACAGCCAGGCCTCATGCAAAAATGGGCAGCCTGGAAAGTACCCTCAAGAAAACCTTGTCTGACCCATGCTAGCAAAGAAAGAGACATTAAACGATGATGATGGTCATAGCAAAGTTTAAAAATTAACATTTTGTCTCTTTGTTATCTCTCTTTAATTTTGTTCTACCACCCATTTACACAAGCTTGCTATGTAGGTTATGTGCTGTTTTCCACTTTCTCTATTGCTTTTAATATATCCTGTGAGTATCCAATTTTCTACACCCTCTTTTCTCATTATGTGCATGAGAAATTTCAACTATGAATTTCTGATTCTAAATGTGCTTTTTTAGTTTTCATTTTTCTTAAAAATTCCTTGTTTCATCTATAACATTCTCAGTATCTTTCTGTAGAATAAATCACTATTGCCTCAAGTTTTCTCTTTGAGAAAATTGTCCAGAATTTAAGCATATATCTAAATCTAAAATCAGGTTATAGAAGGAATGGCCCAATTTTAATCAAATTTGATACACTCATAGACAAAGACATAAGAAACGATATTCAAAAGTTTCAAGGTTGCAGTTCTTACAATAGTGCAGAAAATCGATAATATATATATAAAAGGCAAGATGTTTGTGTGTGTGTCTGTTTATCTGCCTGTATGTCTATTTTTTTCAGCCCCTTTATTTTAGTTTTTTTCTTTGGGTTTGGCTCTAAGTAGGTATAATTGTAGTTCTTAGTCTCAGCCATAATAACATTTACTCAGAGGACTTGTTTAGCCTTCAAAATTCAGTTTTTGACAAAAAAAAATTATTTGATATTGATACCAGGAAATCATAATTTGAGTTACGTCCATTCATTTTTCTTTCAGTCTACGGTTTTGCTTTAACTGGAAACAACTATTGCTATTTAGTCTTTTGTGCCAATGTCCAAAGAGTCTGAGCTCCAGGACCATGGATTAGTTTTAAAACTTGCATTACACCAGTGCAACGTTGAGCTATACTGCTAGTATATATATATATATATATATATATATATATATATATACAAAACTATTTTTATTGTAGTACAGAGGATTATAGCCTGAAAAGTTTATTTTTTAATATTTAATTAACAGCTATTAAATTTGACCTGAGCATATAAAAATGATATCATGATGTCAGTGGCCATATTCGTTGGAGTTGTCTGTACTCTCTGTTGGTAACTAGTAACTATGACAGCTATCTTGCTTTGAAGGATATTTGGGTAAAGCAGCTGGTGGTGAAAAGCCGTATCACAAGTGCCAAAAATGGCACAAGCAATGCAGCATCTAATTTGCCAAAGACGAGCATTGGCTTCAACACTGGAAGCACTAGTACACTCAAAAACTAGCAAGTTGAGGGGACAGCATTTGAAAAGAGGAAAAAGATAGAAGTTAGAGGTATTCTACCTTGATGAAAACCATCCTGGGTATGATGATAAACTATATCTGGCAGCAAGATCTATTTGGGAGGTTTTTGGATTATAGAACCACGTCTTAATTGCCATTATTCCCAGGTCTATCCTAACCAGTGGTGGTATTAACTGTTAGGGTCCCAGCTATCAGTAAATAGTGAACCCAAAAACTGGGGTCAAAGAAATATGAAAATATAAATACGTATTTTTATCGTATAAAATGTCATTAGTAGATGTTTAATAGTAAAGAAAATTGCCAAACCTCCTAAGAAAATTAAATTTTGGCATTAAATGAACTATAATGAGTTGATATGTGAAACAAACAAAACCTTGATAAAAAAGTTTAGAGATTTCTAACCAACCTAAGGGGCTTTTCACAGTTGAAACCCTTTATATAACCTTATAGAGATAGAAAGTCATCGTGAGAAAAATGTATCTTAACACTGTATGGGTTTCAACTGATGGTGAGGAATTATACAAAAGGAATCAATTTCCTTCAAACATTCTCCTAACATTTCGATGCTAATCCTACCAAAAGATTGAACTCTTCGTCCCTGTTTAGCAAATTTTGTTGAATTACCCGACTAGAGTCGACTCTACTCTCTGCTACCTTTCAGATGACTATTACAAAGATTGTTAAGGCTAGTCCTCTAAAGGACTGGACTCTTCATCCTTGGCTAACAAATATTTTTTGAATTAACCTCTCCCAGCTTCTAATAATTTGTTCAGGGGGTAAAAATTTTCATTTACCATCCAGTTAACTGATTTTTCTCCTAAAATTAAAGATTATTGTGGGGTATTACTAATGCTGTTTTGTTTAGTTTCTTGTATCTAAATTTTATTTATTCTAAATATTAGATTCATTTTAAATGTTGTTATCTTTATCCCCCCCCCCACACACAGACAAATTGTATATAAAGAAACTAGTAAGGACTTCATGGAGACTCTGGGGTATTATGGTGACGGTAGTAATAAAGAAACCGAATGCATTGTCATCAGCAAAAAGAGCAGCCCAAAGTACCAAATACAGGTGGGGGATGTTAAAATCAAGCAAGTACAAAAATTTAAATATCTGGGAAGTGGTTTAACTAAAGACGGAAAGTGTGACACAGAGGTCCGAAGGCGAATTGGTATGGCGAAGGATGCATTCCAGGAGCTGAGAAGAGTATTAAGAAACAGGACAATTTCGCTAGAAACAAAGAAGAGAGTACTGAATTGCTATGTGTTGTCAGTTCTTCAATATGGCAGTGAATGTTAGACAATATCTTTGAAGATGAAGGAAAAACTTGAAGCAGCTGAAATGTGGTTCTACAGACGGATGCTGCGGATATCGTGGACCAAGCATGTGAGCACTGATGAGGTTTTGGAAAGAATGGAAACAAAAAGGAAATTAATATTGACTATCAGGAAGAGACAAGTTCCTGGGACTTGCAATGAGGAAGGAGGGCTTGGAGAATCTGATACTAACAGGCCAGATAGAGGGGAAAAAGAGACAGAGGAAAGCAGTGGATAACATATTTGAAGGGCCTGAGCAGGTGGATGACAGAACGGGGGTTGCGTGGTGTAACAGGAGAAAGCGTGCTAAGAGCCACCAGGGATAGGGAGACGTGGAAGGACATGATCGCCCACGTCCTGAAAAGACTAGGCACATAGAAGAATATATATGCCAACTGTTTATAAGAAATTATAATGTGGATATAAAATGGGGGATAAAATCTATATTATAGTCAATATATAAACTGATCCTTCATTTTGTGGCCATGCTAGTTTCTATACATTTATATTCTAGATTTATGGTCTTGATCTAGTGGATGGCAGAGCAGGGTTTTGGGTGGTGTGACAGGAGAAACGTGCTAAGAGCCACCAGGGATAGGAAAACGTGGAAGGCCATGAAAGGACAAGGCACATAGAAGAAGAATATATATGCCAACATTTTATAAGAAATTACAATGTGGATATAAAGTGGGGGATCAGTTCTATATTATGATCAATATATAAACTGATCCTTCATTTTGTGGCCATGCTAGTTTCTATACATTGATATTCTACATTTATGGTCTTGCATGGCAGAGCAGGGTTTTGGGTTGTATAACAGGAGAAAGCATGCTAAGAGCCACCAGGGACAGGGAGATGTGGAAAGCCATGATTGCCTACGTCCTGAGAGGACAAGGCACATAGAAGAAAAATATACATACCAGCTGTTTATAAGAAATTTTAATGTGGATATAAAATGGGGGATCAATTCTATATTATAATGAATATATAAACTGATCCCTCATTTTGTGGCCATGCTAGTTTCTATACATTTATATTCTAAATTTATGGTCTTAAGCTAGTGGATGGCAGAGCTGAGATTTGGTGGTGTAACAGGAGAAAGCGTGCTAAGAGCCACCAGGGATATGGAGAGGTGGAAGGCTATGATCACCTACGTTCTGAAAGGACAAGGTACATATAAGAAGAAGAAAGTTTTGTCTTGGTGTGAGGAATATTGTGCTATGTTTGGGTCAGCATTCATGGTGAACTAAGTTTAAGATTAGACATATTGAAGATCAGCCTTTCCCACACCCTACTTATTTCAAAGCTTAAATATTTCTGGTAGAAGAGCATAGTTTTGCAAAAGAAAAATAGCTGCCAATAATAAGTTTTTTAACGCCACCAGAACATATACCAGAAATGTTGCTTTGAAAAAAAAAATGAAATTCTGGAAGATGATGACAGTTTTTGATAGCAAGAAAAAAACTGCAACTTTGAGTTAAATCCCAAGAATCAAGGTAGAAGTGCGCCCTGATTAATTAAATACCAAAGAAGAAATTACTTATCTGGGTTGATAACTGTAGCGAAAAGTTTATAAACATTTCAGTTCTTCTGCCTTGTAAACAATTTAACAATCAGTTTCTTCTCTCAAATTCCTGTCTCACTAACTTACATCCTCTCTCTCATACTTTTCTACATCCACCCCACTCTCATCAGTACTCTCTTCCCTCTCCTGCTCTCTTCCTGACACCCCCTGCAACCTCTCATTCCACATGACATTCCACCTATGTAACCCCCTGCACAACAGTGGCAGTAAAATAACTTGCTTTGGGCAACACGATTATAAAAAATAAAAAAACACATGCTATCAACTGTAACACTGTCTATATTTCTGAGATGAGGTAGTATTTACATTATTCAAACAGTTATCCTCATCTTTGTTGGAATTTGTATGACGTTTTGGCCACTGTCTGCACTGGCCTTCTTCACGTGCTAGGAATTTCGAAGAGAACCCTTTATTACAATCACTGGGATATATATCGCCATCTCTTTGGATAGAGCTTCTTCTGGTAGTCATGAGTTATCTTCCTCTAACATTGTAAATTACTTGTTCACCACTACTCTAACTTGGTATTGAACTCACAACTCATGACTACCAGAAGAAGCTCTATGCAATGTGATGGAGATATATACCCCAGTGAAGATATATATACCCCAGTAAAGGCTTCTGTTCAGAATTCCTAGCACCTGAAGAAGGCCGGTGCATACAAATATAACCATTCTGCTTGTCACCTTGTCCTGCCGATATTTTATCTACTCATTCACTGCCAAAATTTTCTTATGTGAAATGATAACTTTAAAAGAGAGTATCTGACTCCAGGATTTATCTAAACTTATTTATAAATGGAACTTTATCTGTGTGTGTGTGTGTGTGTTACCTATAGACTCCAAAAAGGCTGAACCAATTTTCTTGAAAATTTACACAGTTGTACTATAAGCGTCTGCAAGTGTTCTTAGCTAGGTTTTGTGTCAAGGTACCCCCGATAAAAAATCAATAATCGAAAAAAGTCGAGTTATAGAAGGAGTGGTCCGATTTTAATCAAATTTGATACACCCATAGACAAAGACATAAGAAACAATCTTCAGAAGTTTCAAGGTTGCAGTTCTTACAATAGTGCAGAAAATCAATAATATATATATATAAATAAAAGGCAAGATGTTTGTGTGTGTGTCTGTTTATCTGCCTGTATGTCCTTCATACAAACCCACAATTTTTGTCCGATACTCACCAAACTTCACACAGATATTCTTTAGGCTGAGTCTGAGCTCCAGGACCATGGATTAGTTTTAAAGCTTTCTTTACACCTGAGCAATGCTGGGCTATACTGCTAGTTTGCTTTAAATGCATAACCAACAAAGCCCACATTTTTCCCCTTTTTGGACAGTCCAAACAAAAAAGCACATTTGAATCTGTGTTAATCCCGGAAGCAAGTCATTTTTCATAGTGTTGCAAAAATGCATGCAACCCTAGATGACTTTACCTTCTGCAGTAGTTTGCTATATAACGAATTATTTTGTTCTATCAGATTCGGGTTAAAATAGAATTTAAAATAAAGTGGCAAAGAATGGAAAAATAATTAAGGCAACACTGGTTGCAAATATCAATGATTCAAAATTGATTTACAGTATTTTATATACACCCCTCCCCTTCATACACATAAAATTACATCAGTAAAACCTCACTTTAATCCAATGAATTCTTAATAAAATTAATACTGAATACTGCTGTCATATCTGGTCAGGTGCTCCTGCTATCCACCTAGGGGTCCTTGACAAAATCTAACGGAGAATCTGTCATGTGATCGATTCCAACTTGGCAGCTCGGATACAGCCACTTTCTCACCGGCGCAATATGGCTTCCCTGAGTCGCATCTACAAATACTTTCACAGCTTCTGCTCCGATGAACCTACACTGGTAAACACAAATTCTACTCCAGCAGCTTCTTTTCTAGTACTTCCCGCCTGTGGAATTCCCTTCCATTTAATTGCTTCACCGACAGCTACAATCTCCAAAAATTTAAATGTAAAGTCAGTAGTCATCTCCTATCTCACTAACCTGCACCCTCTCTCTCTCTCATGCTCCTTTCTCCATCCTCTCCACTTTCATCAGTATTCTCATCCTTCTCTTACCCACTTCCTGACACCCCCTATAACCTGTCACTTTTTCTCATATATTTCCTCCTATTTAACCCTCTGCGCCCCAGTGGTAGAAAACTGCCTTGCTTGTGACGATATGATTAGAAAAAAAAATTCTATACTATTATAATGTGGATAAAAAGTGGGGGATCAATTCTACATTGCAATCAATATATAAATTGATCCCCCAGTTTATGGTCACATTCATCTTTCTCTTACTCACTCCATGACACCCCCTATATAACCTGTCACTCTTTCTCATAACTTTCCTCCAATTTAACCCCCTACAAAACAGTGGCAGAAAAATACCTTGCTTGGGGTGATATAATTATAAAAAAAAAAATAAAGTATATATATTTAATCATTTCACCCCATGAAAGAAAATGAAGCCACTAAGATGCAATGGTGATAGAATATGAGAAAAAGAGACACAAACAAGAAAGAATGATAAATGAACAGAAACTAAGAAAACATAGCATAATGACTGACATTAAATACTAAGTTTTATAGATCACTGGAATTCAAGAAGCCAGATGAGGGTTCCAGAAAAGGAGAGTGCAAGAGAAGACACTGTTAGCATAGAATTTATGGTGACATTTTCCCATTTCAGTTGTAAAATGATGGAACCCTGCTATTAATCAAGTACTGTGCTTAAATTACATTTATGTGCCAAAGCTACATTACAGTAGTCAGACGACAATTCTACTCCTGCAGCTTCTTCTCTCGCACTTCCCGCCTGTGGAACTCACTTCCAGAATGGCTACAACCTCCAGGAATTAAAATGCAATGTCAATACCACTTGACTAGTTCTTTCACCACCACGTATATCCTTTCCTTTCTCTCCACCTTTGCAACTGTCATCACACCTGTATTCCCATCCTTCTCTTGCTCCTTTCTAACTGGTTTGTCTTCCTCTTCACTCTCTTCTAATTAATCTTTTTACACTTATGTAGCCCCCTGCACATCAGTGGCATTACTGCCTTGCTTGCAGTGATATGATTTTTAAAAAAATGACTGAAGTCGAGATATCAAGTCAGGACCAGTAACATTACAGATTTGTATTTTATAAAGAATATTTAAATACTTAGCAGAAACATTAGACCCAATATTGAAAAGTTTCCCAATTATAGATCTCAATTCATACCAAGAAAGGATATGAATACACTAAGCTGCAAAAGGGAGGGAATATAAAGAAGAAAATAATGAAAGGGAGAGAACAATAAAAGAACAGGAATTGAGAAGACAGAAAATAACAATTGACATTGCATTTAAATTTTTGAAGATCAAATTTGACTGGAAAACAAGAAGCTAGAAGAGAGTTCCACATGTCAGAGAAGAAACTGTCAGCATAGGAATCATATTATGAGAAGAAGAAAACATATTTAAGGAGAGAGCAATAATAGAACAGGAACTGAGAAGAGAAAATAACAACTGACATTACATTTAAATTTTTGAAGATCAAAGTTGTCTGGAAATCAAGAAAATGGAAGAGAGTTGCACAAGTGAGAGAAGAAACTGTCAGCATAGGACTTATAATAATATGAGAAGAAGAAAAAATAATTGAGAACAATAAAAGAACAGGAATCAAGAAGACATGAAATAACAATTGACATCACATTTAAATTTTTGAAGATCAAAGTTGTCTGGAAATCAAGAAAATGGAAGAGAGTTCCACAAGTGAGAGAAGAAACTGTTAGTATAGGACTTATAATAATACAAGAAAAAAAACATAATTAAGGAGAGAGAACAATAGAACAGGAATTAAAGACAGAAGATAATGATTGACATTCCATTTACATTTTTGGAGAACGTGGGTGGAAGGGAAGCAAGAAGCTGGAAGAGTGTTTCACAAACGAGCAGTGTAAGAGAAGATATATGTGTGTGCATGTGTGTTTCTTTGCAAAGCTTGAATCATCAATTTTCACCTTATATATTCTCTCTTTTTATAACATTAATAGTCTTAATGGTTCAGGTAAAAAGTTACCAGTACTTTTATCTTTTATATTGCATATTCAAAAGTAAATTTTTATGATTGCTGTAGGTTACGTGTTAAATAGAATTCTAGATTAGATTGCATAAAATAAGACAACTTTATTGATAGCAAATCCTGGTTCTTTATGCGTAATACAATTTTTTTCTCTTTTTTTTTTTTTTTTGTGAGTCATCATGTCCATTTATTCCTGAGTTCCTTTTTGGCCAATTATATTTCCAAGTTCTGCGTAGACTTTTATTATCCTCTGTGATGATATAATCTTTGATTTTCAGATTGTCATTATAAAAATGATTCTTAACTCGGGGAGTTCAAAGCATGAAAAGTTGCTAACACATGACTAAGTTGTGATTGACAAAAAAAAATACAATAAAAATCTTCAACAATATGTATTGTATTTATAACAACCTCAGTAACTTTTTGAACTTTGGTTCGAAATTAAAAGTAGAAACACTATTTCATTGTTGTTTTTTTTATTATTCCATACTATATCAAAAGAATATTTCACAATAAATGCTGAATAATGATATATGGTTAAGCAATGTGTTATGTGTAAAGTATAACAAAAAAAAAAAAATGATTGACCAAAACTCAGATTTAAATCACAGACAAATAATTAATTTACAATAAACACAAAATAAGATATAGACAAAATTTACAATTTTTTGTATCCAAAACAGAAACATAGAGTTTACTACTGGCGAGTGTTATGAGGAGAGAAGGGGAAGGTAAGGAGTCAAGTATCTTTACCCAGTTAACTTAGCAAAGTAGTTTAATTGCTATACTTTATGGAAATCCTTAAATGTGTATATAAAGAATAATTTCTAGTATGGTCAATGAAAGTGTCAAAAATATCTATTTACCCATTTAGTTCCATGTGGTTCTCTTTCAGGCTTTAGTTGGTTGGAAACTTTTCTTAGAGATTCTTTTGCCTGGATGCACAAATCTACGAACTGGGCCGCAGTTGATAATGTCAGCAAATCCTGTTAACAACTGACTACACTCTTCCCAAAACTTATTTTTTTAGGGGCTAACACCTAATTTGCATATTTCTAGAATCATTTAGAATTCTCTCAATTTTACTCGAACATTCTACAATCTTCCAAAACATTCTATTCCTAATTTCTCTATTTAACAACTACTTCATGAATTAAAGTTTTTTTTTGTAATAACAAGTAGGACTCAATAGAATCCCTGATTATAACTTTTAGGCGTTAATAATATTATTTTTATATATAAATGCATCCTCATAACAAATGCAACATCCACATAAAAATGCGAAAAAAAGAAAAGAAAAAAAAAGATCAATCCCAACTAAAAAGTAATCTAAACTTATTTATAAATGGAACTTTGTCTCTGTGTGTGTCTGTCACTTATAGACTCCAAAACAGCTGAACCAATTTTCTTGAAAATTTACACAGTTGTACTATAAGCGTCTGCGAGTGTTCCCCCAATAAATATCAAAAATCGATAATCAAAAAATCGGGTTATAGAAGGAGCGGTACGATTTTAATCAAATTTGATGCACTCATAGACAAAGACATAAGAAACGATATTCAGAAGTTTCAAGGTTGCAGTTCTTACAATAGTACAGAAAATTGATTATATATATATATAAGGGAAGATGTTTGTGCATGTGTTTGTTTATCTGCCTGTATGTCTGTATTTTTTTCAGCCCTTTTATTTTAGTTTTTGCTTCAGGTTTGTCTCTAAGTAGGTATTATTGTAGTTCTTAGTCTCAGCCATGATGCTATTTACTCAGAGGACTTATTTACCCTTCAAAATTCAGTTTACAATGAAAAAAACATTTGATATCGATACCAGGAAATCAAAATTTGACTTACATCCATTCATTTTTCTTTCAGTCTGTGGTTTCGCTTTAACTGGAAACAACTATTGCTTTTTAGTCTTTCGTGCCAACGTCCAAAGAGTCTGAGCTCCAGGACCACGGATTAGTTTTAAAGCTTTCATTACACCCGAGCAACACCGGGCTATACTGCTAGTGTATATATATATATATATATATACACATATATATATATATATATATATATATATGTGTGTGTGTATATATATATTAGGTGCGATTGGTAAATTGTCACAATTATTTTATCATTTCAAATATTCTTTGGGCTGAGACTAAGCTCCAGGACCATGGATTAGTTTTAAAGCTTTCATACACCTGAGCAACGCCGGGCTATACTGCTAGTGATTCAATGTAAGAAAATCGAAATGTTAGAAATTATTGGCAATGAAATGAGTATACTCTTGTGCAAATTAATTGAAACAACTACTTCTGTTTCCTTTCTTTTACCATACAATCAGTTTTTTAGAACCACTGGAGTGACAGGGTATAATTAATCAACGTGTATTTTTTCCTCAGATTACGTCATTTGCAGCGGTGTGCAGTAATAGAATCTATTTTCAGGATGTATGATGAAATTTGTTTGGCCTTGAGAAATATTGCGTCTTCCATGATCATGCCCAGTCACTATTGTTTTGATCGTTGATCAGTTGTCCTACGGCCATTATCTGCAAGGAAGCATATGAAAATTGTAATGCTGCACAAATGCACTGGTAAGCCATACAGAGTGATTGCACATTTTGTTGATGTCACCCTTTCAACTGTCAGTCATGTCATCAAGGCAAAGAAACAAACTGGATCCATCAATTCAAAACGTAAAGTTAAAAAGCAGTCGGAAGAGAAAAACAATGACAAGAGATGACATATACATGATCAGGAAAAGTTTAAAGATCCTAGGAAGACATTATTCATTTTGTTTCAATTAATTTGCACAAGGGTACATATAATATATATATAAGTGGACATTGAAGTCAACACCGAGATGGCCTGACGACCGTGTTTAGCATGAAACAAACTGTCACCTTTAGGCATTAACTTCAATGTCCACTTTTGTATTTGCACATGCCATATTCCTGATATGGAGCACTTTAATCCATAAGTAGAGTGTACTTTAAAACTACATTTTATCAATATATATATATATATATATATATATATATATATATATATATATATATTATGATGGTTGTTACAATGGTATATAAATTCATAGTATCACGACACAAAATGCACATGTACACTCTTGTGATACTATGAATTTATAAACCATTGTAACAACCATTATAATATAATTCTCTACATTGTATTGAGCACTCTTTATAAAAGTAAATGCATGAAAAGTAGGTAAAAAACCTATGTGTTACAATATATATATATATATATATATATATACACACACATGCTTATGCAAATTAATTCAAACAACTGCTTTTGTTTCCTTTCTTTCAGCATACTATCATTTTAAGACTCACTGGAGTGACAGGGTGTAATCAATTTCTATTTTCTCCTCAGATTAGGTCAT
The DNA here is from genome assembly GCA_037127315.1 of Ascarosepion bandense. Classification (NCBI taxonomy): domain Eukaryota; kingdom Metazoa; phylum Mollusca; class Cephalopoda; order Sepiida; family Sepiidae; genus Ascarosepion; species Ascarosepion bandense. The sequence goes on from JBBBDQ010002622.1 coordinate 138,287, forward strand.
ATATAGTAGCGTGCAGTAATATGAATCTGTTTTTGGTGTGTATGATGAAATTTGTTTGGCCTTGAAAAATATTGCATCATCCGTGATTGCATCAGATTTTTATGATGCCCAGAAACTATTGTCTCGACTGTTGATTAGTTGTCCTGTGGCCATTGTCTATGATGGACATTACTTCAAAAAAGCATACAAAAATTGTAACACTGCATGAACACACTGGCAAACCTAACAGAGAAATCGCAGATATTGTTGGTGTCAGTCTTTCAATTGTCAGTCGTGACATCAAGGCAAAGAAACAAACTGAATCCATCAATCCAAAATAGAAAAGATGCAGTCGAGAGAGAAAAACAATGCCAAGAGATGATGTACACGTGATCAGGGAAAGTGTGAAAGATCCTAGAAAGGTATTATTTGTTATGTTTCAATTAATTTGTACAAAGTCAGTAAAACCTATAGACTCTGAAACAGCTGAACCAATTTTCTTGAAAATTTGCACAGTTATACTATAAGCATCTGCAAGTGTTCTTAGCTAGGTTTTGTGTCAATGTACCCCACCGATAAATATCGAAAATCGATAATCGAAAAAAATTGGGTTATAGAATGAGTGGTCCGATTTTAATCAAATTTGATACACTCAAAGACATAAGAAACGATATTCAGAAGTTTCAAGATTGCAGTTCTTACAACAGTGCAGAAAATCGATAATATATATATATATAAAAGGCAAGATGTTTGTGCATGTGTGTCTGTTTATCTGCTTGTATGTCTGTATTTTTTTCAGCCCTTTTATTTTAGTTTTTGCTTTGGTTTTGGCTCTAAGTAGGTATAATTGTAGTTCTTAGTCTCAGCCATGATACCATTTACTCAGAGGACTTGTTTAGCCTTCAAAATTCAGTTTTTGACAAAAAAACTTATTTGATATCGATACCAAGAAATCAAAATTTGACTTACATCCATTCATTTTTCTTTCAGTCTACGGTTTCACTTTAACTGGAAGCAACTATTGCTTTTTAGTCTTTCGTGCCAACGTCCAAAGAGTCTGAGCTCCAGGACCATGGATTAGTTTTAAAGCTTTCATTACACCTGAGCAACACCGGGCTATACTGCTAGTCACAAATAAAGCAGTGCTAAACACAATCAGATATTTTTATCAAAAACAAGCTTGTTGGAAACTTCATATCCACCAGCAAGTAGTGAAAGTTGAAATGGTATTGGCAAATGTTACTGGCAGTGACTAACATTGGAAAAATGTAAATCTTTTAATGTTTTTTTTTTAATCCAATTCATCTTTTGTCCATTTCTAATTCCCTGTGTACAAGTGGCATTCCTTCGGTGCTTGGTGTGAAATTTTTTTTTTTTTAATCTTTTCACCCCAAGCAAGGTGGTAACACCACTGATGTGCAGGGGGCTATGTAAGAGTGAAAAGATTTGGAAAAGAGAAAGCTGGAAACCACATCCTAAACAGGGAACAATGGATGAGCCTCTACACCTGTACAATAGACGTGGGTGGAGTGTGAACCAGGCGATAGTTTAGTCTATCTACTCCAATTGAAAAAAATTTTTAAAAAATGAAGAAAAGTGAAAAGATTGGTTAAGAGAAAGCCGGAAACCACATCCTAAACAGGGAACAAGAGATGAGCCTCTACATCTGTACAATAGACGTGGGTGGAGTGTGAACCAGGCGATAGTTTAGTCTATCTACTCCAATTGAAAAAAATTTTAAAAAAATGAAGAAAAGTGAAAAGATTGGTTAAGAGAAAGCCGGAAACCACATCCTAAACAGGGAACAAGAGATGAGCCTCTACATCTGTACAATAGACGTGGGTGGAGTGTGAACCAGGTGATAGTTTAGTCTATCTACTCCAATTGAAAAAAATTTTTAAAAAATGAAGAAAAGTGAAAAGATTGGTTAAGAGAAAGCCGGAAACCACATCCTAAACAGGGAACAAGAGATGAGCCTCTACACCTGTACAATAGACGTGGGTGGAGTGTGAACCGGGCGATAGTTTAGTCTATCAAAATTGGTGATTCTTCTTTTCTCTAAGAAAATTATTAATTGTTGTCTTCATCCAATATTTGTAGCATAAATATAATCTTTATTAGCAACAAAGTTTTCATTAGTCAAGAATAGAGAAAACAAGTTAATTTTATTAAATAGTGAGAAAATCTACTTAAGACCTAATTTGAATTTGTTTTGGATGCTAGTAGATAAATGCGTATATCACGAAAAAATAAGAAAAGCCAAAAAATCGTCAAATGCAAACAACTTCAAATTATTCATTTCTGATAATTATATAAATTATAAACTTCTATATCAGGGATCGATAACTCATTCAACCCCGTGGGCAGGATGTGTTATAATGACGGGTTGTGGGAATGACGAAGGCCATTAATGAAAAATTAAGGAAAATTACATATGCAGACCCCTGTCAACCTAAATATTTAAAACCATAATGAAAATAAACATTGAGAAATCAGAAAAAGCAAAGAAAATCTAAAATTAAAAAGCACCTAAGAAAAATTACTTTTCCTCAAGAAACGTCAAAATGCTTCAAAGTGAAAAAAATCAACCGAAGGAAAATGGATGCAATTATGATGTGTAGGTTTGAAACTTATTGAAAACTATACCACACACATCAAACAAAAACAAAACACATATCCCCATACATACGAGTACAAATAGTTGCAAACATATACACTTATGTACGTACACATGTGGTATTATCCACACATTCATTAGGCATGTACGTATAATGCACGTATGTTTAACTGTCTTTATATAAATAGAAATTTCTTGTATCTAGATTCTTCAGATTTATATTGTTTATAGTGATGATGACTGACACTGTGGTTGGGACACTCATAGTGTCACGTCTAAAGAAAACATATTGGGGTGAAAATTGCTTGGGGTGAAAAATAAGAAAACATATTGGAAATTAAATAATGCAGAACCATATGAGACCTTTCTTGCATAAACCGCATCACGAACGAAGCAGTGCTAAGCACCATCAGATGTGTTTATCAGAAACAAGCTTGTTGGAAACCTCATATGCACCAGCAAGTAGACAAAGTTGAAATCATATTGGCAAATGATATTGGCAGCGATCCACATTGGAAAAAAAAAATCAATCTTTTAACGGCTTTCTTGAAGCCTGTTCATCTTTCTTCCTTTCCTCAATCTTCTCTATTGCTTTCATTCTATGTAACCCCCTGTATACACCTGATGAGGACCAGAGAGTACAATAGCCGAAACATAACAGTTTTGTTTTATAAATGAGAAGTGCGAGTAAAGAAACTCTTAGAGTAGAAGAGACGATTACATTTAACTATTTTGATGGTAAAAGGGTTGCCAGTCTAGAAGCACGAGTAAATTCATGTGGTTGGGAAACCAGGAGAAAAAAGCTCATGAGAGCAGTTGCCCTAAAAATGCTGGTAAAAAAGGCAGAGGGAAGCCACATCATGTCGATGAGAAAGTGATTGAAGGTGTACTACTCAGTCCGGATAGATTACATTTCCGTTTCTATCTTCTTGAATTCTGTTCATCTTTTGTTCTCTCCTCAATCCACCCTATTCTCAGTGTTCTCTTTCACTTTCACTCCATGTAATCCTGTGTACTAGTGGCATTCTTGCCTTACTTTGGCTGAAATGATAAAAAAAATATTGGAAATGAGATCCTATAGAACCATATGAGCTATCTCTTACATAGTCCACATCACAAATGAAGCACTGATAAAAACCATCAGATGTGTTTATCAGAAACAGATTCATTGGAAACCTCATATGCACCAGCAAGTAGACAAAGTTGAAATGGTATTGGCAAATGATACTGGCAGCAATCCACATTGGAAAAAAAATCAATCTTTTAACGGCTTTCTTGAAGCCTGTTCATCTTTCTTCCTTTCCTCAATCTTCTCTATAGCTTTCATTCTATGTAACTCCCTGTATACACCTGATGAGGACCAGAGAGTACAATAGCCGAAACATAGCAACAACAAAAATGAGGACAATAGGTTTGAATGTAAATAGTGTAAATAGACTGAACTCACTGTTTGTTTACACTTCTGGGATGCGGTATTATTTACCTTGGTCAAACTGTTGTTCTCATCTTTATTGCCATGTTTATGATGTTTCAGCCATTGTACACTCTGGCCCTCTTCAGGTGATTACAATTTCAAACCAACCCCTTTATTTCAATCACTGCAGTATATTATTCTTGTTCTATAAGCCATGCAACTTCCAGATATCTTAGTTATCTCCATTTAACTCAACTCTCTAAATTTAAGTGCAATATCAATCAACATCTTCTGTCTTCTTGAATCCCATTCATCTTTGGTCCTTTGTTCCCTGCACTCAGTTTTTTTATCATTGTCCCTCCCCATAACCACCTGCATACTAATGGCATTTCTACCTTGCTTAGCAGGGAAAAGATTTAAAAAAAAACTCAAAGATAATATTATGTTTTCTTTTTTTTTTTTTAATCATTTCATCCCAAGCAAGGCATTCCACTGCCACTATTGCGCAGGGAGTTACATAGGAGAAAGTGATGAGAAAGAGTGACAGGTTATATTGAGGACGTCAGTAAGTGGGTAAGAGAAGAATGATTGTGACCATAAAGTGAGGGATCAGTTTATATATTGATTATAATGTAGAATTGATCCCCCACTTTATATCCACATTATAATAGTATAGAATTTCTTTTTTATAATACTATTTTTTTAATCATTTCACCCCAAGCAAGGCATTCCACTGCCACTATTGCGCATGGGGCTACATAGGGGAAGGTAAAGAGAAGGAGTGGTTAGACATAGGGAATGTCAGGAGGAAGGTGACAGATGAGTAAGGATAGCGAGGATGAGGGTTGGGCAGATGGGAAGAGTGTTTGATAGAATGGGAGCAGGTTAGTGTGTTAGGAGGTGTCTATTGATCTTACATTTAAACTCCTGGAGATTGTATCTCTCGGGGAAGCAATCGTGTGGAAGAGAATTCCACAGTCGGGAAGTGCGAGGAAAGAAACTGTTGGAGTAGAAGTTGCGGTTGCATTTTATCGGTTTCACTGTAAAAGCGTGGGATCTAGTTGCTAATCTAGTATCTCATGCAAATTCGTATTTAGGGGGCACCAGTGATCTAAGTTCATCGGAGCAGAAGCCGTGAAAGTATTTATAGAAAACACTGTATTTATATGTAAACACTGAAATACTCAAACTAGCAGTAAATATATCAAATTTTTATTTTTTTTTATAATCGTATTGCCCCAAGCAAGGCATTATACTATCACTGTTTTGCAGGGGGTTACATAGGAGGAAAGTTATGAGAAGGAGTGACAGAATAAAGTGGGTGTCAGGAAGCGGGTAGGAAAGGGATGAGAATACTGCAGAAATGAGATGAGAGTATGAGAGAGAAGATGCAATTAGTGAGATAGGAGATGACAATTTACTTTACATTTAAATTCTTATAATCTTATCGCACCAAGCAAGGCATTATACTGCCACTGTTGTGCAGGGGGTTACTAAAGAGGAAAGTTATGAGAAGGAGTGACAGAATAAATGGGGTGTCAGGAAGCAGGTAGGAGAGGGATGAGAATACTGCAGAAATGAGATGAGAGTATGAGAGAGAGGATGCAGGTTAGTGAGATAGGAGATGACTATTGACTTTACATTTAAATTCTTGGAGATTGTAGCTGTCGGAGAAGCAAGTAAATAGAAGGGAGTTCCACAGGCAGGAAGTGCAAGAAATGAAGCTGCTGAAGTAGAATTTATGCTTACATTTTATTGATTTCACAGTAAAAGGGTGGGACCTAGTTGCTAATCTTGTGGCTTGAGTAAATTCATATATAGGGGGCACCGGTGAGCTAAGTTCTTCAGAGCAGAAGCTGTGAGAGTACTTGTAGAAAAGACACAGGGAAGCTACATTGCGGCGGTCAGAAAGCGAGTGTATCCGAGCTGCCAAGTCGGGATCGATCACATTGCAGATTCTTTGTTGAATTTTGTCAAGGACCCCTAAGTGGATAGCAGCAGCAGTATTCAATGCACGGGAAGATGGTAGATTTGTATATGTGCAGGATTGTTTCAGACGGGAAAAACTTCCTGGCCTTGCACAGAGAACTGACCTTCTTAGCAGTGGATTTAGCTATGGATTCTATGTAGGCATTTCACTTGAGGTCTGTTGTGAGAGTTAACCCAAGGAGGCACAGTATTTTACTTTCAGGGGACTAGCCTAATCAATGCTAATGGGGGTGTAGGAGTGATTATTTCAATATTTGTCTATGTTTCTGTGATGTATTGTAATCATTTAACCGATCTACTTTGTTCACAAACTGAATTTTTTTATTTTATCCAAAGTTGTTTTAGTTTCTCGTGCCATGCATTTTCCAACTGTCTAAGGTTTTGTTTCTTGGGTAAAAAGCATTGGTTGAATCCAGTGACTTGACCCAATGAGTTGTGAGTTCAATACCTGGCTACAGCAGAGGTGAAAAAAATCTTAGGAGGTTGAGTTAAAAGGGAGATAACTGATACTGAGACATTAGGAAGAGCCATGACACAAGGAACTAGAACAATCTACCCAGGTGAATGAAATAAAAAATTTCTGTTAAAACTTCAAATCACCTGACGAAGGCTGGATCATCATGAATATGGCAATGAAGATGAGTTTGAGTTTTGTTTAATGACATATCAAACTCTGTGGGCTATTTAATGCCAAAGAAGTGGGCTTTAAGGTATTTTTTATCTCTTAAATGTCCTGTTATAGTAAGAAAATTGTCAGATTTTGATGAAAAGTTATGTTTTTTGATTTTTTTTTTTTTTTTTTTTTTTAGAAAACTCAAGATGTCTTCTGGTTTTGTATTTTTGAAAGCAGTTTGTAGATCAGGTTTTATTGACGTGTTTTTGGGAAGCGGGTCCTGTCAAGAGTCAGATGCAGTGCTGGAATATATTTTTAAAAAAGATTGTTGGTAACATTTTATTCTTTGATGTTTTTCCAAAATGTATTGCTAGTAACATTTTGTTCTTCAAAATGTATTGCTGGAAATACGCTCTTTTCCAAAAAAGCATTACTGGAACTCCCATGACAAAGATACATTCTTTCACAGTATTTTGACCCCAGCCTGGTGGGTAACCACCTGTACACAGCTGGGTCACAAACAGGTGCTCAGGGTGGACCGGTGAACAACAGCAATTAAGAGGTATTTCCATGCTCCTCAAAACTTCCTAATCAGAGGCCTTGCTGCTGGATGTAGTTTATCATCACACCCAAGATAGATGATGATGATGAGAACAGTCTGAACAATAGTGTAAATGATTATTTCAGGAAGTATTTTACTATTACTTTTCTCTTCATTGCTCAATAGAAATGGAGAAAGAAAATTATTATTGGATCATTGTCTTGAATGTCATCAGCAAATGATGAACATATTCCAGCTTAGAGATAAGCATTCACAAGATATTTTCCTAATAGTGTCAGTCAGATTTAACTCTTAGTGAAAAAATAAGACAAAACAAAACTTGTATACATTGCCAAGAGACAGCTTTATAAGTTTCTAAGACAACTGCTTTTAGATTCAAAAGTCTTTTGTTTGTAATTCCACAAATCTGAAATAGAATAATAGTCCCACAATGATTTCAGCTGAAGAAGGATTTCAATAAGTCAGGCAGAAAATAAATGCTACCAATAAAAAAAAATATGAGCTAACCAAGATTGAATAGAATGTTCTGTACATTGTGCCTTAATCTGATTTGTTGATTGTCATCAACATCACTTGATTGGTTAGGAAAATGCCTGGAACAGTTAAGAAGCATAAAACAAAATTCAATAAATTCAAAATTGAATTAAACATTTTAAAATTAAAATTATAAATTGATAACGTTAATAAGACAAAGTGCTGCAAATTATGACATCATATCTGTTCATATTGGCTAATAAAAGGTACGAATATCTGATGAGGTATTGTAATTATTTACATTGTTTGAACTGTTGTCCTCATCTTTGTTGTCATATTCATGCGATAGAATTTCTGTTTTCCAAAACAGAAAATGCTGCAAATATTCGCAGAAACTCTGCACTTCATGTACGAACTGTCAATAGAGTAATCTTTGTTTGTCTTTGATTTTGTTAGCTGAGCAGTATAGTAGGGTCAGTTGGGCACTGTCTGTGAGATAATGAGCCCCATGATGCAGTTAACTACCAGAAATTTTTAAACAACATGCTGTACTGCAATGCAAACATTTTCAAGTGTTTGGGTGTGAATTTACAGTGCAGAAGATTCAGAAAGAGTTGGACAAGTCTTGTGATGATTACAAAGGTATGGCAGGTGAGTAAACTCACTGCGATTTCTGATCAGAAAAAAAGAAACTCTTGAATAGAGGGTTACATCAAGTGCCTTAAGGAGATTCTGCTGCCCTGAGTGAAGACAATTGCTTCTAGAAGACCCTGTATATCTGGCAACAGGAGTCTGCACCATAACACATGAGCAGCCCTGAGTAAAGACAATAGCTTCTAGAAGACCCTGTATATCTGGCAACAGGAGTCTGCACCATACCACATGAGCAGCCTGAGTAAAGACAATAGCTTCTAGAAGACCCTGTATATCTGGCAACAGGAGTCTGCACCATACCACATGAGCAGCCTGAGTAAAGACAATAGCTTCTAGAAGACCCTGTATATCTGGCAACAGGAGTCTGCACCATACCACATGAGCAGCCCTGAGTAAAGACAATAGCTTCTAGAAGACCCTGTATATCCTGGCAACAGGTCTGCACCATACCACATGAGCAGCCCTGAGTAAAGACAATAGCTTCTAGAAGACCCTGTATATCTGGCAACAGGAGTCTGCACCATACACATGAGCAGCCCTGAGTAAAGACAATAGCTTCTAGAAGACCCTGTATATCTGGCAACAGGAGTCCTGCCATACCACATGAGCAGCCCTGAGTAAAGACAATAGCTTCTAGAAGACCCTGTATATCTGGCAACAGGAGTCTGCACCATACCACATGAGCAGCCCTGAGTAAAGACAATAAGCACTACTAGAAGACCCTGTATATCTGGCAACAGGAGTCTGCACCATACCACATGAGCAGCCCTGAGTAAAGACAATAGCTTCTAGAAGACCCTGTATATCTGGCAACAGGATTCTGCACCATACCACATGAGCAGCCCTGACTGAGAACAATAGCTTCTAGAAGACCCTGTATATCTGGCAACAGGAGTCTGCACCATACCACATGAGCAGCCCTGAGTAAAGACAATAGCTTCTAGAAGACCCTGTATATCTGGCAACAGGATTCTGCACCATACCACATGAGCAGCCCTGACTGAAGACAATAGCTTCTAGAAGACCCTGTATATCTGGCAACGAAATTCTGCACCATACCACATGAGCAGCCCTGAGTAAAGACAATAGCTTCTAGAAGACCCTGTATATCTGGCAACAGGAGTCTGCACCATACCACATGAGCAGCCCTGAGTAAAGACAATAGCTTCTAGAAGACCCTGTATATCCCCTGGCAACAGGAGTCTGCACCATACCACATGAGCAGCCCTGAGTAAAGACAATAGCTTCTAGAAGACCCTGTGTATCTGGCAACAGGAGTCTGCACCATACCACATGAGCAGCCCTGAGTAAAGACAATAGCTTCTAGAAGACCCTGTATATATCTGGCAACAGGATTCTGCACCATACCACATGAGCAGCCCTGACTGAAGACAATAGCTTCTAGAAGACCCTGTATATCTGTGTAGGAGTCTGCACCATACCACATGAGCAGCCCTGAGTAAAGACAATAGCTTCTAGAAGACCCTGTATATCTGGCAACAGGATTCTGCACCATACCACATGAGCAGCCCTGAGTAAAGACAATAGCTTCTAGAAGACCCTGTATATCTGGCAACAGGAGTCTGCACCATACCACATGAGCAGCCCTGAGTAGATAGCTTCTAGAAGACCCTGTATATCTGGCAACAGGAGTCTGCACCATACCACATGAGCAGCCCTGGTAAAGACGTGGCTACAAAGACCCTGTATATCTGGCAACAGGAGTCTGCACCATACCACATGAGCAGCCCTGAGTAAAGACAATAGCTTCTAGAAGACCCTGTATATCTGGCAACAGAGGTCTGCACCATACCACATGAGCAGCCCTGAGTAAAGACAATAGCTTCTAGAAGACCCTGTATATCTGGCAACAGGAGTCTGCACCATACCACATGAGCAGCCCTGAGTAAAGACAATAGCTTCTAGAAGACCCTGTATATCTGGCAACAGGAGTCTGCACCATACCACATGAGCAGCCCTGAGTAAAGACAATAGCTTCTAGAAGACCCTGTATATCTGGCAACAGGAGTCTGCACCATAACACATGAGCAGCCCTGAGCTAAAGACAATAGCTTCTAAGAAGACCCTGTATATCTGGCAACAGGAGTCTGCACCATACCACATGAGCAGCCCTGAGTAAAGACAATAGCTTCTAGAAGACCCTGTATATCTGGCAACAGGAGTCTGCACCATACCACATGAGCAGCCTGAGTAAAGACAATAGCTTCTAGAAGACCCTGTATTATCTGGCAACAGAGTCTGCACCATAACATGAGCAGCCCTGAGTAAAGACAATAGCTTCTAGAAGACCCTGTATATCTGGCAACAGGAGTCTGCACCATACTACATGAGCAGCCCAGAGTGAAGACAAATAGCTTCTAGAAGACCCTGTATATCTGGCAACAGGAGTCTGCACCATACAACATGAGCAGCCCAGAGTGAAGACAATAGCTTCTAGAAGACCCTGTATATCTGGCAACAGGAGTCTGCACCATACCACATGAGCAGCCTGAGTAAAGACAATAGCTTCTAGAAGACCCTGTATATCTGGCAACAGGAGTCTGCACCATACCACACAGGCAGCCCTGAGTAAAGACAATAGCTTCTAGAAGACCCTGTATATCTGGCAACAGGAGTCTGCACCATACCACATGAGCAGCCCTGAGTAAAGACAATAGCTAGAAGACCCTGTATATCTGGCAACAGGAGTCTGCACCATACCACATGAGCAGCCCTGAGTAAAGACAATAACTAGAAGACCCTGTATATCTGGCAACAGGAGTGTGCACCATACCACATGAGCAGCCCTGAGTAAAGACAATAGCTTCTAGAAGACCCTGTATATCTGGCAACAGGAGTCACCATACCACATGAGCAGCCCTGAGTAAAGACAATAGCTTCTAGAAGACCCTGTATATCTGGCAACAGGAGTCTGCACCATAACACATGAGCAGCCCTGAGTAAAGACAATAGCTTCTAGAAGACCCTGTATATCTGGCAACAGGAGTCTGCACCATACTACATGAGCAGCCCAGAGTGAAGACAATAGCTTCTAGAAGACCCTGTATATCTGGCAACAGGAGTCTGCACCATACAACATGAGCAGCCCAGAGTGAAGACAATAGCTTCTAGAAGACCCTGTATATCTGGCAACAGGTCTGCACCATACCACATGAGCAATGACCCTGAGTAAAGACAATAGCTTCTAGAAGACCCTGTATATCTGGCAACAGGAGTCTGCACCATACCACATGAGCAGCCCTGAGTAGAACAATAGCTTCTAGAAGACCCTGTATATCTGGCAACAGGAGTCTGCACCATAACACATGAGCAGCCCTGAGTAAAGACAATAGCTTCTAGAAGACCCTGTATATCTGGCAACAGGAGTCTGCACCATACTACATGAGCAGCCCAGAGTGAAGACAATAGCTTCTAGAAGACCCTGTATATCTGGCAACAGGAGTCTGCACCATGGCATGAGCAGCCCAGAGTGAAGACAATAGCTTCTAGAAGACCCTGTATATCTGGCAACAGGAGTCTGCACCATACCACATGAGCAGCCCTGAGTAAAGACAATAGCTTCTAGAAGACCCTGTATATCTGGCAACAGGAGTCTGCACCATACCACATGAGCAGCCTGAGTGAAGACAATAGCTTCCTGAAGACCCTGTATATCTGGCAACAGGAGTCTGCACCATACCACATGAGCAGCCCTGAGTAAAGACAATAGCTTCTAGAAGACCCTGTATGTATCTGGCAACAGGAGTGCACCATACCACATGAGCAGCCCTGAGTAAAGACAATAACTTCTAGAAGACCCTGTATATCTGGCAACAGGAGTCTGCACCATACCACATGAGCAGCCCTGAGTAAAGACAATAGCTTCTAGAAGACCCTGTATATCTGGCAACAGGAGTCTGCACCATACCACATGAGCAGCCCTGAGTAAAGACAATAGCTTCTAGAAGACCCTGTATATCTGGCAACAGGAGTCTGCACCATACCACATGAGCAGCCCTGAGTAAAGACAATAGCTTCTAGAAGACCCTGTATATCTGGCAACAGGAGTCTGCACCATACCACATGAGCAGCCCTGAGTAAAGACAATAGCTTCTAGAAGACCTGTATATCTGGCAACAGGGAGTCTGCACCATACCACATGAGCAGCCCAGAGTGAAGACAATAGCTTCTAGAAGACCCTGTATATCTGGCAACAGGAGTCTGCACCATACAACATGAGCAGCCCAGAGTGAAGACAATAGCTTCTAGAAGACCCCTGTATATCTGGCAACAGGAGTCTGCACCATACAACATGAGCAGCCCTGAGTAAAGACAATAAGCTTCTAGAAGACCCTGTATATCTGGCAACAGGAGTCTGCACCATACCACATGAGCAGCCCTGAGTAAAGACAATAGCTTCTAGAAGACCCTGTATCTGGCAACAGGAGTCTGCACCATACCACATGAGCAGCCCAGAGTGAAGACAATAGCTTCCCTGAAGACCCTGTATATCTGGCAACAGGAGTCTGCACCATACAACATGAGCAGCCCAGAGTGAAGACAATAGCTTCTAGAAGACCCTGTATATCTGGCAACAGGAGTCTGCACCATACAACATGAGCAGCCCTGAGTAAAGACAATAGCTTCTAGAAGACCCTGTATATCTGGCAACAGGAGTCTGCCCTGTACCACATGAGCAGCCCCTGATGAAGACAATAGCTTCTAGAAGACCCTGTATATCTGGCAACAGAGTCTGCATACCACATGAGCAGCCCAGAGTGAAGACAATAGCTTCTAGAAGACCCTGTATATCTGGCAACAGGAGTCTGCCATCACAACATGAGCAGCCCAGAGTGAAGACAATAGCTTCTAGAAGACCCTGTATATCTGGCAACAGGAGTCTGCACCATACCCCATGAGCAGCCCTGAGTAAAGACAATAGCTTCTAGAAAGAGACCCTGTATATCTGGCAACAGGAGTCTGCACCATACCACATGAGCAGCCCTGAGTAAAGACAATAGCTTCTAGAAGACCCTGTGCTAATCTGGCAACAGGAGTCTGCACCATACCACATGAGCAGCCCAGAGTGAAGACAATAGCTTCTAGAAGACCCTGTATATCTGGCAACAGGAGTCTGCACCATACAACATGAGCAGCCCAGAGTGAAGACAATAGCTTCTAGAAGACCCTGTATATCTGGCAACAGGAGTCTGCAGCCACAACATGAGCAGCCCTGAGTAAAGACAATAGCTTCTAGAAGACCCTGTATATCTGGCAACAGGAGTCTGCACCATACCACATGAGCAGCCTGAGTAAAGACAATAGCTTCTAGAAGACCCTGTATATCTGGCAACAGGAGTCTGCACCATACAACATGAGCAGCCCAGAGTGAAGACAATAGCTTCTAGAAGACCCTGTATATCTGGCAACAGGAGTCTGCACCATACAACATGAGCAGCCCTGAGTAAAGACAATAGCTTCTAGAAGACCCTGTATATCTGGCAACAGGAGTCTGCACCATACCACATGAGCAGCCCTGAGTAAGACAATAGCTTCTAGAAGACCCTGTATATCTGGCAACAGGAGTCTGCACCATACCACATGAGCAGCCCTGAGTAAAGACAATAGCTTCTAGAAGACCCTGTATATCTGGCAACAGGAGTCTGCACCATACCACATGGCAGCCTGAGTAAAGACAATAGCTTCTGGGAGCCCTGTATATCTAGCAGCTGGGAGTCTGCACCATACCACATGAGCAGCCCAGAGTGAAGAACAATAGCTTCTAGAAGACCCTGTATATCTGGCAACAGGAGTCTGCACCATACAACATGAGCAGCCCAGAGTGAAGACAATAGCTTCTGAAGACCCTGTATATCTGGCAACCAGGAGTCTGCACCATACAACATGAGCAGCCCTGAGTAAGAAGACAATAGCTTCTAGAAGACCCTGTATATCTGGCAACAGGAGTCTGCACCATACCACATGAGCAGCCCTGGGCTAAAGACAATAGCTTCTAGAAGACCCTGTATATCTGGCAACAGGAGTCTGCACCATACCACATGAGCAGCCCAGAGTGAAGACAATAGCTTCTAGAAGACCCTGTATATCTGGCAACAGGAGTCTGCACCATACAACATGAGCAGCCCAGAGTGAAGACAATAGCTTCTAGAAGACCCTGTGTATCTGGCAACAGGAGTCTGCACCATACAACATGAGCAGCCCTGAGTAAAGACAATAGCTTCTAGAAGACCCTGTATATCTGGCAACAGGAGTCTGCACCATACCACATGAGCAGCCCTGAGTAAAGACAATAGCTTCTAGAAGACCCTGTGTATCTGGCAACAGGAGTCTGCACCATACCACATGAGCAGCCCAGAGTGAAGACAATAGCTTCTAGAAGACCCTGTATATCCTGGCAACAGGAGTCTGCACCATACAACATAAAGGCAGCCCAGAGTGAAGACAATGGCTTCTAGAGGCCTGTATGTCTGGCAACAGGAGTCTGCACCATACCACATGAGCAGCCCAGAGTGAAGACAATAGCTTCTAGAAGACCCTGTATATCTGGCAACAGGAGTCTGCACCATACCACATGAGCAGCCCTGAGTAAAGACAATAGCTTCTAGAAGACCCTGTATATCTGGCAACAGGAGTCTGCACCATACCACATGAGCAGCCCTGAGTAAAGACAATAGCTTCTAGAAGACCCTGTATCTGGCAACAGGAGTCTGCACCATACCACATGAGCAGCCCAGAGTGAAGACAATAGCTTCTAGAAGACCCTGTATATCTGGCAACAGGAGTCTGCACCATACAACATGAGCAGCCCAGGTGAAGACAATAGCTTCTAGAAGACCCTGTATATCTGGCAACAGGAGTCTGCACCATACAACATGAGCAGCCCTGAGTAAAGACAATAGCTTCTAGAAGACCCTGTATATCTGACGACGAGTCTGCACCATACCACATGAGCAGCCCAGGTAGAAGACAATAGCTTCTAGAAGACCCTGTATATCTGGCAACCAGGAGTCTGCACCATGCCACATGAGCAGCCCTGAGTAAAGACAATAGCTTCTAGAAGACCCTGTATATCTGGCAACAGGAGTCTGCACCATACCACATGAGCAGCCCAGAGTGAGAGACAATAGCTTCTAGAAGACCCTGTATATCTGGCAACAGGAGTCTGCACCATACAACATGAGCAGCCCAAGAGTGAAGACAATAGCTTCTAGAAGACCCTGTATATCTGGCAACAGTCTGCACCATACAACATGAGCAGCCCTGAGTAAAGACAATAGCTTCTAGAAGACCCTGTATATCTGGCAACAGGAGTCTGCACCATACCACATAAGGCAGCCCAGAGTGAAGACAATAGCTTCTAGAAGACCCTGTATATCTGGCAACAGGTCTGCACCATACCACTTGAGCAGCCCTGAGTGAAGACAATAGCTTCTAGAAGACCCTGTATATCTGGCAACAGGAGTCTGCACCATGCCACATGAGCAGCCCAGAGTGAAGACAATAGCTTCTAGAAGACCCTGTATATCTGGCAACAGGAGTCTGCACCATACCACATGAGCAGCCCTGAGTGAAGACAATAGCTTCTAGAAGACCCTGTATATCTGGCAACAGGAGTCTGCACCATACCACATGAGCAGCCCTGACTGAAGACAATAGCTTCTAGAAGACCCTGTATATCTGGCAACAGGATTCTGCACCATACCACATGAGCAGCCCTGACTGAAGACAATAGCTTCTAGAAGACCCTGTATATCTGGCAACAGGAGTCTGCACCATACCACATGAGCAGCCCTGACTGAAGACAATAGCTTCTAGAAGACCCTGTATATCTGGCAACAGGAGTCTGCACCATACCACATGAGCAGCCCAGAGTGAAGACAATAGCTTCTAGAAGACCCTGTATATCTGGCAACAGGAGTCTGCACCATACCACATGAGCAGCCCTGAGTAAAGACAATAGCTTCTAGAAGACCCTGTATATCTGGCAACAGGAGTCTGCACCATACCACATGAGCAGCCCTGAGTAAAGACAATAGCTTCTAGAAGACCCTGTATATCTGGCAACAGGAGTCTGCACCATACCACATGAGCAGCCCAGAGTGAAGACAATAGCTTCTAGAAGACCCTGTATATCTGGCAACAGGAGTCTGCACCATACCACATGAGCAGCCCTGAGTAAAGACAATAGCTTCTAGAAGACCCTGTATATCTGGCAACAGGAGTCTGCACCATACCACATGAGCAGCCCTGAGTAAAGACAATAGCTTCTAGAAGACCCTGTATATCTGGCAACAGGAGTCTGCACCATACAACATGAGCAGCCCAGAGTGAAGACAATAGCTTCTAGAAGACCCTGTATATCTGGCAACAGGAGTCTGCACCATACCACATGAGCAGCCCAGAGTGAAGACAATAGCTTCTAGAAGACCCTGTATATCTGGCAACAGGAGTCTGCACCATACCACATGAGCAGCCCAGAGTGAAGACAATAGCTTCTAGAAGACCCTGTATATCTGGCAACAGGAGTCTGCACCATACCACATGAGCAGCCCTGAGTGAAGACAATAGCTTCTAGAAGACCCTGTATATCTGGCAACAGGAGTCTGCACCATACCACATGAGCAGCCCAGAGTGAAGACAATAGCTTCTAGAAGACCCTGTATATCTGGCAACAGGAGTCTGCACCATACCACATGAGCAGCCCTGAGTAAAGACAATAGCTTCTAGAAGACCCTGTATATCTGGCAACAGGAGTCTGCACCATACCACATGAGCAGCCCTGAGTAAAGACAATAGCTTCTAGAAGACCCTGTATATCTGGCAACAGGAGTCTGCACCATACCACATGAGCAGCCCAGAGTGAAGACAATAGCTTCTAGAAGACCCTGTATATCTGGCAACAGGAGTCTGCACCATACCACATGAGCAGCCCTGAGTAAAGACAATAGCTTCTAGAAGACCCTGTATATCTGGCAACAGGAGTCTGCACCATACCACATGAGCAGCCCTGAGTAAAGACAATAGCTTCTAGAAGACCCTGTATATCTGGCAACAGGAGTCTGCACCATACCACATGAGCAGCCCTGAGTAAAGACAATAGCTTCTAGAAGACCCTGTATATCTGGCAACAGGAGTCTGCACCATACAACATGAGCAGCCCAGAGTGAAGACAATAGCTTCTAGAAGACCCTGTATATCTGGCAACAGGAGTCTGCACCATACAACATGAGCAGCCCTGAGTAAAGACAATAGCTTCTAGAAGACCCTGTATATCTGGCAACAGGAGTCTGCACCATACCACATGAGCAGCCCTGAGTAAAGACAATAGCTTCTAGAAGACCCTGTATATCTGGCAACAGGAGTCTGCACCATACCACATGAGCAGCCCTGAGTAAAGACAATAGCTTCTAGAAGACCCTGTATATCTGGCAACAGGAGTCTGCACCATACAACATGAGCAGCCCAGAGTGAAGACAATAGCTTCTAGAAGACCCTGTATATCTGGCAACAGGAGTCTGCACCATACAACATGAGCAGCCCTGAGTAAAGACAATAGCTTCTAGAAGACCCTGTATATCTGGCAACAGGAGTCTGCACCATACCACATGAGCAGGAAAGATAATTTATGACTGCCAGATAACTTCTGCAGCCACTTGTCTCTTACATCGGGCCATTTAACACCCCAGCTTCCTTGATTATTATGTGGGGTGCAGTTAAGCAAGAGACCAACAAATTTCCTTGGAACACCAAAGATAAACTGAAAGCAAAAATAATGGCAGCATTCAGGAACTTAAACAAGCAGACAGGTCAGAAGAATTGCAAGAGGTTCCAAAGTTATCTGGAGGCTGTGGTTGAATCCAATGGAAATTTTACTGAATTAATTTAGTATTTCAAAATATCTTTGTATAGTTTTAGTAAATGAATGATTCCACATTTAAGTTAAATGAAGCCTTGCATAATAATTCTACATTTCAGAGCAAAGATGGTTATTTAAACTATCTTTGCTCTGAAATTTATTGTAATGTCAACCAATGTAAACATAAATATAACAGAAAATCTCAAAAATTAACAAAATGGTTTTAACAACAACATATTTCATTTATTTGTATTTTTATTATTTTTAATCCATACTCGTCTTTGAATAGATTTGGTTTTTTTAACCAAACAGTATATTTATATATTTCTACCAGCCTGATATTTTACCAGAAATTTTGTATTGAAAATGTGTCGTCCAGCAGGATTCAAATCTGTGACCCACTAGGAACCTAATATTGATTAAAAATAATGTACAAACAAATAAATTAAATATATATATATATGTATACATTTATGTATTTAGGCAGCAAATTTTTTTTTAAACATATTGCTTATTTTTAAAAAAGTCCGTTCATACTCACAGATAATCTTTTGCGTATTACAATCAGAAGATGTCAGAAATGAGCTGTAACATTGACATATGTTATTTTCATTCATTTCTCGGGGTATCCAAGTACTTTAAACCTCTTTCTGAGATCCTCTTCAGGGATTTGAATTATGGTAACAAATATAACTGGAAAAGTGTGTTGCTAAAAGCTACTGTACATTTTTTCTGCTTCAAATACAACAGTTGACAATTTGCTAGTGTTCATTAGCACATGAAAATAAGCCAAAATAGAATTTTTTTTATATGTTGTAATGTCATGGTCATGTACATGTTAAAGCATGAAAAAAGGTCCTTTTAAAAAAATTTTAGAACATTACCACAGTATTCAGAGCTGAATTTTATCAATTGATGGTTTCAGTGTTTTAAAGAAAATTGCCTAGGGAATATGTAGTAAGCATTTTTTTTTGGTGTAGGATAGTTGTATTATCGATCATTATTTTTTATATTATTATTCAAAAGCCAAGGGCCAACTTGGAGAGATAGCCTTCAAAAAAAGCCAAGGGCCCAACCAGAGATAGCCTTCAAAAGAGCCAAGGGCCAACCAGGAGATGGCCTTCAAAAAAAGCCAAGGGCCAACCAGAATGGCCCTTCAAAAAAAGCCAAGGGCCAACCAGAATGGCCATGCAAAAAAGCCAAGGGCCAGCAGGAATGGCCTTCAAAAAGCCAGGCCAACCAGGAGATAGCCTTCAAAAAAGCCAAAGGCCAACCAGGAGATGGCCTTCAAAAAAGCCAGGGCCAACCAGGAGATGGCCTTCAAAAAGCCAGGGGCCAACCAGAGATGGCCTTCAAAAAAGCCAAGGGCCAACCAGGAAGTGGCCTTCAAAAAAAGCCAGAGGCCAACCAGGAGATAGCCTTCAAAAAAGCCAAAGACCCAGCAGGAGATGGCCTTCAAAAAAAGCCAAGGGCCAGCAGGAGATAGCCTTCAAAAAAGCCAAGGGCCAACCAGGAGATAGCCTTCAAAAAAAAGCCAAGGGCCAACCAGGAGATGGCCTTCAAAAAAAGCCAAGGGCCAGCAGGAAATGGCCTTCAAAAAGCCAAGGGCCAACCAGGAGATAATGACCAAAAAAAGCCAAGGGCCAACCGGAAGATAGCCTTCAAAAAAAAGCCAGAGGCCAGCAGCAGGAGATAGCCTTCAAAAAAGCCACAAGGCCAACCAGAATGTAGCCTTCAAAAAAAAGCCAAGGGCCAACAGGAGATAGCCTTCAAAAAAAGCCAAGGGCCAACCAGGAGATAGCCTTCAAAAAAAGCCAAAAAAGGGCCAACCAGGAAAGTAGCCTTCAAAAAAAGCCGAGGCCAACTTGAGAGATAGCCTTCAAAAAAAGCCAAGGGCCAACCAGAGATAGCCTTCAAAAAAAGCCAAGGCCAACAGAATAGCCTTCAAAAAAAAAGCCAAGGGCCAGCAAGTAGCTAAAAAAATGAGGCCAGCAAGGAGATGACAGCTAAAAAAAGCCAAGGGCCAACAGGAGATAGCCTTCAAAAAAGGCAGGAGCCAACCAGAGAATGGCCTTCAAAAAAAGCCAAAGGGCCAGCAGGAGATAGCCTTCAAAAAGACCAGGAGCCAGCAGGAGATAGCCTTCAAAAAAAGCCAGGAGCCAGCAGAGATAGCCTTCCAAAAAGAAGCAAGGGCCAGCAGGAGAGATGGCCTTCAAAAAAAGCCAAGGGCCAACCAGGAGATAGCCTTCAAAAGCCAAGGGCCAGCAAGGGAGATGGCCTTCAAAAAAGCCCAGGGCCAACCAGAATGGCCTTCAAAAAAAACTGAGGCCAACCAGAAAGTGACGCTAAAAAAAAAAGCCGAGGCCAACCAGGAGATGGCCTTCAAAAAAAAGCCAAGGGCCAACCAAGAATGGCCTTCAAAAAAAAGCCAAGGCCAACAGAGGATAGCCTTCAAAAAGCCAAGGGCCAACCAGGAGATAGCCTTCAAAAAAAAGCCAAGGGTCAACCAGGAGATGGCCTTCAAAAAAAGCCAAGGGCCAACAGGAGATAGCCTTCAAAAAAAGCCAAGAGGCCAACAGAGAGATAGCCCAACTTCAAAAAAAGCCAGGGGCCAACCAGAGAATAGCCTTCAAAAAAAGCCAAGGGCCAACCAGGAAGTAGCCTTCAAAAAAAAACCCGAGGCCAGCAGGAGATAGCCTTCAAAAAAAAGCCAAGGGCCAGCCAGGAGATAGCCTTCAAAAAAAGCCAAGAGGCCAACCAGAGAATGGCTTCCAGCCAAAAAAAGCCAGAAGACAGCCAGGAGATAACCTTCAAAAAAAGCCAAGGGCCAACCAGAAGATAACCTTCAAAAAAAGCCAGGAGCCAGCAGAATGACGGCAAAAAAGCCAAGGGCCAACCAGGAAACCGCCTTCAAAAAAAGCCAAGGAGGCAACAGAGATGACGCTTCAAAAAAAAAAAGCCGAGGCCAGCTTGAGAAGATAGCCTTCAAAAAAAGCCAAGGGCCAACTGAGGAGATAGCCTTCAAAAAAAAAAGCCAAGAGGCCAACCAGGAGATAGCCTTCAAAAAAAGCCAAGGGCCAACCAGGAGATAGCCTTCAAAAAATGAGGCCAACCAGGAGATAGCCTTCAAAAAAGCCAAGGGCCAACCAGGAGATAGCCTTCAAAAAAAGCCAAGGGCCAACCAGGAGATGGCCTTCAAAAAAAAAAAAAAGAAGCCAGACCAGCCAGGAGATAGCCTTCAAAAAAAGCCAAGGGCCAACCAGGAGATAGCCTTCTAAAAAAAAAAGCCAAGGGCCAGCAAGGAAGATAGCCTTCAAGCCAAGGGCCAACAGGAGATAGCCTTCAAAAAAAGCCAAGGGCCAACCAGGAGATAGCCTTCAAAAAAAGCCAAGGGCCAGCAGAGATAGCCTTCAAAAAAAAGCCAAGGGCCAGCAGAGACAGCCTTCAAAAAAGCCAAGGGCCAGCAAGGGGAATGGCACTTCAAAAAAAGCCAAGGAATAGCAGGAAGTAGCCTTCAAAAAAGAAGCCAAGGGTAGCAGGAGATAGCCTTCAAAAAAAAGCCAAGGGCCAGCTTTAAAATGGCCTTCAAAAAAAGCCAAGGGCCAACCAGGAGATGGCCTTTAAAAAAAGCCAGAGGCCAGCAGAGTAGCCTTCAAAAAAAAGCCAAGGGCCAACAGGAGATAGCCTTCAAAAAAAGCCAAGGGCCAACCAGGAGATAGCCTTCAAAAAAAGCCAAGGGCCAACCAGGAGATAACCTTCAAAAAAAAGCCAAGGGCCAACCAGGAGATAGCGCTAAAAAAAGCCAAGGGCCAACCAGAATAGCCTTCAAAAAAAGCCAAGGGCCAACCAGGAGATAGCTAAAAAAGCCAAGGGCCAACCAGAGATAGCTAAAAAAAGCCAAGGGCCAACCAGGAGATAGCCTTCAAAAAAGCCAGGCCAACCAGAGATAGCCTTCAAAAAAGCCGAGGCCAACCAAGGAATATTCAAAAAAAGCCAAGGGCCAACCAGGAGATAGCCTTCAAAAAAAGCCAAGGGCCAACCAGAGATAGCCTTCAAAAAAAAGCCAAGGGCCAACCAGAATAGCCTTCAAAAAAAGGCAAGGGCCAACCAGAATAGCCTTCAAAAAAGCCAAGGGCCAACCAGGAGATAGCCTTCAAAAAAAAGCCAAGGGCCAACAGGAATGGCCTTCCAAAAAAAGGCAAGAGGCCAACCAGGAGATGGCCTTCAAAAAAAGCCAGGGCCAGCAGAAGATAGCCTTCAAAAAAAGCCAAGGGCCAACCAGAATAGCTAAAAAAAAAAGCCAAGGGCCAGCAGGGTAACTAAAAAAGCCAAGAGGCCAACCAGAATGGCCTTCAAAAGCCAAGGGGCCAGCAGGAGATGGCCTTCCAAAAAAAGCCAGGGCCAGCAGGAGATAGCCTTCAAAAAAGCCAGGGCCAACCAGGAGATGGCCTTCAAAAAAAGCCAGGGCCAACCAGGAGGGAATGGCCTTCAAAAAAAAAGCCGAGGCCAACCAGGAGATGGCCTTCAAAAAGCCAAGGGCCAACCAGGAGAATGGCCTTCAAAAAAAGCCAGGGCCAACCAGGAGATAGCCTTCAAAAAAGCCAAGGGCCAGCAGGAGATAGCCTTCAAAAAAAGCCAGGGCCAGCAGGAGATAGCCTTCAAAAAAAGCCAAAGACCCAGCAGGAGATAGCCTTCAAAAAAGCCAAGGGCCAACAGGAGATAGCCTTCAAAAAAAGCCAAGGGCCAACCAGAATGACGGCTTCAAAAAAAGCCAAGGGCCAACCAGGAGATGGCCTTCAAAAAAAGCCAAGGGCCAACCAGGAGATAGCTAAAAAAGTAGGGGCCAACCAAGGAAGATATTGCTAAAAAAAAGCCAAGGGCCAACCAGGAGATGGCCCAAAAAAAGCAAGGGCCAACCCAGGAGATAGCCTTCAAAAAAAGCCAGGGCCAACCAGGAGATAGCCTTCAAAAAAGCCAAGGGCCAACCAGGAGATAGCCTTCAAAAAAGCCAAGGGCCAACCAGGAGATAGCCTTCAAAAAGCCAAGGGCCAGCCAGGAGATAGCCTTCAAAAAAAGCCAAGGGCCAACCAGGAGATAGCCTTCAAAAAAAGCCAAGGGCCAGCAAGGAGATGACGGCAAAAAAAGCCAAAGAGACCAGCAGGAGAGATGACCTTCAAAAAAAGCCAAAGAATGACAGAATGGCCTTCAAAAAAGCCAAGGGCCAACAGGGAATGGCCTTCAAAAAAGCCAAGGGCCAGCAGGAGATAGCCTTCAAAAAAAAGCCAAAGACCCAGCAAGAGATGGCCTTCAAAAAAAGCAGAGCCAACCAGGAGATAGCCTTCAAAAAAAGCCAAGGGCCAACCAGGAGATAGCCTTCAAAAAAAGCCAAGGGCCAACCAGGAGATGGCCTTCCAAAAAAAAAGCCAGAGGCCAACCAGGAGATAGCCTTCAAAAAAAGCCAAGGGCCAGCAAGAGATAACCTTCAAAAAAAGCCAAGGGCCAACCAGGAGATAGCCTTCAAAAAAAAAGCCAAGGGCCAACCAGGAGATAGCCTTCAAAAAAAGCCAAGGGCCAACCAGGAGATAGCACCCAAAAAAAGCCAAGGGCCAACCAGGAGATAGCCTTCAAAAAAAGCCAAGGGGCCAACCAGGAATAGCCTTCAAAAAAAGCCAAGGGCCAACCAGGAGATGGCTATTCAAAAAAAGCCAAGGAATGACAGGAGGATAGCCTTCAAAAAAAGCCAGGGCCAACAGGAGATAGCCTTCAAAAAAAGCCAAGGGCCAACCAGGAGATAGCTAAGCAGGGCCAACCAGGGGAATGGCCCCTTCAAAAAAAGCCAAGGGCCAACCAGGAGATAGCCTTCCAAAAAAAAGCCAAGAGACAACCAAGGGAGATAGCCTTCAAAAAAAAGCCAAGGGCCAACAGGAGAATGGCCTTCAAAAAAAGCCAAGGAATGACAGAATGACAGCAAAAAAAACTGAGGCCAGCAAGAGATAATGACTAAAAAAAAGCCAAGGGCCAGCAAGAGTAGCTGCTTAAAAAAAGCCAAGGGCCAGCAAGAAGATGGCCTTCAAAAAAAGCCAAGGGCCAGCAAAGGAATGGCTTTTAAAAAGCCAAGGGCCAGCAGGAGATAGCCTTCAAAAAGCCAGGAGCCAGCAGGAGATAGCCTTCAAGCCAAGGGCCAACCAGGAGATAGCCTTCCAAAAAAAAAAGCCAAGGGCCAACCAGAGGCCCTTCATGAGAGCCAGCAAGAGATGGCCTTCAAAAAAGCTGAGGAGATGGCTGGAGAATGGCCTTCAAAAAAAAACCAAGGGCCAGCTTGAGAGATAGCCTTCAAAAAAAGCCAAGGGCCAACAGGAGATAGCCCTTCAAAAAAAAACGGAGCCAACAGGAGATGACGCTAAAAAAAGCCAAGAGGCCAACCAGGGTAGCCTTCAAAAAAAGCCAAGGGCCAACCAAGGAGATAGCCTTCAAAAAAAGCCAAGACTGACAGGAGATAGCCCAAAAAAAGCCAAGGGCCAGCAGGAAGATGGCCTTCAAAAAAAAGCCAAGGGCCAACCAGGAAAGTAGCCTTCAAAAAAAGCCAAAGGGCCAACCAGGAGATGGCCTTCAAAAAAAAGCCAAGGGCCAACCAGAAGATAGCCTTCAAAAAGAAGCCAAGGGCCAACCAGAATGACCTTCAAAAAAAAGCCAAGGGCCAACCAGAGAATGGCCTTCAAAAAAAGCCAAGGGGCCAGCAGGAAGATAGCCTTCAAAAAAGCCAAGGGCCAACAGGAGATAGCCTTCAAGGCGAGGGCCAGCAAGGAGATATGCTTGTTAAAAAAGCCAAAGGCCTTCAGGAGATGACGTAAAAAAAAGCCAGAGCCAACCAGGAGTAGCCTTCAAAAAAAGCCAAGGGCCAACCAGGAGATAGCCTTCAAAAAAAAGCAGAGACCCCAACCAGAGATGACCTTCAAAAAAGCCAGAGACTGACAGGAGATGGCCAAAAAAAAAAGCCAGGCCTTAAGAATGACGTAAAAAAAGCCAAGGGCCAACCAGGAGGTGGCTAGAAAAGCCAGAGGCCAACCAGGGAGAGATGACGCTAAAAAAAGCCAGGGCCAACCAGAATGACTGACTGAAAAAAGCAGAGCCAACCAGGAGATGACAGCAAAAAAGCGAGGCCAGCAAGAGATAGCCTTCCAAAAAAGCCAAGGGCCAACCGGGAGATAGCCTTCAAAAAAAAGCCAAGGGCCAACTTGGAGATAGCTAAAAGCCAAGGGCCAACCAGAAGATGACCTTCAAAAAAAGCCAAGGCCAGCAAGGAGATAGCCTTCAAAAAGAGCAAGGGCCAGCAGGAGATAGCCTTAAAAAAAGCCAAGGAGCCAACCAAGGAGATAGCCTTCAAGAAAGCCAAGGGCCAACCAGAGAGTGGCCTTCCAAAAAAAACCAAGGGCCAACCAGGAGAATATGGCCTTCAAAAAAAGCCAAGGGCCAACAGAATGGTATTAAAAAAGCAGAAGACAGCAAGTGAAAAAGCGGCAAAAAAGCCGAGGCCAACCCAGGAAATGGCTTATTAAAAGCCAAGGGCCAACTTGAAGACAACCCAAAAAATGAGGGCCAACCGAGAGATGACCTTCAAAAAAGCCAAGGGCCAACCAGAGATAGCCTTCAAAAGCCAAGGGCCAACCAGAATAGCCTTCAAAAAAAACCCAAGGGCCAACCAGGAAGATGGCCTTCAAAAAACCAGGCCAGCAGATGACCTTCAGACCGAGGCCAACCAGAGATGACCTTCAAAAAACCAAAGACCCAGCCAGAGAAGATAGCCTTCAAAAAAAGCCAGAAGCCTTCAGAGTAGCTAAAAAAAGCAAGGACGGCAAGGAGATGACCTTCAAAAAAAGCCAGGGCCAGCAAGAGATGACGCTAAAAAAAGCCGAGGCCAACCAGGAGATGGCCTTCAAAAAAAGCCAAGGGCCAACAAGGAGATAGCCTTCAAAAAAAGCCAGGAGCCAACCAGGAGATAGCTTCAAAAAAGCCAAGGGCCAACAGGAGATGACCCAACAAAAAAACCAAGGCCAGCAGAATAGCCTTCAAAAAAAGCCAAGGCCAACCAAGGAGACAAGCCTTCAAAAAAAAACCAAGGGCCAACCAGGAGATAGCCTTCAAAAAGCCAAGGGCCAACCAGGAGATAGCCTTCAAAAAGCCAAAAAGGAGCCCTTGAAGAATAGCCTTCAAAAAAAGCAAGAAGATAACCAGAGATAGCCTTCAAAAAAAGCAAGGCCAACCAGAATGCCTTCAAAAACCCATTCCAACCATATTTTAGAAAATGTTTTAATTATAATAACCTTTCCCCCAAATACAGTAACAAATGTCTCAGCCAAAAGAACTTTGTCAAAATAAACAAATATATGTTAATTTAAGAAATCAAAATTTTATTTTTTGCCTCTATGCATACATATGTATGAGGCTCCCTACATTTAAATGACCTTGTGTCAAACCTTCTTTATTGTGGGCGTGAAGTAAATATACCTCTGTTGTTGGTCAAGGTCAATTCTATTAAAAAGTTAAAACATGTTTTACATTTACTACTGAAAAGAAACATATTTTTCACTTAATCTAACCGATTGTTCAGTGAAGTTCCTATCAAAAATAGAAAGAAAAAAGTATATTTTACTTCAGAAACGGAACAAACTTTGTGCCTATGTCTTTTATTATCAGTTTTTTTAAGTGTTTTTATAATTTTTTGTTTTAAACAAGAAATGCTGAATCTTTGTATTTGCAATTTTTTTGAAGAGAAAGAAAAATTCTGATTTCAAACTTTTAGGTGAAACCAATTTTTTTTCTCTTATTTTATATTGATTTCTATTTTACTTTTTGAAAAGATCTCTTGTCAGATTTTAATTTTCGTTTTGTCTCTGGCGACATGTATATATTTGAACTGAAACTATTGGTTTGCAGGAACATAATTTCATCTAAGAAAAAAACACGAACCCTCAGGTGTAGAGAGACACTGATTACTCTGCGGTCAGTGCCTTAAGTATGCCTCCCCCTGCAACACAGACAAACACATTCATATGCATGCACAAACACAGGAATAGAGGAGGTGGACAAAATAATAGAAATACCTTGTTCCATAATAGCACAATTTAAAACAATTTGATTAAAGAGTAAAAAGTGTAGTATTTGTCTATATTTCTGAGATGAGGTAGTGTTTACCATATTTACATTATTCGGACTAATGTCTTGATCTTTGTTGCCATTTGTACGACATTTAATAATAGATCATTCTATTTGTCTATATTTCTGAGATGAGGTAGTATTTACAATATTTACATTATTCGGACTATTGTCCTCATCTTTGTTGCCATTTGTATGACTTTTAGGCCATTGTACACTTCGGCCTTCTTCAGGTGCTAGGAATTTCAAACTGAACCCTTTATTACAATCATTACTCATGACTTCCAATCGAAGGCTTTACACAAACAATGGAGTTCATCTACCCCAGTGATTGCAATAAAGGGTTCAGTTAAAATTCCTAGCACCTGAAGTATGCCGGAGTGTACAAAGGCCGAAACATCATACAAATGGCAACGAAGTTAAAGACAATAGTTCCAAATAATGTCGCGTAAATACTGTCAAAAGCTTGTGAATTTGTATGTTTGTTGATTTCATGTTAGTAGTACTACATTTTTTGGCTAAAATTCTTCTTTGCTTTACAGATATTATTTAAATAAATTGATTCAAATCAACAGTCATAGCTATTTAGGAATTTTAAGTGATCAGCTTCCTCCTATGTTTCAGGAACTGTTTCCAGACTTAAATGTCATCTTTCAAAATCACAATGCCTAAATTCATACTGCTAAAGATATAGTTGAATGGCACAAGGAACATTCCAGTGAAGTAGAACATCTTATCTGGCCCCCATAATTCCCAGATCTTATCATCATTAAACTTTTATGGTTAATTTTAGAAAAACAATCAAGAAGTTGATATCCTCTATCATCATCAATAAAAGAATTATAGAGTGTTTTAGCTGAAGAATGAATAAAAGTTCTTTTTTAAGCAAGGTTTGTGGTGCATTGGATATCGTCTCGGAACCAGAAATTGGGGGCCGAGTTCGAATTCCAGTTGAATACATTGTATTTACTTATGCGCAAATACCCTTGGGAAAGGTATTAATCCATCTCTTCCTTCCAGTTATGGGTTAAGTAGAAGGACAGATTGGGTTCTATAGCCTTGGTCGGCAACCAGGCTACCACAGAAAGCAATGGCAACCTACTGCGGGATAATCTTCTGCCCAGTCAGTCATGTCTCTTTCGAGACATGATCGCCCAAGCGTGTATCACGTATGGCACTCCACTGACTGATTTTACTGCTACTATTCTGTAGGGGGTTACATAGGAGGAAAGTTATGAGAAAGAGTGACAGGTTAAAAGGGGTATCAGGAAGTGGGTAAGAGAAGGATGAGAATACTGATGAGAGTGGAGTGGACGGAGAAAGGAGCATGAGAGAGAGGATGCAGGTTAGTGAGATAGGAGATGACTATTGACGTTACATCTAAATTCTTGGAAGATTGTAGCTGTTGGGAAGCAAGTAAACGGAAGGGAATTCCACAGGCGGGAAGTGCGAGAGAAGAAGCTGCTGGAGTAGAATTTGCATTTACAATTTATTTGTTTCACAGTAAAAGGGTGGGACCTAGTTGCTAATTTTGTGGCGTGAGTAAATTTATATATAGAATTATATTTTTTTTCCAAATCGTAGCTAAGGTGTTATACCTAAATCTGTAAACTGTTTGAAATTTGGTTTAGAACTGAATTAGTGATGAAGCTTGATAGCTTCCTAAATTCACTCAATATCAAACTTAATATATTCGACCACTGCCATGGTTAAACGATAATATGTGTGTGTGTGTGTGTGTACAGATATATAGTTTCCTTAAAAAATTTACATAATGCCATCTATATTTTTCATAAAGCAGCCATTAGAAATTATTACATAATGTTATTTATGCTTTATTGTAGTAAATACAATTCAATTTGACATGTTTACTGCTAGTTTGCATATTTCATTGTTTATATAATATTATTGAACTCACAACTCAATGGGTCAAGTTCCTTGAGTCTACTAATCTAAACTTATTTATAAATGGAGCTTTGTGTGTGTTCCATTTCCTATAGACTCCGAAATGGCTGAACCGATTTTCTTGAAAATTTACACAGTTGTACTATAAGCATCTGCAAGTGTTCTTAGCTAGGTTTTGTGTCGAGGTACCCCCGATAAATACCGAAAATCAATAATCGAAAAAATCAGGTTTATAGAAGGAGTGGTCCGATTTTAATCAAATTTGATACACCCATAGAAAAAGACATAAGAAACGATATTCAGAAGTTTCAAGGTTGCAGTTCTTACAATAGTGCAGAAAATCGCTATTTTATATATATATATATATATATAAAAACAGCAAGATGTTTGTGTGTGTGTCTGTTTATCTGCCTGTATGTCTGTATTTTTTTCAGCCCTTTTATTTTAGTTTTTGCTTCGAGTTTGGCTCTAAGTAGGTATAATTGTAGTTCTTAGTCTCAGCCATGATACCATTGACTCAGAGGACTTATTTAGCCTACAATATTTAGTTTATGATGAAAAAAACTTATTTGATATCGATACCAGGAAATCAAAACTTGACTTACATCCATTCATTTTTCTTTCAGTCTACGGTTTTACTTTAAATGGAAAAAAACTTATTGCTATTTAGTCTTTCGTGCCAATGTCCAAAGAGTCTGAGCTCCAGGACCATGGATTAATTTCAAAGCTTTCATTACACCTGAGCAATGCTGGGCTATACTGCTAGTACTTCTATGTAATGAACAGAAACTGAGAATGTTGAGATAACTAATATAGAGTCGTATGGAAGATGCATGAAATGTGAAACTGGAACAGTGTACCCTGGTGGAGAAAATTAAAAAATTCAGTTTGAAATTCCAATCATTTGAAGATAGCATGGCATACAGTAACTAAAACATCAGCACAGATCCATTTTCAAATGACATCTATCTAAATAAGGCAAAGCTAGTGTCATTGTTTGGTGTCTGGAGTTTTCACGGAGAGAGCCAAGCAAATCCAGAAACTGCTATTTTTTTTTTTTAATCATTTCACCCCAAGTAATGCATTTTACTGCCACTGTTGTGCAGAGGGTTACATAGGGGAAAGTGATGAGAAAGAGGGGTTAGTTATAGGAAATGTCAGGAGGAGGGTAATGGTTGGAGTGTGTGGAGAAAAGCACTTGAGAGAATGTATGCAAGTTAGTGAGATAGGATATGTCCGTTGATCTTACATTTAAATTCCTGGAGATTGTAGCTGTTGGGGAAGAAAGTACATGGAAGGGAATTCCACAGGTGGGAAGTGTGAGAAAAGAAGCTGTTAGAATAGAAATTGGGGTTACATTTTATCGGTTTCACTGTAAAAAGGTGGGACCTAGTTGCTAATCTAGTAGCTATTTCCTGAATAGCATAATATTAATAAGAACAAGGAGTATACGTTTATTACAATTAAACATTTTCATGACAAGTAATGGTGGGCTATGTAGCAAATAAATGATGGAAACACTGTTCTTTTACCACTGACGCCACACAAATTTGTTAAGATGCAACATGAACAGCATCTCAGAAGTTCCAAACTGTTGACACAGTTTATGCTTGATTCACCATGTTGTGTCTCCAGCAACAAACAAAACAGATCAGTTGTTTTAGTGGCAAACTGCTGTTAACAAAGAAAAAATCATCTCAGATATTTTAACAATGTTTATATGATTTGCAGTAACAAATGGCCAGTTGCAATGTAGGAAGTTTTAAATGAGCTGTCATTGTGGTAACCAATACAGTAGTTTCAGGCTTCTGAAAATGATGATTCTTCTTTTATGAGCCCTGTCCCTTCAGGACGTAGGCGATCATGGTTCTCCACATCTCCCTATCCCTTGTAGCTCTTAGTATGTTTGCTCCTGTTACACCTTCACAACCCCCGTACCATCATCCACCTGATCAGGCCCCGCAAATATGTTATCCGCTGCCTTCCTCTGTCTCTCTTTCCTTCTATCTGGCCTGTCAGTATCAGGTTCTCCAGGCTCTCCTTCCTCATTGCGTGTCCCAGGAACTTCAGTTGTCTCTTCCTGATGCTAACTATTAATTTCCTTTTTGTTGCCATTCTTTCCAACATCTCATTGTTGCTTGCATGCTCAGTCCACGATATCCGCAGCATCCTTCTGTAGAACCACATTTCCGCTGCTTCCAGTTTTGTCCTCATTTTCGATGATATTGTCCAGCATTCATTGCTGTATTGAAGAACTGACATCACATAGCAATCCAGCACTCTTTTCTTTGTTTCTAGTGAAATTTTCCTGTGTGTTAGTATTTTGCTCAGCTTCTGGAATGTGTCCTTTGCCATGCCAATTCGCCTTCGGATCTCTGTGTCACACTTTCCATCTCCTGTTAGAACACTTCTGTGCTCTAATAAGCACTAATCTTCTTGCAGAATATATTCTTGATATAATAACTTGTTCATGTGAATTGATGACTGACAAGGTACACCACATGACACAGCTTAAATCAAACATAACTCTTTTATTTCTTCCGCTTAATTGAAGAAATTCGACACTAAAATTTTTTTTTTAATAATCATATTGCCCCAAGCAAGGTATTTTACTGCCACTGTTTTGCAGGGGGTTACATAGGAGGAAAGTTATGAGAAAAAATGACAAGATAAGTGAGTAAGAAAAAGATGAATGTGACCATAAAGTGGGGGATCCAATTTACATACTGATTGTAATGTAGAATTGATCCCCCATTTTATAACTACATTATAATAGTATAGAATGTTTTTAGTTGAATTTTAATTTGATGAGCATTGCTAGTCATTAAGTTTCTTTTTATGATCATATCATCCCAAGCAAGGCATTTTACTGCCACTGTTTTGCAGGGTGTTAGATACGTGAAAGTTATGAGAAAGAGTGACAGGTTATAGGCGGATGTCAGGAAAGTGGGTAAGAGAAGGAATGAGAATACTGATGAGAGTAGAGTGGATGGAGAAAGGACCATGAGAGAAAGAGGATGCAGGTTAGTGAGATAGGAGATAACTATTGACTTTACATTTAAATTCTTGGAGATTGTAGCTGTCAGGGATGCAAGTAAATGGAAGGGAATTCCACAGGCTGGAAGTGCGAGAAAAGAAGCTGAGGGAGTAGAATTTGCGTTTACATTTTATTGGTTTCACAGTAAAAGGGGTGGGAACTAGTTGCTAATCTTATGGCTCAAGCAAATTCATATATAGTGCCTCCAGTGACCTAAGTTCATCAGAGCCGTGAATGTATTTGTAGAAAAGACACAGGGCAGCCAGTGAGAAAGCGACTGTATCTGAGCTGTCAAGTCGGGGTTGATCACATTACAGATTCTCTGTTGGATTTTGTCAAGGACACCTAGATGAATAGCAGATGCACCCAACCAGATATGGCAGCAGTCTTCAATGCACAGGATGTGTGTTGTGGTGCATTAAATATCAGCTCGGAAAGAGAAATCGGGGAGCCATGTTCAAATTCCAGCCGAATTCATTGTATTCACTTACGCACAAATACCCTTGGGAAAGGTATTAATCCGTCTCTTCCTTCCAGTTATGGGTTAAATAACAGGACAGATTGGGTTCTATAGTCTTGGTCGGCAACCAGTCTACCGCAGAAAGCAATGGTAGCCTACTGCGGGATAATCTTCTGCCCAGTCAGTCATGTCTCTTTCAAGACATGATTGCCCAAGCGTGTTTCACGTATGGCACCTAACTGACTGATTCAATGCACAGGGTGGATGGTAGATTTATATATGTGCAGATTTATTGCTGATTATGTGAATAAAGGATTAAAATATGCTTATTAGTAATTTGTGAAATATTTCTATTTC
>JBBBDQ010002625.1:0-32500 GCA_037127315.1 Ascarosepion bandense
TACCTCCTACAGAAGGTAGCTGAAGAGAGTGACAAAAAAGGACTACAAATAAACTACAAGAAAACCAAATGCATGGTCATCAGCAAAAAGAGGAGAAAAAGAGGAGCCCAAAATGCCAACTATAAGTGAGGGATACTAAAATCAAGCAGGTACAAAAATTTAAATACCTGGGAACTGTTCTAACAGAAGATGAAAAGTGCGACACAGAGGTCCGGAGGCGAATTGGCATGGCGAAGGACGCGCTCAAGATGTTGACTATTAAGATACAGGAAAATTTCACTAGAAACAAAGAAGAGAGTACTAGATTGCTATGTGATGTCAGTTCTTCAATATGGTAGTGAATGCTGGATAATATCATGAAGATGAAGGAATAACTTGAAGCAATTGATATGTGGTTCTACAGAAGGATGCTGCGGATATCATGGATTAAGCCTGTGAGCAATGATGAGGTTTTAGAAAGGATGGAAACGAAAGGGAAATTAATACTGAGCATCAGGAAGAGACAGCTAAAGTTCTTGGAACATGTAATGAGGAAGGAAGGCTTAGAGAATTTGATCGTGCAGTTTATTTCTACTCCTTTCTTGTTACTTTCTTCAGCTACCTTCTGTAGGAGGTCTTGAAGTTATTATACAGTTTGATGACATCGTATATAGTTTTTAAGTCATTCTATTTGTTCTATACGCAACTACTTCATCCACTGTTACTATCGGCAGCAGATTATTTGTAGTGTTTGAAAACAAAACCTCATTTGTTTTAACCTCTACCATTCTCCACACACTTGACGATATTCTCGTATGTCCACACGGGAACCTGAGTTGGGAATCCGCAGCCTGTCCAACTCACTACACACGAACAGACGGCGAATTTAGCATTTCTAGAATTAGTAATATCCATTTTTACCTCGTCGTCTTTCCACAGCGCACACGATCTAAATTCTGAACTTAAATAAATCTATAACCAGAATCATCCTGTTACTCTTACAAGTGGGATGCCTTCGAAGCAGACGACATGATCTGCGGATTTGTCGCAAAGAAAACTGCATTGCCGAAATTCAGAACAACACGCGACATTATTTTCCAATTTCTCCAGCAACCACTGGTTTCAAAAGATACAAGACTGACCGTCACACGCAATAGCTATTTTGAACTCTGTTTTCACACAAAGCAGGATTTATTATTTTTCAATTTAGAGTCTGATGGATCTCGAAGCATTAGTTTTGTTTCTTCAAAAATTATTCAATGCTGTCTGGAATATATAATAATATTACATGCTGCTTACTATTTACGCTGTTTACATTATTCGGACTGTTGTCTTTGTCTTTACTTTCACATTCACGACGTTTCGGCCGTTGTACGCTCCGGCCTTCATCAGGTGATATTTGTTGGAATTTCGAACGAGAACCCATGGGAGTAGATTGTTCTATTTTTTCGTGCTACGACTTTGGATATTTCAGTTTAGTTAATACACTTTGATAATTTTCAAGTTTTAATCGCCAGTTAATTCGATTTGAGCAGTTGATCTTTCCTCAAAAGTTCTTTCCGCCCAATATTGTCTTAAGTGATAAGTTTATTACGAAGTCGATTCAAAAATCCACTGTCCATTATGCTAAGGGAATGATTGAATAGGATGAAAAGATGCTTTAATAGGACAGGCTGTTCTATTAGTATCTATGCAAGCTATGGCGTCAGGTTTTTATATTTAACAAATTAAAAAATATGAAAATGAATTTCAAGTCATGCGCGTTTCGATGGTTATATTCTTTAAAGAACTAACTCACAAATTAAAAAAAATACTCTCCCTACCTATCAACAAAGTAATAAAAGGGTGCTGACTTCATACAGAAGTTTTCACATTAAAATATATTTACGAAATTCGTCTATCAGCGTTGTTTTTGCTTGCCTCTTTTTATAATTCTGAGAATCGGCTCCGCATCGTAACAAATGATGCTGAATACTTTCGCTAATATAGACAACGTCTTCATCATACATTCGCACAAAAGTAAAAAGTTAGATATCATCAAGAATTAAGAAAACCTACAAGACAATTCATATACCCAAAAGAAAGAACACCTTATCTTTTAATATTCTTTTAATTCCAACTGATGTCGGTTTAAGAATAAACGTCTACAGTAATTCAACAGATATAAACAGTCTCATTTTGCTGAAAACAACTTAGTATTGTTCACATGACAAGTTAATCTTTTGGAAAAATCATCAGTCAGTTAAGTGCCATACGTGATACACGCTTGGGCGATCATGTCTCGAAAGAAACATGACTGACTGGGCAAAAGATTATCCCGCAGTAGGTTGCCATTGCTTTCTGCGGTATACTGGTTGCCGACCAAGGCTATAGAACCCAATCTGTCTTATTATTTAACCCATAACTGGAGGGAATAGACGGATTAATACCTTTCCCAAGGGTATTTGCGCGTAAGTGAATGCAAGGAATTCAACTGGAATTTGCACTCGGCTCCCCGATTTCTCGTTCCTAGCCGACAACGCACATAAAAAAAAAAACCATAAGCATTTATTTAAGGTTCCTTAGAATTTGCAGTATTAAGTATCTTCCTGATGAAGAAAAATACACTGAAAATATTATTAGAATACTTCATTATCGAAATTATTTCAGATGCAATACCAAATTTAAAGCGAAGAAAATTCACGAAAGAAAAAAAAGCGATAACAATTTTTTTTGTTTTTCAAAACTAGGCTCGTGATTTAAATCCTTCAGAAGTAATCTTAGTACAAATATTATCCTAAACAATTCATTTTTAATGTTACCAGTAAACCTATGTAAAATATAGTTATTTTTAAGGAGTCGACTAAAAGAAAAGTAAACAATATTTTTGACAAAACACATACATGATGCATCAAGATTTAACGTAAACATAAAACAAGAAAGAAAATCAAAATTCAAAATCATATATATATATATATAACAATCAATCGACATTTTAAACAAAAGCTTCACAGCTTCTCGCACTTTTCTTCTATACAAATTTCTCTCGTTGGAACAACCCCTATTTCTGTTTTCAATGCACATACACACACACACACACACACACACACACACACATATATATATATATATATATGTATATATTAAACAAGGATTAATTCAAAGATGTTGAATGGCCATTTCGATATGAAGATCCCCACGGGGAACGACACATCACCTCAGCAACAGAAAAAAACCTTTCAGAAACTGGAGAAAAATTAGTCTTTTCCTTTTTAAATAGATTGCAAAGAAATTAAAAAATAAATAATAAAATAAAATAAAAATAAAAATAAAGGGAAAGAAAAAGAAAAGGAAAAAGAAAAAGAAAAAGATAGAATAAAATCAAATAAATAAGAAAAGAAAAAAATTGACATTGTCTGGGTTCGCAAAAAAAAGGGAGAATGTAACTAAAAATTAACAGACAGCCGTGTTAAATCGACGTCAGTTTCTGTAATATTTTATTACATGGAGCTCTCTTCTTGTATCATTTTTTAATATTAAAATAAATTTTTAATATTAATTAGGATCGGGTTTTTTGGAATTTACCTTCCTGCTTTTTTCCCTTGGATTGAAGTATCTGAATTAAAATATATATATATATATATATTCATGGTCATCCGCAGACAGATCTGTTTCGCTGTATCACAGCTCATCAATACGGTTAGACTCCGATTGCTTTTAACCCAGGATTGAAACCCGACCAAATTGGCGCCAGTTAGCGATTCTACCTCTGGGCTATGGGCGCTCGGTAGAAGAATGCAGACCTTTTAGCGTATACATTATCATTATACACAGTAAAAAGAACCTTCAGATATTGGAGGCCATCTACATGAAATCCAAACAACCCACACTTAATAAAATCACGTTTAAATTTGGTCATAACACATTACATTGCATTTAAATATATGGTTCTGTTATTATTTCGAGCTTTCACGCGATGTTACGTCATAGCACAGCATTATAAATTTACGAACTGCGTTTGCTATTTTTGCTAACTGTTATTGTTGCTTAGCAAAGTTTTATGTCAACACAAGATAAAATCGTCGCTTATGGTGGATGTTTTTATGTTAACCTCTTTGTAACCTCTCTGAAGATGGCTCATGTGAGCCGAACGCTTAGAACCAACTTAATAAAAAATTAACCAAATGTTGGAGAATTTTGTCTTTATTTTCACCTGAAATTAAAGCCAAAATACGATGTTTAGAACGGCTCATGATTAAACATAATAGACATTCATTATATTTAACAGGATATGTTTAAAAAATTATCTGCTCTTGTTTAGAGAACGCTGATGAGCATCTCAGCATCAGTTTTATATCAATTTTATGATGGGAAAATTCACTTTCATAGTAAATTTTTGCATAATTTTATAATAATAATAATTTATAATAATATAATGAAAGTATAAATAGCCTTTAGATGGGTGTAAATATTGCCGTGGGTTTGGCAAGAACAGGACTTATGCAGTAACCGGACCATGAGAAAGACAGACTCAGATAAAGTCACATTATTCGTTTTGCTACAGTAATTAGTAATTATTTTATTAACTAGTTTCCCTGTTTTATGCGAATGCGTATTATAGAAAGAACTTTTTATTTCGTCAAAACTTGATATTTCCAAATTGTAAAAATTAAGAATTTCAACAATTTTTACAAAAGTGTAAATTACTTAAAAGCAGATCTCATATTAAATGTATTTTTCTTCTTGTTTCTTGTTTTATTCAACCAACTCGGAGGAATAAATGGCTCCAATGAGGTGAGTTGGTTTCGTAATCAATTTACGACTGCTGAGGAGAAAGTTGAAGAAAAAAGGTTTACTGTTGACATTTTAGACAATGATCACATTTCTTTGCATTGAGCAAGAAGCCAAGCATTTTCATATGAAACAAATAGAATCTATTTGATCAACGTTAGAAGAAGTAGACACTGGCTTTCTGAAAGAACTAAGACTTGGATTCTTAAAAGAATTATAACTGGCTTCCGTAAAGGTCTAAATATTGACATTAGAACTGAATTAAATACTATCTTCCAAAAGAAAGTCAATACTGGTCTGTCGAAAGAAATATATAATAACATCCATAAATAAATGAATAGTGTTTTCCAGAAAAAAATGGCCAAATGAAAGAAAATGTCTTACTGAAATAACGGAATACTGATTTCCAGAAAGAATAGAAGACTGAATTTTTATTTTACCATTCCACACCAGTAAAGCAATAAATCCATTAAGATACAAACGAAAGTGGAAAAAAGTTGAGAAAATTTTATTCAGGACTAAAGACAATAAAAGAGCATGTTTTTTTTTAAAAGACGATGATTGACGTTGCATTCGAACTTTTGAAGGAAAACAAGAAGCCG
Source organism: Ascarosepion bandense (assembly GCA_037127315.1). Taxonomy (NCBI): domain Eukaryota; kingdom Metazoa; phylum Mollusca; class Cephalopoda; order Sepiida; family Sepiidae; genus Ascarosepion; species Ascarosepion bandense. Next base: position 5,352 of record JBBBDQ010002625.1, read on the forward strand.
GAAGTGATTTTTACAAATGAATCGTACAAGAGAATACATCATTAGCATGGAATTTACAAATTTATTTATTAATTTTATTTATTTAGTTTTGTTTTGATTATTTTTCTCTGTCTTTTGTGACCGCATATATCAAAATATATAAAAATAAATAAAACACCAGAAATAATACGGGGAATAGGAAAATCAGCACCAGTATAAAAGGAAAAGAAGTAACTTCTGCTTAGAGTCGAAAATAGTGATAATTATTTTCGAAGGACAAGGGAAACGCCTAAGTAAAAGATCAGAACTCATTTCCAGATTCAGACACAAAAGCAAATTCCTCCTGCGCAACCTACAACTATACAAGAAATAAAACTACATTTTCTAATGCGAGTATATATTTTAATCCAAATGCCAAAACAAAAATATACAAAACATGTAAATAAATAATATAAAGTAATAAAATAACAAATAATACATATATATATATATATATATATATATATATAGGAAAGAATATTAAGAAGTTTTGAATTCAAAAATGTATTTTTGGACAGTATTTGTTTATTCTTATTATTGTATTTTATATTTCAGACCACCCTCGCTTCTTCATCAGAAACAAGTGATTTTTCTGATGAAGGACCGATGGCGGTCTGAAATATAAAATACAATAATAAAAATAAACAAATACTGTCCAAAAATACATTTTTAAATTCAAAACATTTTAATATTCTTTCCTATATATATATATATATATATATATATATATATATATATAAACCTTCCCGATATCCTTACAATAAATAAACTTACATTACTTATATACACACGTTCTCCAACCACTCAACCAGCACAACTAAGTAGTCTTTTAATCACGACTGTCAATAACTGTCAGCAATAACCGTAATTCTCTTGTGACGTAGGTACATAACCATATAGCTCACTAAAGAAATATTAACATTTGGTCTGTTTGGTGAACCTGGCAGTCATCTTGCAGTCATCTGGCAGTCATCTTGTTGATTCCTACTCTGGCTGGTTCACATTATGTTTTTACAAAATCAAAAATGCAAACAGACCAATCTAATTTGCTCTTATATATATTGACAGTGTTGACATAAGATCAAACACAGTTGTTTTAACGTCTTTTTTAATACTATTTGTCAGTACTTCTTTCGCGGACTGTATATATAGGCCCGTGTGACATTAAGAAATTTTAGGAAGACAGGGAACCGGCCCTTCCAAGTTATTTAATATCTTCGAAATGTAAACCAGTCTTCATATTTCAGATAATCTCTCTCTCTCTCTCTCTCTCTCTCTCTCCTCTTTCTCTCTCTCTCATCCTCTTTCTCTCTCTTTCTCTCTCTCATCATCTTTCTCTCTCCATCTCTAGACATCAATAAGAAATATGCCAAAATAATTGGAAGAAATTCAGAAAAACTTTAGATGAAAGAACATTTAATAAAGTAACGAATAAATTTAAATAATATGAAATAAAAGTGGACTGTCAACGAAATTAGCATGTAATCCACAATTCATGTTGAAATCTCTCTCTTTCAATCTCTCTCAGCCTCTTTCTCACCCTCTCATACTCTCTCTCATCCTCTTACTCTTTCTTACGCTTTCACCCTTTCTCTCATTCTCTCTTACTCTCTCTCACTCTTTTTGACTCTCTCCTTCTCTCTCTCTCTTTCTCTCTGGACATTATTAAGAGATATACCAAAATAATTAGAAATGCAATCTTTAGATGAACAAACATTAAATAAAGTAAAAAAAGAAAGTAAAATTGTATGAAATAAAAACGGATTCAGTAAGAAATAAGAATGTTATCAAGAATTCATGTTGAAATCTCTCTCTCACCCTCTCTCTCACTCTCTTTCACTTTCACTCTCTCTCTCTCTTTCATTTTCACTCTCTTTAACTTTCACTCTCTCTAAGTTTCATTCTCTCTCTTTCTTTCTTTCACTTTCACTCTCTCTCACTCTCTCTCTCTTTCACTTTCACTCTCTCTCTCAGTTTCACTCTTTTTCACTCTCACTCTCTGTAACTTTCACTCTCTCTCTATCTTTCACTCTCTCTCTTTCACTCTCTCTCTTTCACTTTCACTCTCTCAATTTCACTTTCACTCTCTTTCCTTTTCACTCTCTCTCTCACTTTCACTCTCTTTCACTTTCATTCTCTCTCTCTCTTTCATTTTCACTCTCTTTAACTTTCACTCTCTCTAAGTTTCATTCTCTCGCTTTCTCTTTCACTTTCACTCTCTCTCTTTCTTTCACTCTCTCTCTTTCACTCTCTCTCTCTTTCACTTTCACTCTCTCAGTTTCACTTTCACTCTTTCCTTTTCTTTCCTTTTCCTCCCTCTCTCTCTCACTTTCACTCTCTTTCACTTTCTCTCTCTCTCTCCCCTCCCCCCCCCCTCCCCTCTCTCCCCTCCCCCTCTCTCTCCATTACTTTAATGTCGGTTGAATAACCGGTGGAAAGGTCACACCACATCGTACTCATTACATGCTAAGCAACTATTCTCTGTATTCTTGCATGCAAGAAATTTCAAGTATGCCCAATTTTAGGTGCCTTATTTATAAATCCCTTGGAAAACGAAGCCCAAGCCATATTCAAAGTCACGCTCCTCTTCTATTACCTAAGCGGCCAGGTGATATGATGCTATTATTTTCTGTATAAATTTACTGAAGGAGAAAAATGTATTCCATAAAGAGAGATCAGATGTGGATTCTCGAATGGATGCTTTCGAACTGGAAATACCCGGCGCACGCAGTTTCCCCTTTTCTATTTTCCAGTGAGATTCGTGCATCGTCTTAGTTCAATTCGTTACTCAACTTTACCACTCCTCATTTCTCTAGCAATAACTCATGGGAGAATATGTTGCTTATCGTGTCTTCAGAACTCAACGACCTGAGATTACCGAAATATGATATAAAGAAACTGAAACAAAAAGTCAGTAAAAGGCGAAAAGAAAATCTCTTCCACTCATTGTGAAAAGAAAGGTTTTGTTTTTATATCTTTTTTTTTAATAAATCACTTCTTCTCACGTTTACTTTTTTCGACATTTCCCTCTGAATCGCCATCATTCATTTTTTCCTTTGTTCCTTTCTCTTTTCTTTCCTTTCAGTTTTTATCTTTCTTTTGTTTTCTTAACTATTATGAATTATTTACTTTCGTTTTTAATGACTTTCTTTCTTTCTGTCTTTTTTCCTTTACATTTCTTTTCATTCTTTCTCTTAGATCCTCTTTCATTCACTTTTTCAACTTTTGTTTTTTCCTTTTTGCTTTCTCTCTCATTTCATCTTGTTTCTTTATTCAAAATTTCTTTCGATTTTTTGTTTTTATTTTCTTTTCTTTATATTATTTCTAATTTTTTCTTTCTTAATTTTTCTTCATTTCTTGCCAATTTCTGCCTTTTTCTTTTCTTCCTTTTGTACAAAATTATTTCTTATTCTTCTATTCCTTTCGTGTTAATATCATTCAAATTCTTTTATTCCTTTCGCGCCAAATTCTGTCTTATTTTTTTAATCAATTCCTGCCAATTTCTTTTTCATTCTTTTATTTATTTCGTACCAATTTCTATTAAACTCTTTTTTTTTTAGCTATTTTCTTTCTTATATTTTTCTTCTTTTCGCACCAAATTATTTTTTATTCTTTCCTTTTTTTTTGTGGTAATAGCTTTCTTATTCTTTTATTCATTTCGTGCCAATTTCTTTCTTATTCCTTTATTCCATTGCGGCCAATTTCTGTCGTATTCTTTCCTTATTTCCGTGCCAATGTTTCTCTTTCTCTTATTTAATTCGCGCTAATATCTTTTTTATTCGTTTATTTTCTTTCGTGCCAATTTCATTTTTATTCTTTTCTTCACTTCGTGACAATATCTTTTTTATTCTTTTATTCATTTCGTGCCATTATTTTTCTCATTCTCTTATTCCTTTTTGCTATTTTTTTCTTATTCTTTTATTCCTTTCGTGTCGATTTCTTTTTTAATTCTCTTATTCCTTTTTGCTATTTTTTTCTTATTCTTTTATACCTTTCGTGTCGATTTCTTTTTAATTCTCTTATTCCTTTTTGCTATTTTTTTTATTCTTTTATTCCTTTCGTGTCGATTTCTTTTTAATTCTCTTATTCCTTTTCGCTATTTTCTTTCTTATTTTTTTATTCCTTTCCTGCCGATTTCTTTTTTAATTCTCTTATTCCTTTTTGCTATTTTTTTCTTATTCTTTTATTCCTTTCGTGTCGATTTCTTTTTAATTCTCTTATTCCTTTTCGCTATTTTCTTTTTTATTCTTTTATTCCTTTCCTGTCGATTTCTTTTTAATTCTCTTATTCCTTTTTGCTATTTTTTTCTTATTCTTTTATTCCTTTCGTGTCGATTTCTTTTTAATTCTCTTATTCCTTTTCGCTATTTTCTTTTTTATTCTTTTATTCCTTTCCTGTCGATTTCTTTTTAATTCTCTTATTCCTTTTTGCTATTTTTTTTCTTATTCTTTTATTCCTTTCGTGTCGATTTCTTTTCAATTCTCTTATTCCTTTTCGCTATTTTCTTTTTTATTCTTTTATTCCTTTCCTGTCGATTTCTTTTTAATTCTCTTATTCCTGTTCGCTATTTTCTTTCTTATTCTTTTATTCCATTTTCGCTAATTTCTTGGGGTATATCTTCCTCCATCTTGATTTCTACGGTTTACAATTCTTCTCGTGTTAACATAAGATTGTCATTATCATAATAACCTTAATCAGTAAATTTTAGTTGATCTGCTTTTTTATCCCCCTTTCAATCTATCAAAATATATAATATCTTTAATCTTATATTTGTTCCAATAAAAATGTTTACCTTTTATATTTTGATTACAACTTTTATTTCTTCATAAATTCCTCTGAAATATTTTATTTATTCCAAGATTTCTACAAAGTAAGTATTTTTACCTTTGTTATTTTCAATCCATATAAATATTAATAGAAATATTACCTGAGTCATCATTAAAGTATATTCAATTCTTCCATCTAAATGTCCTTTTCATAATCGTTTCTATGTCGTCTCATTTGCAACTCATTTTGTCTTTCGAAAAGTCTGTGGAATTTTTTTCAATTTTGGTTTTCTAGCTTTAGTTTGTTCTGAGTTTCTCATTGTTTTCTTACAAAATCTCTTGCTACTTCTAAATCGTATAAATCGTCTCATCTAACTTACTGCTTATATTCTTCAAAGTCAATAAATTCTTTTCAACCTTCTTTTTATAACCTCTCAGTCATTCTTTGCGGTGCAAGACTTTGTGCACGGTCATTAATTCCTTTGCTTTTCTTTTTGGTCAAGTTTAGGAAGAACCTCAAACATCTCATTCTATTTATTTCTTTGCATATATTTTTACTATTTCCTGGTTTAAAAATACTTTTCATCTTTTTCAAATACACTAATGTTTTGTTACTTTTTATTTTATTTCATCATTTAATCGAAATTACAGCAAATATTGCACGTTTTTTCCGGTTAACATTTCTTCAGATCCTTCTTATCATCTTATATTTTTTTAAATATTTATATCCGACGCCTGGTAAGCAAAAGTTTCCCCAAATCAAAAGATCCAGCACATCACCCATGATGTCGTCAATACAGTCTTAATTTGAATTTCCAGCTCATCTACTCTCGAACCAAGAGTTCCAAAGAGCCCATAATGTTTTATGGAAACGATTCTTTTCTAATATTCCACAGCTTTTTTACACCCAGCCAAGTTACTCATATTTCTCAAATGTCTCAGCAAATTTGTTCTGTGTAAATGTACACCAAATATTTGAAATGTGATTTCATTTTTCTTTCTTATTTTTTGCCTTTTTTTTTTTTTTTGTTTTTTTTTTGCCTTTTATTCATAATTATCAAATACGGTTTTCTTTGATGGATTTTGGATCGGGTTGGATGCAGAAAATATCAAGCATTTAATGATTTTCATTCTCCCCGACACGAACTGTTTTCTCTTTATACTACTTGTCCCCATGGTCGTTTCCAGATCATGTTTATTTTTATTATTTACATTATTTGGACTATTGTCCTCATCGTTATTGCCGTGTTTACAACGACCCGAAGAGTTGTGAGTTCAATACCAGGCTACAGCAGTGGTGAACAATTAATTTAGAGAGTTAAGTAAAGGGCGATAACTACATTGCTACCGGAAGGAGCATATCACATGGAATGATAATGATATAACCTAGTGATCGAAAGAAAGGGTTCGGTTCAAATTTTTATCACCTGAAGAAGGCCCCGAGCCTACAACATCCGAAACGTCGTAAACATGGCAATAAAAATGAGGACAACAGTATGAACAATGTAAATAATAAAGCAAATTCTCCTATTCCACCATCGCCGTCGAAATCTGCGTCGGTCTACAGCATATTTTCTACCTTGCACATGATTTCCGCCAGGTCCAGTGACATTGGCAGCTTCATTACCCTTCTTTCCTTTGATGACATCAAACTCCACCTTCTGACCATCTCCAACAATCCCCAGGATTGTTTTTAATTATAGCTTTCTGATGTACAATAACGTCTTCCTTTGTGTTTTCCTGGTTAATAAAGTCATATCCGTTTTTTTTACATTGAATCGTCTTACTGTCCCCGATACTTTGGAGGCTATTACTTTCTTTCTACTGGTTGCAGGTCTCTGAGGGGTCTCTACTTTACCCTCAGGTTGTTTCTCTGGTGGGTTATTTTCTGACCATTTCCACAGTGTTGTCCGTTCCTTCGTGCTTCAGTGGAAATCGGCAAACAGGAAGAAAAGAAAGCATAGTTTCTCTTTTCTTTTTTGTGCTCACAATTTTCTGTTTTTTTTTCTTTCGCAGACCACGCACAAACACGATATCTTTTTCGGGGTAGGTGGTTTTCTCTTTTGTTACAGATATCTACAGTTAATTTCCGGGAAATGTGTTACAATATCTTCATTGCCATCAATTTTGTGTTTGTAATGATTTGTCGTGCCGTTGCTATCCTGTGGCTTTTCATTCTAGGCCAAATTTCAGATAATCTCCTACATACTCCAGGACTCTTCAAATACGGAGTTTTGTAAAACTGCTATAGAGAAAATTTTAAAACAGATTTGATTTCTAATCTGTCAGTTTCTTCGGGACTCTGTTCTAAACGCCCCTGTCATAAAGGATACACATCTGTTTCTATTATATTCTCTAATTTGTTCAAACTATCTTACAGGTCCCTGATATCTTCTAGCTTTACCCATCTTTACAGGTTCACACTCTAATTTCATGATTGAATGACATCCATCACTCATCATATGCCCCATCATGACACTGTTTAACAAGACAAAGACATTCACAGCCAAATGTTTGTATTAACGTAACAGGTTTTTATAAAAGCATGAGGCGCCCATTTACAGAATTCTTCAAGTCAATCTATTAAGATCCACTAGGATAGTCTCCAATTGTGGGTGTTCCAAACTAACGAATGCATGACTCGCAAGTTGACTTTGCTTTCCCTTCATAAAGATAACAACACTCTCGACACCCGGTTATGATGATCCTCCACTACTTCCGCCCATAAACAAATATGTACACGACGTCAGTTGCTAGGCGTTATGATCAACTAGTTACGATCAAGCAACTGATAAATAAATCTACTGAACGTGATATTTACTGTTACCCATCTTAATCTTTTAAGACTGAACAAGTACATGCAAACACTTTCAAGTAATTAAGATCAGAAGCCATGAGAGATATGTCTTTTGTAGCATCAGGGTATTATTATTATTATTATTATTATTATTATTATTATGTTCTTTTTCATCATATTTCTATTTCTGCTATGGTCCCACTACCTACTAAGTCTGCAGGAAGACCTAAGGCACGTCGTGATGTGTTGCGATGGCCCCATTTCATGTTTTTTTTTTAATCTCCCTAACATTCCTAGCGTTACATAAACAAAGTTCTCCTTAGTGTGTGGGTTGTACTTAACAAGACATTTTTGTATATCTTTTAAGCTGGGGTTTCCAGGGATTATTTCAATGTTTTGTTTTGTTCCATTTTTATCATTCCAAGTGCACCTACTATCACTGGTACGATTCTTGTTTTCAATTTCCACATTTTTTCTATTTCTATTTCAATTTCCAGTTATTATTATTATTATTATTATTATTATTATTATTTCCTTGGTTTTCTATTGCATACCCATTTTCCCAGTTCCCAACCAGAGACGTAAAGTCAGAAATTTCTTCATCAAGATCAAATAAATTTTACATAGATAAGGTTCTTCGTAATGGGAGAGCTGTACTCGTCAGTAAAATTTTTGTATTTCTTTAAGGTATAGGCTGCCAGAGACACCTTCAATGAGTCTTTTGTAACCTTTTCCAATTAATCCGAGTGCTCCAGTTATTACCGGAATTATTGATGTCCTCATGTGCCACATACTGGAAATTTCCATTTCAAGATGAAGATCATATTTTGATGATTTTTTTAAGATCTCCAAAAATACATTACAATTCAGGAGTTTCCATGTCAATAAGAAAACACATTCTGTTTTTGAGGTCTTTGATCACGGTGCTTGGGTGATTAGCTTTGATTGTTCTGCTCATGTGCATTGCAAAATTCCATAAAATTATAATTGGTCTTGTCTTTTTAACAGGATCTGGGTGATGCTCATCCCAGTTTCTTGCAGTTTCTTTCTCGGGAAAGTTGCATATTTTCCAGTACAGAAATTGATATCGAGCAATTTACGATAAAAAAACCTGCTTGTCAAAATACATTTTATTAGTAAAATCGCTAAAAAACGACAATCTTGGCGCCAAACTTTAACACAATCAGTGGACATTGGGGCATTGTGCAATATGTATATATATAGTGATTTTCTAAGCGTAGCTAAGATGTGGCACAAAGCCGAAAGTGAGAATCGAACTCACTATTCAATGTAATGATTCAAGCGAGACAAGCTTGCTAACCATTACACCGCATCAGAAATGAATTGAGTTCTCTCGGTGACTGGCGTCTGTATACACTGCTTATATACAAGACGTTAAAATTTCCCTTCTCTGATGCCATGCGCCGACGGCTTAGGGAGTAGAGACGCCAACTGACACCAAATCGGTCGAGTTTCGATCCCGGCCAGAAGCAAGTGAATATGTCTAGCCACACTGATGAGCTGCGATACAGCGAAACGGGCTTGTATGTGGATGATTAATATATATATATAGTCATCCGCAGACAGATCTATTTCGCTGTATCACAGCTCATCAGTACGGTTAGACAGCAGAGTGCTTTTTACTCAGGATTGGAACCCGACCGAATTGGCGTCAGTCAGCGATTCTACCTCTGAGCTACTGGCGCTCGGTAGAAGGAGGCAGACTTTTTAGCGTGTATATTATCATTATACACGCGCAATAGCTGAGAGTGTTCTAATTCATTGCTGAATGAACGATGCGTAGATGCCAGAGTAGCTACTGTTTTTCAAAGTCTACCATTCCTCCAGAGTGTTAAATCAGGGTGTGAGAGCGTATGTATGTATTTGTGTGTGTGTACACTGCTTATATACGACACGTTAAAATTTCCTGTCCCTGATTCAAAGCTCCTATGGCTTAGGGAGTAGCGACTCCGACTAACACCAAATCGGTCGAGCTTCGATCCTGGCTAGAAGCAAGTGGATGTGTCTAGCCACACTGATGAGCTGTGATACAGCGAAACAGGCTTGTATGTGGATGAATAATAATTTTTTATTTTTTGCACATCACCCCAGTGTTCACTGTTAGCAAAATTACTTTCTTTGGTCGTTCTTTCGAATCTTTCCAAATTTCATCCTTTGAATCAGTGTCGATCTACTTTTTTCTTTGCTTTCAATTTTCATATAAAATGCCTTGGAGACTTCCAGCGAATAGAAAATATTTTCTTCTTTTTTCTTTTTGTCCAGTAGAACTAAATTTGATTTATTATGCTCCACAGTTGCACATGTCTGTATTTGAGTATCCCACAGAATTTTCACTTTGCTATTCTCCAGCAATTACTTCTCCTTTGCGATCAGCATATTCCTAATACTCGTCACTACATTCACACTCGTACTTTTTAAACAAGTTACAATGAATAATAGCAGCAACTTTATAATGATTTCATTTGTAATCTATATTCTAAGCCACAAACTTGAATTCTTATACAATATCACTTATCTAAATCTCTTTCTCTCTCTCTCTCTCTCTCTCTCTCTCTCTCTCTCTCTCCACAGATTCTGCATAAAGCAGAAACGCTGAGCCTGTCAACGTTCACCTTTACACAGTTTGTCCACAGTGTCCTCATTTGCCATTAATAATCCTTCAATCTCTTTCTTGAAATGAAATAACCTTTACGTTGAGCTATCTACTTACTCTTCTCTATTCTGTCGTATTCGAAATCTGAATGAACACTTATTCATGAATTTGCTTTTTTTCATAGTCAATTCAATTTTTTTCAGGGTTAAGATTTTCGTCAAAACTTCTTGCCATTTTACCTCACATAACATCTCGTTGCTACTATTGTCAAAATATAGCGACAAAAAACTGTTTCTCAACGCACCAACTTTTTTTCCACTTCCTTTTTCCTTTCCCTCAATAAAGTCCAGCGACGTCTTCCTAACGCTTCCGTATATGGTCATTATTTTCCTCGTTTTTCTCTCTAGGTTTTTGCAGATCATTTTTGCTTTCAATGACTCCAATCAAAATAACGACGACTCTGAAATAGATAACCGAAACAACAAGTGAGTTATCATTATTTTTATTATTTTGGGCACAGTTTTTTCACAATGTTCTCTCTTTATTTTACACCAATTCTTATCAAATATTTCTTTTATGATAAAGATTATTTCAAACATTTTTCCATCTTTGCCGTTAGAGTATTTCTTTTTTTATTTCTTCGTCTTTTTTTCACTAATTTTCTTCCTTCTTATCCTTCTTATGTACCATCTTTTTTTGTTTTTTCTTGTTTTTCATTTTTTCCTCTCTTCTTCTTATTTTGTTACTTTTCTTCGCCCTATAAATCATAAACATGTTTTTAATTTATTTATCTCCAGCTCCCAATTATTTACCTTAAGGTTTGTCTTTTTAAAGCATTCCATATTTCTTCTTCTTCTTCTTCTTCTTCTTCTTCTTCTTCTTCTTCTTCTTCTTCTTCTTCTACTCCTCCTCCTTCTTTTTCTTCTTCTTCTCCTCCTTTTTTTCTTCTTTTTTATTTCTTCCTCCTTCTTCTTCCTTTTTCTTCTTCTTCTCTTTCTTCTCTTCCTTCTTCTTCTTCTTCTTCTGCTTCTCCTTCTTCTTCTTACCCTCCTCCTCCTTCTACTTCTTCTAATTCTTCTTCTTCTTCTTCTTTTCTTCTTCGTCTTCTTCTTCTTCTTTTTCTCTTTCTGCTTCTTCTTCTTCTTCTTGTCTTCTTCTTCTTCTTCTTCTTCTTTCGCATAATTTTACTGGCTATTTTTCACTTCAAACTATCCATCTTTCTCATTTCCGAAGCCCTCTCTTCCCAAACCTCGTCCAGCCTCCATGATTGATTAACTCCCGCTAAACTGAGCCAAAGTGAAGGAAACGAGACAAGAGAATCGAAATCAAATCATTTGAGGCAAACAGTGAAATGAATCTCTTGTTGGCTTTTCCATTACAAATGCAGTCGGTTTCTAAATGCTATGACGATGGAGAGAAGGAAGTCCCAACGTTATGACTCTATTGGAAAATATCTGATCCTCGTATTTCTATATTTTCTCGCTCGACGTTTTTTGTTTTTTGTTTTTATTTTTTTTTTTTGCAACAGAACGATGAGATTCATAGTCATCTTTTATTTCACCCCTTTTCTCCCCATTTCTCTCTTTTATTCTCCCCTCTAACTGCCTCCCACTCTACACTCTTCTCATACTTCCCCCTTTGTTTCTCTCCTTATACCTATCTCTTCCTCTACTCTCTAACTTAGAAGGTATGGATACAAATTATTCTTTAAACAATCAACTTTTACATTCTCCCAAGTCATTGCAACAGAATTCTACTACGCACGTTGTCAGCAGACACCTTTTTCTTCATTTGTGAATTACTATGCATTCTTTAGAAAGATAGTGGAGTGGTACCTCGTTGCCTTTTCCACGTTTTGGAAGCTTGAGTTTTCCATCATTTAGACTAGTTGTCATTTAAAACTATAGAGCCGAGTCTATATAGATGTTTAACCTATAGCTGGCGAGAAAACACATACTTGTGTATTTAAAAAAAAATGAACGCAACAGAATTCAGAACGCCATTTAACTTTTGGCGCTGATATCCCTTCCATTATTCTCACATACTCCCTTTGTATCTCTTTCTATTTTCTCTCACTTTTTCTCTCACACATTCTCTTTCTTTTTCTTTCTCACTCTCTTTTTTCTCTTTCTCTCTCTCTCTCTCGCTCTCTCTCTCAGTCTCTTAACAGGAGGAATTCATTAGGCTTCAAATCTCGATCTTCGTTCAGTAAATTCATTCCATACAAGATGGAAATCTTCAATTGGAATTCTTGATTTCGTTCAAATTTCTAAACACAGTCTAACCAAAAGCAGAAGACATTAAAATGAGAAGATACTCGGGGAAAAGGTTTATCATGGTTTATATTGCTTCATTTAAAACAATATAATACAGTGTAACGACATTTAGTTGCATGACTTAACATTTACAAAAGATATATAAATTCAACACATACATGGTTATATATATATATATATATATATATATATATATAAAGTACGTGTATTTTGGCAGCATCCTTTCTTTTAAACACGTTGTATTAAACGATAGAGACAACTTAGTCTTGCAGATTTTCTTTTGTATTTTCTCATATTTTCTAATTTTCATAGGCTTTTTATTAAAAGCCTCATTAGAAAATATGAGAAAATACAAAAGAAAATCTGCATAACTAAGTTGTCTCTATCGTTTAATACAACGTGTTTAATATATATATATATTAAATATATATATATTAAACACGTTGTATTAATATATATTAATATATTATTCAGAGTGAATAAGGAACGAAGAAAAATTTACAACGTCTAAAACATTAATATATATATATAATAAATATAATATAATAAATATATAATATAAAGCTGTGAATATTTATTATAAATTATATTTTCAAACATGTACAATTCTTTTTTATCCGCTACAAAGTGTACATTTTGTTTCCACATAGAAATCACAATGTCTCATCAGGTGGTGTGGAAAGGAATGGAAAGCTTCTTTTCTTATAATTGGTGAGTGTTGTGTGTGGGATGTTGGTAGGGTTTATCGATAAGGGAATAAGTCTTCTAAATTGTCCTTTAGAATCTTGAAAGAAGTGGGGTGAGTAGGAATGTAGTTGATTAATGAAAGTGTCAGGAACTTTGTAGACAGATTTAGCATTAGAAGGTTAGGTATAGGTTTATGGCTTCATGGCTAGGCTTTATTTTTGGGGCTTATTAGATGGGGAGAGTAAGGATAAAGCAATATAGCTAAAAAAGGAAGAGAAGTATATTTCAGTGATTTTCTGTAATGCTTGTGTGCGTGAGAAAGAGAGAGAGGGAGAGAGATGCTTAAACTAAGTAGTCGGTTCGATCGGAGACTAAATTTGCCTAGAGGAAAAAAACGAGATAAATTTTGTTACTGTGGTATGTTTTTGGTAAAGTGAGACTAAAAGAGAAGGTGAGTTTGGATACTGTTCTTTTATACTGCTTTATACAATCCCCACCTAGCGTGCATTCAGAGAGATTTCCTGGCAGACAAGGTAGAATAATCTTATAATAGGCTCCCTTTCGTTTCTTCGAATTTAATCAATTGCAAATCAGAAATATTAGAAAAAAATATTTCAGAGAAGTTGAAAATTTTTTTTAATTTTTTGTGCACCGAGCCCAATTTTAAATTCGCACTAATGACCTGACCTCCCGCCATTTTACTGTTCTTTAAAATCTCTTTTCACCATTCGTTGGAGCATTGTGTGTCTCTCGCATCTTTGTTCACGACTTGATATTTTTTCTTTAAAATATGAAACGGGGAACTTATTTCAAACAATTTCCATCCTTTCATTAAATATATATGGAAAACATTGTTAAAATCTAATTATTACTTGACTTATGATGTAATTTTAAAAACCAGATTATTTTGCATCTTCTTTTGATTGTTTTCTGGTAAATTACTTTTCACGCTATCAAGTTTATATTTCTTAGTTCTACAGAGGCTACACCATAATTACATCAGAGTTTTCTCCTATCATTTTTCATATTTATGGCCCAAAGATTTTCTTGATGAAATTTACATTCAAACAAGTTTTCTTTTTTCTTTTTTTTTCTTTCTTTTTTTTTTACTTTGGCTGACGTTTTCTATTTCCGGTATAATAAGTATTTACAAAGTTTTTGAAATCTACATGTATATTTCTAGAGAAGATGTAATGTGAACGGAAGGGGTTTTCTGTCCAACTTACTGTAATAACTCCATTTTCTATCAGTTATAATACAAAGTCTGGCATTCGCCATGACATCTGTAAGAAATACTCTGAAAGCTGGCTTAAGATTTTTTATTCAATGGAGTTCTTTATTGAATCATTTTAGCCCTGTTCATTTGTATCACCAGGGCTGTGTTATTTACTCCACAAAATCCCCATTTTTAGATTGAATTCATAGCTGCATCTACTGCTCGAGGGGCTGGTTCACTGAGTCTACCATTCGTCCTTACACTGAATACTGTTGTCATATCTGGTCAGGTGCTCAAAAAATCCAAAGGCGAATCTGCAATATAATCAATCCTAACTTGGCAGCCCACCTTCAGTTACTTTCTCACAGACGTGATGTGGCTTCGCTCTGTCTATTCTAAGAGTATTTTCATGACAATTGCTCTAACAAGTTTTTTCCACCCCTGGCACCCCGATCACATGTATTTGCTCGTGCTACTAGATTGGCATCAAGGTCCCACCATTTTAACATCAAAACAGATAAATGAAAACGCGTCTTCTATTCTAACAGTTTTTCCTTGTACTTCCCGTTTGTGGAACTCACTTCTATTTACTTGCTCCCTAATAGCTACAATCTCCAAAGGTTTAAATGTAACGTCAATTGCCATCTTCTGTCTACTTGACTACTATCCATATATTATCCTTTCTTCGACATCTAAATAGCTACTGTATTTAAAAGTTTAAATGCAGCTTCAATTGCCATCTTTTATCTACTTGATCCCCATCCATCTCTTGTCTTTTCTTCAGAAGTCTAAATGCAACGTCAGTTGCCATCTTTTATCTCCTTGATTCCCATCCATCTCTTATTTTTTCTTCAACATCCCAACAGCTCCAATCTCCAAAAGTTTAAATGCAACGTCAATTGCCATCTTCTATCTGCCATCACTTATCTTTTCTTTGACATTCCCTGTACCTTTTTTCGCTGTAATACGCTGCATTTCTGCTTGACTTGGAGTTGAAATGATTATAAAAAAAAGATTTATTTTTCTAGAGTACGGAGTGTTTGTCTTTGGCCAACGTTGTATTTTCGTAGTAGGTAATGTTGCTGCTAAGAAACAACATCTGCAAACTTTCACTACATTTTTAATGCCTTGATTAATTTTTGGTCCAACATACATATCTTTTCATAAGAGACTCCATCCTTGAAATTCCCTGATGTCCACTATTAAAATTATTCAATATTTGGTTTTGAAATATTCTACGTATTACAACACTTTGTGCTAACATCAGTACTCGGTCACATAGCGAGTAGGCGTTCAAGTCGGGATTGCGTTCTTTCTTACTTTCTTTTAGTTGTTTTTGTTATTATTATTATTATTATTTCCATAATAAACACGTCTTGCTCTGCTCTTTCTTTTTCTTTCATTCAGGGTAACTGATAATTTGTGTACGACATTACATAATATATGTTTAATTTCAATTTCAAAATTTAACATTGCAATGACAGCGTCCTCAAATGGTTCAGTATTTTTTTTTATTAATCTTGATAACCCATGTTTCTAATTTTTGGACGGTTGGTATTCCATTCTAAAATCGCCATAAGATGGTGCCTTAGCATTGTAATCTATTCGCTGTATACATAGGGATTCCTTATTAACGTTTTAAGCAATCTGACAAAATCTTCGTTTTCTTTTTCTTTTTTTTTTTTCGTCAGATTCATAGATTTCCAACGAGTGTTAAATAAAGAGCTTTTGTCGCTAAAAACTTTTGACAGAATATTAACTCTTTTCTTCAAAACACATTTTTTTGTTTGTCTTTTTTTTCAGTTGTACGAAATATTTTTCTGTAGAAAAAAATACTGTTACTTTAAATACAATCCATCATCTGGATTTTTTTCACGGCGCCTTGATTAAAAGAATTTGGAGAATTTCTTGTTTTCCTCCGTATTTCAACATTTGTTGATATTGATGCCGTTCCAACAACTGCTGATGTTGTTGTTGTTGTTGTTGGTTACTGGGTTTTAAAGCCCGAGTTAGTATTTCCTCCATATTGGAAGAACGTCTGTCTGTCTTTCTTTCTTTCTTTTCTACACATAAAGAAAAACATTTAAACTAACGTATTTGAAATTCCTATCGTCATTGGTGTCCTGTGCTCCAAAGCAACAAGCATTTTTCTCGACTTGTTATCACTTAGTATGAATTTCGATATTATCGTCACTCATGTTTCGTCACTCGTATGAGTTTCGATTTCTCATCGCCATTGTTATAACTCGTTTTTTTTTTTTTTATCGGTGATAATATTAAGTTTTGCTTGGTTTACTCGGCGTGAGGTCTTTAAGAAATACTACAAAGACTGGCTCCAGCGACCAAATAGGCTCACTACAGTTCTCTCTTGAAGTATCCACACGAGTCACTGGGAAGGTGTTATTTTCTCCACAACACTTTCTGAAACGATAAGTTATTAACATTTACATTATTTACGGATCAAAGTTCAAAATCTGGATCGAGTAGCAAAGTCTTCAGTCAGTCAGTTAAGTGCCATACGTGATACATGCTTTGGGCGATCAGATCTCGAAAGAGATATGAATGACTGGGTAGAAGATTATCTCGCAGTAGGTTACCATTGCTTTCTGTGGTAGACTAGTTGCCAGCCAAGGGTATAGAACCCAATCTGTTTTATTATTTAACCCATAACTAGAGAGAAGAGACAGATTAATACCTTTCCGATGGGTAGTTGTGCGTAAGTGAATGAAAGGAATTCAACTGGAGTTCGAACTCGGCTTCCCGATTTGTAGTTCTGAGTCGATATCCACTGCACCACCCACGCACATCCACATAGTTAAGTCTTAGACTACCTGAAAACAGGGTGAGTAATAAATAAGTACAATAAGTGACATCCCTTGACATGGACAGCGAAACGAAAACAAGCGTAGAATAAATAATCAGTTCAGTTCAAAATTACCAGAAAGTTATCCGTATAGACAGCAAAAACAGCCACTGAAATGTTGCGATAATAACAACAAAGATGAGGACGTTAAGTCTGAGTATAAATCATATGCAAGAATTTTTTTCGACTATATACAAATAAAAACTTATTTTGTATAAAATATTTTGGCACCCGCGGGTGGTGGTGTTGAAGCCAATCTGTTGCGGATATTAGGGAACCCACTGCCTTGCAACGAAGCCTATTTCTGTTGCTTTGTTCTGATATCCCATAAATTTGATTCTGCCGCTTCTTTCGCCTGCTTATACATTTTTGTACATCATAAACGAATTCCTCCCCAGTTCCTCTACTCACCCAATCAGACTGTCTAGACTAAATTCATGACTCATGTCAATTTAGCAAGGGTCAGTTTGAAGAGACGAACTAGAGGAGTAAAAAGGGCCCTTCTCTTGGCAGGCATGCTTAAAACACAAAGGGGACAGGAGCCGCCAATTTGCCCCAACTACCACTTCACCCGCCTCCGTGATCCATCCCTATTATCGACATGCACACACGCGCGTGATTCTCATGCACGGATGTGTATAATCATGAAGAGAAGGGCGTTGCCCTCACCGAGATCCAGCCATAGAAATTGATATTTATGGAGTCGGATTTATTATTGGTTTTGTCTGGAACAAGACAATAAAAGTCAATAAATTTAATTCCATGAAAAACCATTCAGTGTTATGATATATTTTAGAAAGAAAGGCATTCCCTAATATAAAGGATTTTTTTTACGAAGTAAATATTTCTTTTTCATGTAAAGATTAAGAAAATGAATTTTAAACCTGACTTAACCGATCAATTATATAGTTTACTAGTTCTCTTTGACTCAATTTTGTAATCGAACGAGTGTCGTACTTTTCATGACTTTGACTAATTATTCATCTGTCTCAGTCTATTAATATATGTCCTTCTTTCTCTCTCTCTCTTTTTCTCTCTCACCGCTCTCTCTCTCTCTCTCTCTCTCTTTATATATATATATATATATATATATATATATATATATATATATATTATAAATTATATTTTAGAACATGTACATAATTATTCTATATATATCCGCTACAAAGGTAATTGTGTTTCGATATTGATTATATATCGAGCACTGTTTTAAATTAATGTTTTGGACGTTGTAAGTATTCTTCCTTCGTCCTGCATTCACTCGGATATATATATATATATATATATATATATATATATATATATATATATTAGAAAAAACATCCTGAAGAGTGACAACACAATAATGCGTTCACAAAAATTCGAAGTGCAGCATGATTGAAATAACGCTGCTGCTCAGCTAAGTAACAAACCCCATTATATATATATATATATATATATATATAGATGGATGGATGGATGGATGGATATAATTCAGTTTTGTGTTTATCTATCTATCTATTAAGTCTCAGCCTGTCTCAGTCTGTCAAATCTATCTATCTATCTATCTATCTATCTATCTATGTCTGTTCATCGCTATCTGTTGTGGCCTGGTTAGGGGCCAGAAATAAAGACACAAAGACGGAATAGAATTAAACAAATATATTAACAAAGAACAGTAGTACAAACATATACGAAATGAGACGATCACCAGCCTGACTTTATTGGTCCAGTTGCCTAAGTTATCTGCCAGGAAAGACTTTCTCCACAAAGTAGAAAGCGCTGCTTATTTAGTTTGGAAGAGTTCATAAGTATTTGGGTAAATTACCATAACACTATCTATCTATTTATCTATCTATCATTTTCCCAGTCTGTCCATGTATACCTATATATATATATATATATATATATGTATATATATATATATATGATTTTTGTCCATTCCTCAATCTTCCCTATGCTTTGTTTTTTCTTTTTCACTTTTACTCCCTTAAACCTTGTGTACTTGTGGCATTACCGTCTTTCTTGGGGTGAAAGAATTTAAAAATTATAGGTAGAGATCTCGTAGGGCCTGAAAAATCTTCAATTATGTTCTGTCTAGTTCATATAAAGCAAATATCGGAACCAAAAGTTTTGTTGTCTTGTATCCATGCTCACTACACTCTGTGTGTGCAGTTGGTTGTTTTTTGGTTATTGTTGTTGTTGTTTTGGGGGGAGTTTACCGGCTGATCAATCTCTATGGCTTCTTTAATCTAACAATTGTAAGCTATTTTTAGATAATAACGGTTTTAGTGATACAGATCTTACTAATTAACCCATATATGAGGCAAGAAGATGTTGATACATACCTTTCTTAAGGGTATTTGCGCGTAAATGAATATTACGAACCCAACGAGAATTGGAACGCGGGTCTCCGATTGACAATTTCTATCCATTACAGCACCCGCACATTGAGTACCTGGTATTCCCAAGTGTCCACCCTTCTAAGTACTGATCAGGTTCAACCTTCTTTTACTTTGATAATTGTACTGGAACCGTCGTTTCAACATGAAGCGGTCGTAAGCAGTAAAATGCTGGCAATTATTTGCAAATTGTTATGTATGCCGTCTGTATTTTTGTTAATTTATATTTGAAAGACAAAAAGTGCAATGCGATGAGAATTATATTCAAGACTGGAATTTAAAAACAATTAATTTAGCAAACATTTGCCTGCAATTTCAAAGGGCGTTGTTTAAATTCTGATTCACTTTGCTGAAGTCAGGAAGAAGATTTACCCCGAAAGAATTGAACGTAGCACCCACAATTATATTTGGATTTTTGTTTTTCAACTTCATAATTAGTGGAAGTTATTAAATTAAACACTTGACATAAAAAGTAGTCGCCTACTAACCTGGCCCCTGCCGTCTTTTTTCTGTTTTCATCTCAGCAGCCTTATCGCTTCTTTAACATCTTTTCCTTCTTTCTTATTTACTCTTTCCGACATTTTTTTTTTTTTTTGACGTTTTTCATGTGTATCAGTTTCTGGTTTTTTCAAAGAAGTTCCCTCAATTCTCTCTTACATGAAGTGTTAATTAAAGTTAATCACAAAATAGTATCGTTTATATACCTCTCTAAAATCTAGTCACTACTAGAACGTAGTTCCTTCACACTGGTCTCTCAAGATTTATGGTCTTGTGCCAGAATTGGTTACGGTTAAGAGTCTCCCAAAATAATAGAAAATCAGCTGAACAAAACCTGAAATCTATTTTCGTTGAACGAATATCACACTGTGATCTCATTGCAAATTTCTAATATCAATCTGGTTTTCTGGGGTTTTTTTTTGCTGTCAATACATTAAAATAATTTTTATAATCATTTCGCCCAAAGCAAGGCAGTACTGCCACTGGTGAGGAAAGCAAAGAGAAAGAGGAACAAGAGGTGTCGGAGAATGGATAAGAGAAAGATAGGAATTACTTGTGCGAAGAGAGTTGCGTGAGAGTAGAGTGAAAATGGAGAAGAAACAGATACAGGGGGTGTTGGGGAAAGAATAAGAAAAAGATGGGGTTCAATGAGATAAGAGATGAGAATTGACATTGCATTTAAACTCTTGGGATTGCAGCTATCAGGGAAGCAAGTATATGGAAGGGAGTTCTACAGACAGAAAATGCAAGAAAAGAAACTGTTGGAGTAGAAGTAGAGATTACATTAAATTCTAAAAGGGTGGAATCTAATTGCCAGTTTAGCAGCTTGAATAACTTCCTGCAGAGTGAGTACCAGGAAGCCAAGCATGTCAGATAGAAATCACTTTCATTACAAACTTGAAGAATAGTTTCGAGTTTATTAAATGTTCTTAGGCAACATCACTCGATGTTAAACCAGATGAATAATCCTAACTTTCAGTGTTTCATTTTTTTCATCCGTTCTCCTGTCTTCATTATTTTGGTCATGGTTAATAGTCATAATACATGTATTATTTTGGTCATGTGGCATCGTCATAATATAGGTATTATTTTGATCATGAGCATCGTCATTAAACATGTATTATTTTTGTCATGGAACATTGTCATATTACAT
Source organism: Ascarosepion bandense (assembly GCA_037127315.1). NCBI lineage: Eukaryota > Metazoa > Mollusca > Cephalopoda > Sepiida > Sepiidae > Ascarosepion > Ascarosepion bandense. The sequence goes on from JBBBDQ010002625.1 coordinate 26,621, forward strand.
GTATTATTTTGGTAATGGCTCATCGTCATAATGTAATTTATTGGTCATGGGGCAGCGTCATAATATATGTATTATTTGGGCCACGGGTCATCGTCATAATACATGCATTATTATGGTCATGGGCATAGTCATTAAGCATGTATTATTTTGGTCATGGAACATTGTCATAATGCATCTATTATTTTGGTCATGGGGACATCGTCATAATGTAATTTATTGGTCACGAGGCAGCGTCATAATACATGTATTATTTTGGTCATAGGGGAACGTCATAATACATGCCTTATTTTGGTCATAGGCATTGTCATAATACATGTATTTTTTTGGTCATAAAATATGTATACCTCGGCTTACGTCTTTTCGATTTATTTCGTTCTGGCTTATACGTCGTTAGTATGTATATATATATATATATATATATATATATATATATAGAGAGAGAGAGAGAGATCATGTAAATAAGTTGAATGTTGTTATTATTATGTTAAATTCTAACATTGAGTTCTCATCTGATTCAACCCCCTTGTGCAATTAACCTTTGCAAGTATCATAGATACTATGGATACTATTTTATATATATATATATATATATATATATATATATATATATATATATATATATATATATATAAATAAAGTTTAAGTCAGTCGACTTTACATCTGTTAAAGTCGTCATATCACTAAAAGAGCGTTAAAAGCGCATAAAATTATGATAATGCAAAATAAATAAGAATAAAATTCTATAAAATCATATCAAAATACGTACATTTACAGTAAGCGTTAATATAATCATCATAAATTCTAGAGAACAAGATATGAAAATATCTGTGACTCTGTGTTGTCGTCTTATTTAGTGGCTTTAAGAGCTCAATATTGGCGTTTTCCACGGTGGTTCCATTATCTACGGTTGTAAACATCTACATTTACAATTTATTGCAAACATCTAAATTTATACGTCTGTACGTATAAATGTATTCGCAAATTTAGATTACTTTTTTCTGTACTATATAAAAACAAATTTATTTGTTTGTAAGCTTAAAATAGATTCTTATTGATCATATATTATTAAAATGTATTTATAAATAAAATACAGAATTGGAAATGGTTATTTGTGGTTTAGTATAGTGTCTAGTAAATTCGCAGACAAGTAAAATAGATTCTTATTGACCATATATTATTAAAAATGCATTTATAAATAAAATAAAGAACTGGGAATGGTTATTTGTGTTTTAGCCTAGTGACAAGTATATTCGACTGAAGTCGTTTTTTGATTTGAGTCGCTTCTCCTGGAACAAATTATCGACCTAAGGAAGGTAAAGTATACATGAATTACAAATGTTAATCACCCACACAGACATACACCGACCATTTTGACTTTTTGCCAATATTTTCTTTATTTACTTTTGACCTTCCTAACTTCTCTCGTGAGCCATTATCAGTGCTTGATAACTAATTAGACTAATATCTCCATCTTTGTAACACATGTTCTTGAATGGTCTGCAATTTAACTTTCATTACCTTTGTTATGAGGTAACTTCATTCTTTGAGGATTAATCAAACTAATATCCTCGCGTTTTTAGACTTTAATGTAACCGTTTTCTTTCCAGTATTCATCCTTTCTTAGACATTCTCATAGCGTGATGTTTTTGTTTTGGGTTTTTTTTTTCATACCAATATTCTCATATTTACTTATCATTTGTTTTCTTTCCTCTAAAGTCAACCTAAAAGAATGCAGCAAAGGCAATAAAAAAATATTTACCTTACAAAATATTTCCTAATTGTTTTCTTTTAAATGAAGCTTTGAACATTCACTGTTTTTGATTCTGATAACGAATAACTTCCATCTATGCAAATTGTCTGTCATTTTGGAAATTTCATATTCGTAAAGTTTTTTTTTTCAAAGTCAAATCCTTAATTTTTTCCAGTGTCAAATTTCTCTCTAAATCCTTCAAACAAGAAAACAATTTTCTAAACTCAGTCAGTTAAGTGCCATACGTGATATACACTTTAAGCGATCATGTCTCTTTCGAGACATGACTCACTGGGCAAAAGATTATCCTGCAGTAGGTTGCCATTGCTTTCTGCGATAGACTGGTTGCCAACCAAGGCTATAGAACCCAATCTTTCTTATTATTTAACCCATAACTGGAGTAAAGAGACAGATTAATACCTTTCCCAAGGGTATTTGGGCGTTAGTGAATGCAAGGAATTGAAACCTGGAACCCTGATTTTTCATTCCGAGTCGATAACCACTGAACCACAACGCACATTTTCTATTCTGTGCAGTCGACAAAATCAAAAACAAACAACGCAGATGCGTAAAATTAAAAATATGAAATATCGACAATTTACCCATCGCACCCTGTATAGATACATTGTCTCCATTTTATAGTGCACGGATTATGTCAGCATTCACCAACTTTCTCTACAGTATAGTTGGGTCAGTTGGATACCGTCTGTGCAAAAAAGAGCACCATGATTTACTCCGTCAGAAAACTGTAAACGCTATCCTCTACGGCTTAGAATTCAAACCGGAAAACATATACGTGTGTTTAGATGTCACTCTGAAGGCAGTTTCATGAGTCGCATGATTCTAATGGTGATTACAAAGGTGTCTGGAGTCATCAAGTGCCATGAGGATTTAGTGCTTGCTACCCTGAAACAAGAGGGTGGATGCTAGAGGACTCTATATCTGACAGCAGGACTCTGCCCCATGCCACACAAGCAAGAGAACCTCGTCATGTCTGTCCAACAATTTCTGCGACCACATTACCCCTTACATCCGGCTACCTAGCTCCCAAGACCGCAACCTCCCTCGATTATTATGTGTGGAACGCAGTTGACCGAGAGACCAACAAAGCTCTTTGTTGTAACAGAAAAGATGAACTGAACGCAAAACTTTTGGCAGCATTCACCAATATAAGAAAGGAGACCATCCAGAAGAGATGTCGGAGATTCCGAAGTCGTCTAGAGACCGTGGTTGAAGGCAATGGCGGTTTTATTGAATAAATCTAGTATTTCATGATATTTTTGTGTAATTTTAGTAAGTATAACCATTAATGTGAATGTTATTTTCATTTTTGCATAATTTAAGCAACAATTCATGTTTTGCATCCTATCGTATGTTTACATTCTATATAACACGCTAAAGTCCACCTTCCTCTACCAAACGCCCATAGCTCATAGGTAGAATCGCCGACTGCTGTCAATTCAGGCCAGGTTTCACTCCTGACTAGAAGCAATCGGATGCCTAACCGTACTGATGAGCTATGTTACATCGAAAAAGGACTATCTGCGGATGACTATATACATAAAAGGCAATTGATGAGAAACTGTTTCGCATAGGTTAATAATAACATAAATAGATTTAAAAATTCATGGCTGCAACTCGATTTTTCTAACAATGACATCGCTTGACTCATCTGCAACTATGAACATCGCTTTATATTCTCTTGCACAGATGGTGCAACGTTGGGTATCTTTTGCAGTAGTTGTTATATAAATGCTACATAATGTGTAATGAATTACTTCTGTGCGTGTGTGAGAGATTTGACGATTTCAAGCCTGTTCTACATTCATTAGACATTCGATCAAATTTATAGCAACATTCTTAGCAAAATAAGCGTCAAGCCCTTAACAAACATCTGTCTTGAGTATTTGATGCGAAATACTTTTGTTGTTCAAAATCTCTCTTACTATTGTGCACCGCTTTCTTCAGGATTAACAACCTACAGTCTGATTTTCCCAGGGGTTTTGTATCATTCTTGCCTTTATTAATGGATTCTTGATGTAACCTTTATATTTCAATTATGGCTTGGGTGATGCTTTTTTCTCCTTAAAACCATATAGCAACTTCTTATAATGATGATAGAACCATTTTTGAACATATAAAGCCCTAGTGTTCGTGGTGTAACAACATTGTTAAGAGCTTTCGTTAATCATGTGTACTTCTGCCGAGTTATATATAAAATAGCGATCACGTGTTCTTCTCACAGAATTTCTGCCAAATAAAATTTCGATAATGTATTGTGAAGCCTTGAGGACACTCAAACGACACACCTGCATAATAAAACCTGAAATGAAAAAGCGTTTTACTTGATGACAACAGAAATCCAAATTTTAGACAACATCGCAAACGATGGCGAGAATATTGAAATGCACATCGAAATTGCACATCACCCATGCTGCATCGATTTGGCATCAGCTGCTTGTTGACGAAATTGAAAGCAGCAAGGAAAGGTCAACTTTTTTTAACCCATCTCGAAATGGATATTGCTGTATGCTATTCGAACAAAAGTAAGCCGAAACTCCATTAACAGAATAAAGATGTTTGCCTATTTTGTTGCCAGAAGGCTCATCACACATCAAGCAGGCAAATCGTAAATTGAAACCTTTTTCTGAGTGTCTCTCTTCATGAACAAAACTAGATTTACATAATTGTGTATAGTCTAATGTGAAACGGCAAAAACGGCACATTATAAAGCAAAATATGCTAACGCAAAATACTATAAATTTTGAAATAAAACAATTTTTAGTGGAATCGGTATGTCGGTTTATGATTAATTCTTAATTGGGTGCATATTAACAAAAACTTGACGGCTAGTCTAGTTTTCATCACACTTATTTTTGAGGTGTCGTAGTAACTTTGATAACTGAGCAACTAATATCCGCATCTTTATAGCTTCTAAAAAATTTTACCTCGTCTGCCCATCGGCCTTGTTCCTGACTTGATGATGAACATAATTTTATTTTTAGTTTGTACCATAAGTTCTATTGAAGTTTTGAGAAGAAGGCTCACCTTGGATTGATTTATTCCTACTAACAGGTTCATTTTTTAGCTAATGAATAATTAAAGCTTTCTTCAGAGCGACAGTGAGACGAAAGAATTATGTAATTAATAATATAATAATAATATAATATAATGAGAACACTTCGTAGCATTTTATTAAAACCAGGTAATGCCGGAAGTCTGCATTGAATTTAATGTCAATATAGAACGTGTGTTCTAAGCGACCTTAATAACTACTGTGCTGACCCTAAGAGAATGGCAAAGTAAGCCATTTGCGCTCAGTTTCACAGCAGAACATCAGAAGTGCCAGTTGTATCAGAAAATAACCTGAAAGTTTGTTATCCACCAGGGGCCGATTCGCGTCTCCGACATTTGAACATGTGGTCGATCCCGCAGTAATTTGGGAATGCACCAGTTAGACAAAAGCATTTAACCACATCTTTTTGTTAGTTTAGATATGGATGACGCTGACAAGTGATGAGAAGAAAGAGAAAAAGAGAAATTGTCGCAATAAAAATGACCAACAATTACATAATTTCTGCAAAGGATTTTGACATTAGAAGGTCGACGCAAGAGATGTTGTCTAAGAATTCAAAGACAGAACAGAAAATCCGAAAACAATGAACACAAATTTCTCAAGTAAACTGGGAAAAGGAACAACCGGGTGATAGAGAAACAAAACAATTCTTTAAAAAAATAAGCTGTTGGAATGGAAAAAAATAATAGTCTGATAGAATAGATGGAAGAAAAACCAGAAGCTGAAATCAACCTCTAACGCTTGAAAAAACTATTAAATCTCTTCCAGTTACGATGCATATGATCATGAGAGGATCTACTGCTTCCGGGTCAATTGTTTCACAAGCATCTATTACAAATTATCAAAACATAGATGCAGTTATATGAAAGAAGCATTGATCCCTGAATGGATGAAGAGAAATACGTGAAGAAAGGAACAACTTCAAGCAACTACAGGCCGATAACATGCTTGACATGTGAGGATTACTTCATGAAGAAAAAAGTTTGCTGAATGTTAATTAGAGTGACGTGTTATAGACCAAAATATACTTTAGAAAAAGTTAAAGCAAAAAAGA